>JAWWMP010000023.1:812614-864311 GCA_035047865.1 Dendrocincla tyrannina
CCATCCATCCATCCATCCATCCATCCATCCACCCACCCACCCACCCACCCACCCATCCATCCACCCACCTACCCACCCACCCACCCATCCATCCATCCATCCTTCCATCCATCCTTCCATCCATCCATCCTTCTGTCTGCTCAGCCTGCCTGTGCCAAGGGTAAAGGAGCTCTGAAGGGGGTAGGACAGGGCCTGGGGCTGGGACGTGCCAGCAGCTGCAGTGGGTGGGTGGTGGCTGATAACTGGGCAGCATCACAGTGAGTGCAGGTCGTGAGTGTGGGATGGGAAAGGGCTGGTGGGGCTGTGCTGGTTGTTAATCCAGCTGTGGCACCTGTTAATGGGCATCCCTTCTCCTTGGCACTGGCACAGCCAGGAATCTCTCCCAGGCAATCCCTGGGCAGCTCCTTTGCTGTTGGTTGTTGTAGCTAAAATAGAAATTAAACAGGCTACGCTCCCCTGGGCCTTGGCTGGTCAGGTGTGATGTGGGGTCAGGGCTGTTGGAGCAGCACTTTCATAAAAGCTCCGGCAAAGTGACAGAAGTGATTTCCTATTTTCATTTATTTAATAAATAACCTCAGCAATGAAAGCATTTGCCTGACTCTGTCTACCAGCATGAATTAAAACATTCAATTACACCAGTGGGGGAAGTTTAAATATTTACTTATTCTTGAGGGGATTATAAATGAACCCTAAGGACCTGCATAAACCTTCACCAAGACATTGACAAAAACCTTGAATCCAGACCTTAATTAATCCAGGGAAAACAGCACAGAGGCCCCAGGAGACACGAGGTGGGAGAGCCCCAAGGGCTGTGCAGGAACAGGCACACCCAGCTGGAATAATTCAGATTTAGTGGAAGTGTGTTGTGGGGAAGAATAAAACCTGCTGTTCTTGACATGCTTCATGATGGTCCCTGAAGAAGGAGCCTCGGCTGTTGCCATGGGCTCTTGGACATGCCAGGATTGGGATGGGAAGCCCTTCCCCTTGGGATGTGGTGTAACTGCCTGTGCTGGAGCCGTGGGCAGGGGATGCTCCAGCACCAGCCAGTGCTGCAGGAACTCTCAGCTGGGAGAGTGTTTGTGAACAGATTCATGATCCCGGTGACACTGCCTTTTCTCTTCCCAAAGGAAAAGTAGGAATTGAAACTTGCTTGCCCAATATATTCACTGTCATTCTCTAGGGAATTAAAGTAGTGCTGTCAGGGTGTAATAAATTAATGAGAGGGAGTTTTGGTGAGCAAACAGCTGTGTGGAGGGTGCAGCTCCAGTGAGGAGAGGTGGAAGGGGCTTTGCATTTTGACCAGACTTCTGAAAGGGCTTGTTTCTCATGGGCTGGAAGAACATTATCAAAATATCTTCTTGCTGTGATTTTCCTTCCCAGTAATTCCTCCCAAGCAGGGACATTTCTCTAAGGCATGGAAAGGGGTCCTTTGCTGAGACCCTTCCAAAACATTCCAGAGGCCCTCACCACCCTCCCAGCCTCATGTGCTCTGCTGTTCACATGGCAACTGGTGACTTATTTCAGAAGAAAAGCAAAATTCTGCATAAGAAAAGGCTGTCCCACTTAGCCCTCATTTTTATTTGGATTCAAGCTGAAATCCTGCTTTGATCTGGATTTATTTTCTTGAATTATATTAATATACAGCAAGGCTGTTGGACAATCACCTGCCCTCTAAAGATTATCCTGTCCTCCAGACACCACTGAGCTCCTGAAAGGGTGCACTACATCTCCTCGGGGCAGGTGAACCTCTAATGAAAGGGCTGCAAATTGGGCCAGTCCCGGAGGGAAGCAATTCCAGGGATAAAAGCAGGTATGGTAACTGCACTTCAATAACCCAATTTTCCAAGCCTTTTCTTGCTGTGCAACCACTCATGTGCACAAGAAAAGCCACCTGTGCATCACGTTCACATGACAGGGCTCTTTAGCCTGAGCTGAAGCAGTAAGTGAAAGAAAGTGGTCAAGTCAGTGGAGCTGGGGATGAGAAGGAGGATATAGGACTTCCTGTGGATTTCTGTGGGCTTTCACAGAGTCACAGGATAGTGAGGGTTGGAAGGGATCTCTGGAGATCTTCCAGTCCAACACCCAGCCCAGGCAGGGTCACCTGGAGCAGGTGACACAGGAGTGTGTCCAGGTGGGTTTGGAATGTCTCCAGAGAGGGAGACTCCACACCTTCCCTGGGCAGCTGTTCCAGGTTCTGCCACCTCCATGGGAAGAAGTTCTTCCTCATGTTGAGGTGGAACTTGCTGTGCTTTAGTTTATGGGCATTTCTCCTCATCCTGTCTCTGGGCAGCACTGAATGGAGTCTGGCACCATCCTCTGACACCCCTTGGAGATATTTGTGTGGATTGATGAGATCCCTTCTCAGTTGTCTCTTTTTCTCAGTTTTCTCTTCTCTAGACTAAACTGAGGACCTTTGCTGAGGACCTGGCCAGGGCTGGAACTAGATGGTCTTTAAGGTCCCTTCCAATCCAAACCATTCTGGGGTTCTATGATTCTATGAATGAAAATTACTGTGGAGTCCTCTTACAGCTGGAAGGAGCCTGGAAACAAATGTCTGAATTGGCCTAGGCCAGTATTTCTCCTTCTGTCTCTCCTGAATCACCCTCCTCCTCCTCACCTCCCTGCCCAGACCAGCACTAGCCAGAAGCTGGGTGGTGAGGGGGGGCTGCAAACCTGACACCTGTCCTTATTTCTAATAAAACTCTGCATCCGCAGTGGTGGTCCCGGGGCAGCCTCCAAAATCTGCCAAATCTTGCCCTGCAATATGTGTTTGTTGTTCAGTCCTGCAAAACCACCTCACCCCCGCCCTGCCCGTGTCCCAGGGCACTGCGCTCGAGGGACAGGGTTGTTGTTGTGAAAGCAAACAGCCATTTATTAATTGAGCAATTTCTCCTGACCTTGATGGAGACCATCACTAACAGTCAAATAAATAGATTAGTATCATAATTTTTCAAGGCCCGGCTTAGAAATTAATTGCATTTATCTGATTGGGGCAGTTATGCCGTGGCAGTGGTTTGAATTTTTGCCATGGTTTTTTCCAATTGCACAGGTACATCACACCAGGGACAATGCTACACCTAATTTACTTCAGCAAATGAGACCAATTAAAAATAACTCACTAAAAATGATACTGAATCTTCAATTACTTGGGGAAGATGAGGAGCAGGACATTCTGTAATTGTCTTGTTCATCTTCTTGTCCTCTAAACCAAATCTCATCCAGGGTAACTCCCAAGCTGGTGGCCATTTGACTACTAGTTCTACTCTCTGACCACTATGAATCACAGGATATAGTTTTAGTTTACAGCTTGGATGAAGGTTATTATCTCTATCTGTGGGAGAGTGGGAAGATAGGACTTTTTTTTTCATCAGAACTGCTGTTTTCTTCCAGCTCTGCTGTACATGGCATGTTCTGACACCTCCTGCTGACACCACACACCCGTCTCTGGATGGGTTATTATGATACAGAAAAACCAGGTAATAGAAATGAAACACTGCACTTTCCCTTCAGAGCTGGGAATTGTGAATGCTCTGCACATCACATCTGTTTTGCATGATTTGTAGGTAATCCCATATTTCAATAAACAGCAAAAATAAAATGCCATGAAATGATCAAAACTGCCTTTGCAGACACCTGCCTTGGAAATAAAGAGAATCAACTCATTAAAGTTGGAAAAGACCCTTAAGATCATCAAATCCAACCATAAACCTGGCACTGCCACTAAGCCATGTCCCTAAGTGCCACATCTTTTAAATACGCATGGAAATAAGACTCCACCAAACTCACTGTGGTCAATTCATTTCTACAAGTGAAATGAGCAGCTCTGGTGCCACAGATCGCCAGCATTTTACCGGGAATGCACAGCTCTACTTAAGGCCATCTCACACATGCTCCTCAGTCACAGCTAATCTCCTTCTGATGAATCCTGAACAGTGGCTGCTGATAAAACCAAGGCATGGCTCTGCCTCGGCGAGGTGGCTCCAGTGGGGCTTTTGAGGAGAATCAGCAAAGCTGTGAAAGTCACGTTAGTGCAGTCCAAGTTTCCAGAGGTGAGTGATGCCCAGCACAGGTTTCAGGGCAGTGGAAGATCTCTTTTCTGCTCCAGCAATTTGTGTTTTATCAGCCCAAACCCGCTCCTGGCTGAGCAGGACCCTGGCTTTTCCCAGGGCTGCTGAAATACTTTGCTCTTTCAGGCTCCCCCCTAGGGGAGGGTATTGCTGAATGGCTGTCTTGGTTGAGGGGAAGATTTCTCTCTAATTGAAGACTGTTTGAAGAACATCCACTGGAAAACTGCTGCCCAGGTCTGGCTTTGAGAGCTGCCATCCCTGGAATGGTGTGTGCCCACCTGGTTGGCAGCTCTGCTCTTTTATTCCATCACTTTTCTTTTATCCTTTCCCTGCCCTGTGAGATGTGAGGAAGTTTAATTGCTGAGAGGGTCTTTGAAGTCCCTGCGTGGAAGGCACTGAACACATGTGATGGTCTGTGGCTGCTGGTTTGAATGAGCATATTTACATCTTTCTTTTCTGTCCCTAAATTGTTATCCCTTTGTTCACTTCTGAGGCAGTATTTCAAACTTTGCATAAAAATGAAAAGATTGCTTTCATATTTAATGTGCAATAAGATCATGTAATTAGAATTGAGCCTTCATCGTGATACATGAACACTGTCAGCGCAGTCACTGTGGAGGGCTCTCTTCTCCCAGAGCAGCCAATGTGTTCTTAAGGCCACTGTATGTATTTGCTTCCTTTGATCAATAATTTAGGATAATCATTTTGTTCTGTAAAATTCCAAAGTCCATATGTATTGCATAAAATGCAGAATAGCCAATCCCAGAATGGATTTTTAAAAGCTTTTCATGAAAGGTTTAGTGTTGGTTTTTTTTTACTCTGAGGAAGGGAAAGAAGCAGATTGAGATATGTGAATAAATCTGTTTGTTTGAGGACTTTGATTCTTGAAGATTTATTTTCTTAATAGTCTGGAATAGCATTTAGACTGTTTCCAGCTCCTCAGAGCTTATAGCAAAGCTATTTTTCTGCTTCATTTTAGCCTCCAGCCTTCCATTCTCAATCAGGAGATGAGGAGAGGGGCTTGCCTGTCCCCTCCATTGCACGATGCTGGGTAGGGCGCACGATGCTCCGGGGGGCTGCAGTGTGAGCGCTGCCGTGTGCTCTGCAGGTGCACCCAGAGCTGCTGTGCTGGAAACGGCTGCCAGCACGAATTCTCTACCTTGGGCAGCATCAGGGGCAGAGGAGAATATTTATCCTAAGGTATTCCTTGGTGTCTGAGGATATGCATATGTGGAAAACAGCTGAGGTGGGGAGAAGCAGCCTTCTTGTGTTTGGAGCAGGGGAGCTCTGTAAAAGGAAAAAACAGGGTGGAAGGAGGAAAAAGATCCACTAAAAATAGGAATTTCTGAGCTCAACATCAGGCAGAGGTGAACAAGAGAAGGAAGAAAGCAATTTTACAGCCTTTTTTGTTTTTGAGGAAGGGGAGGCTGATTTATGGGCAGCATTGACTGAGGTCAGAGAAAACAGATGGGGAGCTGTATCCGTGCTCTGAGAAGCCTCTGCAGCAGAAACAGTCTAAGACTCAGCTTTATTTATGTATTTGTTTATTTTAAAAAGGAAGAAAAAAATATCATTAAGCAACAGTGGGGAGAACATTCACATGTTGTATCTATTTATCCATCTCTGCAAATAATGAGGCGTAGGATTAGAATAGGTGGGGAGTGAAACCTGACTTGAGTCTAATATTTGGGGACTTTCAGATTTTACTTTCAAGGAGAACTATTTAAAACGGCTCAGGCAGCGTGAGCTGATGTGTTACTCCCTCAGGAAATGGAATGTAAAATCATATTTATTGCTGCTGGTAGGAAATCTGAGCGTTTCTCTGTGCAAAGTTCTCCATCTCCAGAGGAAAGAGGTACCAGGGCATGTTTTAACCTCCATGGGTAGGAGATGGAGGCCCCAAAACCTCTGGCCGTGGAGTCACTTGGAGAAGCAGCGCCAAAGGGATTACTTAAATCCCTCTAGACTATCAAGTGGGATTCCCCTCAATGCTCTTGTCCCGAGGCTCAGTGGAGTTTGTAGGAGTACGAAATTATGCTAAATGGACGAGAAACCACAAAGCAACTTGATGAGATTGAGGAATCAAGAAGCAGAGCTACGAGCAAGAGCTGTTTCATATAAGAGAAAGTTTATTGCCGTGAATCGGGTTGTTACGGGTTTCCCAGTTTTTGAATTCAGAATTGTGAAGTTAAATACCATTATCGCATGCTACACAAAATGGAGTCTGGATTTCTCCCTCACGGTGTCCCTGCCCCCTGATTGGTCAGATTTGCCACTGGGGCCTTTCCTTATATGGTCATGGCAAATCTGATTGGTCAGATTTGCCACGGGAGCCTTTCCTTATATGGTTATAGCAAATCTGACCAATCAGGGAGCGGGGACACTGTGAGGGAGAAAACCAGACTGCATTTTGTTTGTTTTAAAAAGGAAGAAAAAGATATCATTAAGCAACAGTGGGGACAACATTCACGTGTTGTATCTATTTATCCGTCTCTGCAAATAATGAGGTGTATACTCCATTTTGTGTAGCATGCAATAATGACATTTAACTTCACAAATGTGAATTCGAAAACTAGGAAACCCGTAACAACCCGATATACGGCAATAAACTTCTTATATGAAGCAGCTCTTGCTCGTAGCTCTGCTTCTTGATTCCTCAATCTCATCAAGTCTCTTCGTGGTCTCTGGCCCATTTAGCATAACTTCGAGCTGGCCTCGTGGGGGGTGGCGTGGAGGACGGGCTGTGGGAGGGGGGTCTCCAGCCTCGGTGCCTTCCATGTGCCCACGCTGGGGTGAAGCTGGTGCTCCCTGGCAGGGTTCTGAGGGCTGTGTTGGGACTGTGGGACACCAGCAGGTGCTGCTGCAAGGGGGTGTGGTGCTCTGATCTGAGGGAAACTTTACGAGTGGCTTTCAGCAGGGAAGACAGACCTACTCTGGTCTCTAAAGGGTTGTCCGTGTCTGCCCACCCTTGCTGCTCCTTCAGATCCAAATTTCCATCTGAACTGGGTTTGTGTGGCCAGATTTTGGTACCGGGGTGGGGCTGCTGGGGTGGCTTCTGTAAGAAAGTGCTGGAAGCTTCCCTGGCGTCTGATGAAGCCACAAGTGACTCCACAACAAACCTGCCCCTGGCCAAGGCCAAGGCCAAGCCCATCAGTGACAGTGGCAGCCATCAGTTAAGACACATCTTACAGTTAGGATAATATCTGAATTGCTGAGACTTTTGTGGTTGTTTGACAAATGAAGGGCAGCCAACAGCTGAGGGGATGCTGCGGGGGGGGCGATGAGCATCGCACAAGCCTCGTGATGCACAGGCACTGTGCAACTGGTGGCTCATGCTGGAAGTAATTCCTGAGAAGAGGAATTGCTCGTGTCCAGGGCTTTCCATTCTGCACTTTCACTGCCCACCAGCTCCCAGTATGTGACAAAAACACTGTGAGAGACCTATTTGTCACCTGGATGTGAGTCAGCCCCTCATTACCCAGCTGGTTCTTTGTGGGATCGCTGGGTGGGCACACAGGGCAGAGGGGATGCTTCGGTCTCTGTTACACTCTTACTAAAGCTGAGTGTCTCAAAGAAGCTAAGCAAAACAATGAAAAATTGATTCCCGGGGTAATTTAAAGCTTGGAAATATTTATGAGGTGTTATAATTAAAATCAAACACTTCTATGACAAAAAATTTTATATTGCTTTGCTGTTGTAATTAAATCATGTTCTGATGTCATCTCTGGGATAAAAGTGCTTGCTAACAGGACATTTCCAGCTCTCTGTGGGGTAGGGCTGTTTCACACCGAGACATTAGGAAAGCTCTGTTTGAATTTCCTGGACAATGAGGGCTCACTGGGCAGCACTCAGGTCTGCTCAACTGGCTGCTCTTACCCCATAGTTTGTGTCTCTTGGGTGTCATCCATTTAGCTGTGTGCTGTCCTGGGATCTTCCATGCTCCTGAAGTGAGACAAACATAAACCTCTGAAAGGAGAAGATGAAAGGAGCCTTGAGAAGCTGGGAGAAGGGGGCAGAGGAAAGCAAAACCAGGGCAGTTGAACACTGGAGCTTTGCATGCCTTGGCCATAAAGAAATTCATAAAATTGTGACTTTCTACAATGCACCACAGCCCAGAAACTCATCAATAATTAAGGACATCCCAGCCTTCACGTGTTAAAATTCCTTCCATGTTCAGAGCAAACGAAAGGACTAACAGAGGAGCAGGGATGGTGTGTAAGGGCAGCTGAGCTTGTGCCTGGCCATGCTCCATAGTCAGTACAGCCCGTGTTTGCTGCATCGGTGTGTTGACAGCACTCCTGGAACACACACACAACTCCATTCCTTGAACTTTAAGGAGGTGTTTTCCCTCACCTGTATTTTTGATTCTGGAACCTAGGAGGAAAAATAATTGGATATAGGGGGGAAGTAAGAGCCTTCAAATGTGATGTTGCCATAATGTGCTCTGGCAGCTCAGGCAACGTGTGCGTTTTTTTAATCCGGAGCTGCATGAATAAAGCATGACACAGAGCACAGCTGGAATGAACTGGAAACAGAGACGGCTCTGGGCAGAGAGCACATAAAAGGTGCTGCTCATAAAGGCCATCCAAAGCTTTATCTTCCACAGTGCTGGGCTATAACCTTCCATTGCCTCTGGAATGTCTGGCAGCTTCTCGTGGATGCAGTGTTGCCTTTTTGATGTTTATTCCTTTGAAAGGTTTAGTTCAGTGTTAGAGTTGATAAAGATATCTTATTTTATTGTCTGTTTGCAGGGCCCTGTGCACAAAGAAGCTTTGCAGCTTTGGCCTGGTCTTTAGTGCTGCACAACCCCCATATATATATTATTTTCATATTATATATGTGTGTGTGTGTGTGTGTGTGTGCATGTGTGTTTGTAGATAGATAAAGAGAGCCCTATTCGATCTCTGTTGCAGAGTGGACTTCAAGTATTCGTATAAACACTGTTAATTTTGAGTCCTTTTCTCTGCCACGTCTCTGGTTGCTACACAAAAATACCATGATGACAAAAATGGACTTGGCTAATAAGTTGCAATAAGTAAACAACGTTGTATTGATCTAAGCATTCAGAGCAGACTGAACAACCAATATGTTCATTACTGTTCTTCCAGGCTCCTTCCAAATAACACTTACTGTTAAATATGAAATGTGTGTCTCCAGTGCTGGGTCAGCCATTAAATTATGCTCATGGATATTAATAAAAGAGCCAAAGGCTTGTCTTTATGCAGGCAGAAAAGGAGCACCAGTTACTTGGCAAATGGGATGAAAAATACATTTTTATGGTACACTTAAATTAATTCCATTTTAAGCTCTGTTGCTGTGTAAGAAGGGAGAATTTTTAAATTCTGACCTTTTCATGCACAGGTGGGCAGCTTGGGTTTGTATTTTTTTTCTTTTACCCTAAGAATCATGATGTCAGCTCTTGTTCCCTCTGTGTTTCCAGCAGATGAATGGCTTGCACTCTTGGAGCAGGAATGGTGAGGTTTGAGGGGTTCAGGGACCAACGTGACGAGCTCGTCAGTTTGTCAGCCATGGCAGAGCCAAGGCTGAGCTGGGGCTGTGCTGTGTGTCCAGCTTCTCCACATCCCCAGCAGGTGATGGGTGGGGTGGAAGAGACCTGGAGCTGTCGTGTCTCCTCTGTAGAAAGATAGCAGAAAAAGATATTCCTAGTGTAAATTATTCAAACCAGAGCAGAAATATCAGCCCTTGCAGCCTCGGTCTGTGTGTCTGTGGCAGAGGGGATGTTGTGCAAATTGACAGGTATGAGGTTCATGCCTGTGGTGGGGGCTGAGCTGTGGTGGGGCCAGGGGTGCTGCTGCTTCCCCTGCCTGTCACCAAGGACAGGTGATGTGGGCAAAGGGAATCTTTTCATTACTTGGCACAAAATAAAAAGTGTCATTGCCTTGTCTATGCAAGGATGGCAGAATTTTGCCTGAAGCTGTAGAAGAAATCTATTGCAGTGTTTGAAAAGAGGCACCATTTGTGGAAACACTGGATGTGTTTCCACAACAAACCTGAATGTCCTTCTCTCAAACCCTTGGTGAGACAAAGTACCTGAGTCCCAGGCTCACCATTCTCAGATGGCTTCACTCCAAGTCATGGCTGAGGTTTACCTTGGGATGAAAGACCAGCTACCTAAAGCCATGGCTGAGCTGACCTAGTGCTGATAGGTCTGAAAAGGGAATCATGGAATCACATAGTTTGTGTTGGAAGGGACATTAAAGCTCATCTCATTACACCCCCTGCCATGGGCAGGGACATCTTCCAATATCCCAGGTTGCTCCAAGCCCCATCCAGCTCCTCTGGGCAACCTGTGCCAGGCCTCAGGACCCTCACAGGGAAGACTTCCTTCCCAATATCCCATCTGATCCTGCACTCTGGCAGTGGAAAGCCATTCCCCTTGTCCTGTTTCTCCAGGCTCCTGTCTGAAGTCCCGCTCCAGCTCTTCTGGAGCCTCTCTAGGCAGTGGATCTTGTACAGAATGAAACTTTATAAAAAGAGCCTAGAAAAAACCAATGTAATATTTCCCAAACTTATAGTATATCCCTCGGTGTTCATTAATGAGACATGCAAGCCCACGACACTTCTGGTGGAAGTTAAATATCTTGTGCTGATGCTGATCAGTTAATGGGCTCTGCAGGGCTTCGTGAAGATCTCTGGCAGAGGAAGAGCTGTCTGGCAGAGACAGGAATCTACCTGGAAATGAGCAGAGAAATGACACTCAGAGCAGATCGATACTGAAGCAAGAAGCTTTCAGAACTCTTACCAGAGTATTAAGATTTGTGCAGAGGCAGCAAAGAGAGGGTTAGAAATAGAGAATGATTGTGCCTAGTGGGGCTGTCAGAGGGATGAGAAAGCTTTCACCTGACAGAGGCTGTGCAGAGAGACAGGAGGGGTCTGAGTGATGGCCAATGCCTGGACATCTGCTCTGGCTCTGCTGGGGCTGGGGCCGGTGAGCTCCGTGTGGGACCATCGGAGGGGCAGCAAATGAGGAGTTCCACAGCCAGTGCCAGCCAAGCATCCCTGTCCCAGCCATGGGCACGGGGCAGAGCTGAGCTGCTGTGCTCCACAAAATCCCAAAGCTACAGGTGTTTCAGCTTTGCATTTTATTTTTGGCTCTACATTAAGTGAAACTGTGCCAAACCTGGGAATGTGGCTTGAAAGTGTTAACCCAGTGAGGTGGGATCATCCTGAATTTTGGTAAATCACGAGATAATAAAGGCAGGAGGTGTGAATTCAGAGGGAGGACAGAGCCAGAGCATCCTGACCTTAGGAGGTGATAAGGATCAAGCATTCATACTTTCACTCAGGTCTCCATTTACTTCATCCTTGCTTTTAGCAGTGCTCTCAACCTTTGTGTTGAGAGGCTGTTTAGAGTTACTGCTGAAATCCCAGTGTTTTGGAACCAATAAATACCAAATCAGATAACAACAGAGACAGGGTGAACACTAGTGTTTATAGCATTACATGATAGCTCTGCCTGTATGAAAATTGCATTCTGAGTTCCACTAATACTGAAGGAATATTCTGGGTTTATTTTAACCCCTTACTATCAGAGCCTTGAGCACTGAGCAGATTGACATGTCCTGCCCTGAGCTCTAAACATGGTGTGTTGTCCTCTGGGCAGTGCCCTGCCAGTGTTGCCCCATCACTGTGATGTTCTAGTTATCGAGCTGCATTTTTTAGCACATGCACAATTTTTGCCGTTGCACCATCTGAATGTGTGTGTGAAATCCACGGCTGAGCTGTGCTGCCACTGGAATCCCAATGTTTCTGTGTAACCATCTAGGATCGCTTAAAATGGAGCATATTTGAGAACTTACCTCTTTTTCTTAAAGAACTGTGACTGTTGGACATGTCTCACCCAGCCTTTGTTTTGCTGGGCATGAACATGGCAGCAACACGACAGCAGCCCTGAGAGCCCTGGACTTCACAGCCTTGTGCACTTCGGGGTCACTCTGCTCTCGCTGACCTGGTGGCACCTGGACTGATGGCTCTGCTGCCTGGCAGGGGGAGGGTGTTCCGTAGAGCTCAGGCACAGCCTCTGTGTTAGTCTGAGGAAGGAAAGCCCGAGCTGAGGGATCAATGCAATCTGAGGAACATCAATACCTGTCAGGAAGGAGGCTCCGAGCACTTCAGAGCTGTCTGTGGGCATTACAGTTATCCACTGCTGAAGCTTTCGGGTGACCTTCAGTGTTCCCAGCCTTCATTAAATATTAAAAGGTTAAAAGAATGCAAGCAGCAGTTTTGAGCTGGTTCCTGGTGAATCCCTGCTCCTATTGAAAGCAATAGGAGCCTCTGCTGGCGTTGTGCATGTTTCTTGTTCCACAAAAAATTTACAACCACCTTTGGGTGCCAGCACCAGGGTCCCTGTACTTGTATGGTCACAAGGGCCTGTGATGAGTGTGCTTGTGTCTTCTCCATCCCCACACCTCTGTCCCAATCAGCCACGCTGGGTGAATCCTCCCCACTGGAGTGGCTGTGGTTGGTGCTGCCCATCTCCCGCCTGCTCTGGCATGTTTGCAGTGCCTCAGGCTGCCACAGCCACATGGGACCAGGGGGACGACCGTGTGCTGTGCATGGCAGGAAGGGCACTGAGTGGCCCTGCTCTCTGCAGAGCCTGGATGAGGTGCAGAAACAGGGCAGTTATCAAATAATGCTCTGCAGCTGATTATAATGACAGAAACTGCACTTGCAATCTCTAGGTGGATCTGATCATCCGTCATCTCCAGTTATTAAGTTGCTAAGAGGGATGAGAGTAAGAGTGCATTGAGCTCTTTCCATTTATAAGCCCAATTACCAAACCATTTCTGCCCAAGCACAAAGCTTGTCAAGCCTAAGTGAGAATAAATACTGCAGGAAGGAGCAGGAGGTGGCCAGGGACAGAAATGCTGACCCAGTGATGAGGCTGAGTTGCAGAGGACAGGAGGGAATCCTGAGTGAGCCTCATTAGAGGGGGGTGATTGGCATCCAGGAGCATCCTCCGGGCTGAGGGTCTGTGGTGCCCCCTTGGCGGGGTGGGGACCTGTGGTTCTCCCTCTTTTCTGTGAGCTCACCAGCTCCCAGGGTCTGCAGTGAATGAAGTTCAAAGTGTATCACCAGACTTCTGAAGGTATTTGGGCATCTCTTTGTTGCCATTCAGGAGGAAAAATAGTCCATGTTCAGAGCACCCAAGATACAGTCCGATGTGTCCAGCTGAACACAGCAGCTGTCAGTCTTCACCTCTCACTTTTATTTTTTCTCACCTCAGTTTTCCTTTTATTTCAATTTCAAAAAAATACACTGAGATTTGACAGTAATATCTGGAGATTGTTTGGGTGGTGCACACAAGAAAAGATAGACAGGAGAGCTCTGCTGTGCTGCTCTGAAGGACAGTATAAATCAGCCAAAACACAGATGTTTGGCTGCAGAGCAAAACCCAGGGCCAGGCAGGGGTGACCATGGTGGCCCCACTCTGCATTTCGGTGTGACAGTGCACCAGAGTGGGCACGGATGCATTAGGAGAACCAGCCAGGAAAAGTAGGGCTAATTATTCAGGAAAATATGTTGTGTAATTAGACTTGGATTGTTCTGCTCTCCTTTGTGAGCAGGGCTTGGGAAGAGGTGAGACCATTATAATGATAGATATTTATATCTGCTCATATTTGCCTCCAGGGATAAGACCACAATCAGATGCACTAGAAAATAATTCCCAGTATTCTCTCTTCTTCTTCTCCTCTTTTCTTTTAAAAAAAAAAATCCTCTGGAAAAAATCTGAATTTAAAGTAGTTTGTACCCCACAGAGGTAATTTTCTAACCCACATTTATATGGGAAATACTCAGAGTAAAGCTAGTAAATGAAGTAGAACAGAGAAATCTGACAGGATTATTTGTATCCTCATAAGAAGCCAAGCAAAGCAAAGTCATCAGCAGGAAAATGCCATGAGTGGGAGAGGCGGGGGCACAGTGAATACCCAGAACTTTGCTGTGGTTCTGCAGCTGTTTCTGTTATTGGTCCCAGCCCTTCTGTATTTCCTCTTCCCCCGGTGTCCTGTGAACAAAAGCCACTGTTATTGCCTTTCCATGTGGGAGTCCAGCCCTCTCTGCAGCGAGGACGCAGTTTGTCCCTCCATGCTGTCATGGTGTATGACAGCCCGGGTCAGGAAGGGGCTGCTGGGGTGATGTGCTGGGCTGCCCCTGGGCTGGTGCTTTCCTGACCATCTCTCTCCTTTCCCCTGCTCAGGGACGCCACAGTGCCCTCCCTGTGCCCTCCCCAGCCCTGCTGCTGCTCCTGGCCATGGGGCACCCCGAGGTGTGGCACTGCCTGGGCTGTGTGGCCCCAGTGACCCCCAAACAGCCCCTGTGGATGCACAGACTGGAGCAGAGCTGGGCAACAGTGGCTTCTGCTGGCCTGGCCCCACTGGAGCAATGGGAACAGCAAACCCCCAAACAGGGCTGCGAGCGGGGAGAGCTCACAGATAAAATCTAACACTTCTCTAGCATGTTGATGATCAAAAAATTATATATGGGAAGGGAAGAAGAAGGGGAGGCACCTGCAGATCGCAGCAGTGGTGTCAGGAGAACATGGCCAGGTTGGACAGGGATTGGAGCAACCCAGTCCAGTGAAAAGTGTCCCTGCTTAAGGCAGAGGGCGGATCGAGGTGGGCTTCAAGGTCCCTTCAAACCCAAACCAGGCTGTGTTTCCGTGGACATCAGCACTGTTGCAGTTTCATTTGTAGAGGTGCTGGATGCCACCTTCCCATTGCCGTAAGAGGATGAGACTTGAGACTCAGGGATGTGAGCAGGCCCAGGGCACAGGGTAGGTCAAGTTGAAGGTGTTTCCTTTGTGCTATGAATTAGAAAATTTCCTTCTCTCTTAATTAGTAAGTTCCAGCCTGACTGTCACGGGGCTGGTGTCAGAGACAGAGCCGTGTTCAGGCTGCTGAGAGAGCACTGAGTGCGTCACGGACAAGGCTGTAATTTGGTGACAGTCTTTGTGTCTCCTGCCTCTGAACACCAGGCAGGACTCTCTGCAGCTGCTGCTGGTGATGCCCTCCTTGGGGGGACAGTGTGAAAACAAGGTCTCACCTACATCTCCTAATTAAAAACCACACAGCGCATTTCACACCATGCTAGGGATGTTAATTGGGGTGTTCTGGCCAAAGTCCAGCTGGCTGGTGGAAGCCCTGTCTGTGTGAATGTTCCCTGGAAAGGGCTGCTCTGCCACTTTTTTCTGAAGTGCCGTGGAGTTCTGAGAGTGGCTTTGTCACACAAATGGGCTGCTCGTGTCCCCTCTGCAGTGGCTGCGCTCCAGTGTGGGATAAACTATGAATCCAACATCGCTCCTATGCCACTGCTTTTCATGGGCAAGCACAGGAATTTTAACTCTCTCTGGTGTCAGTTCTACGAGACCCTGGGGTCAGCGGGGCAGCTGAAGGTGCAAAGTGCTGTTCTTGTGGGGCTCAGCGTGAGGAGGCGGCTCCGGTTCAGGGCCACACGACAGACACACTGTGGATCCACAACATCAAACCAGTGACTGACACAGCCCTGTCCCTGCTGTGCTGAGAACTTTGGGGGACTTTCTGGGGTCAGGCCCCACCTTGTTCCCAACCAACACCACACCTGGGTCCCTGCAGTGCCCTGACGTCTGCCTGGACCTCTTCTGTCATCAGCCCAGAGGAATGCCTTTGGAGTTTTAATATCACTTTAAACTCTGCTGCCTTGGAGGCAGATCTTCCCCCTCTTCCCTGCCACTCTGTGTGGGGACAGAAGGAGGGGGGTCCCCATTCTTCCCCGGGTCCCCCAGCTCTGACTGTCTGGCAGTGGAGGTCCTTGCTCCCCATGGGAGGGACACCCTGCCCCTGGGAACAAGTTCCTTTGACAGTATCTCAGCCCTCAGAGCTAGAGAAAAAAGAAATTATTAACAGCGTGGAAACCGTTTAAGTACTTCAGGTAATTAGGAAATATGTTGGTGCTTTCAAATAAGTTAAATTAAATGTGTCTTAAATATGTAGCAAAAGAAAAGCAAGTGCCAGGCATGAAACGAGTTATGAATAAAACATTTTTCAACGTTACCTGGTAATTTAGGGAACTTCCCTCGACGCAGAGGTGGGATGTGTTTCCACTGAACAAGCCTGCAATGTCTTCCCTGGGTGTGGAGCTGCGGGTGGGCAGCCCTGAGCTGGTTTGGGGGGTCTGTTACCTGTCCCTGGAGGCAAATGGGCCTGGGGGTGAAGGATGTGCCCTTCCCACAAGAAATGCACCTGGTGGGAGGCTTTGTAGTTAAAGCTGGAGGGGACAGACAGGGATAGGCAGGGCTGCCCACCCCTGGGGAACATCCTGCTCCTGAACCCAGACAGGCTCTTGGGAGCACACCGGGTGCTGTGGCCACACCTGGGGGCACCTGCCTGGTCCCTGTGGCAAACAGGGCAAGGGACACCTGTGAGGGGGTACCAGGGCCAGGGATGGGGATGGGGATGGGGTGTGAGGAAACCCTGGGCAGGGGGGTGTCACAGCTGGAGCCTGTGGCTTCCAAACAAGCTCTTGCAGTGCATTCTAAGTATTTCAATATTATTATAAATATTTAAATGAGTAAAATGAAAGCATGTGTGGGTGCTGTTTCATTGAGTGTCTTTGAAATCAAAATAATGAAACAAATGACCTCTGCTAAATAAAACAGTGCCCCCAGAGCTTTGCAGAGCAGGGTCAGCTGCTGAGTCCTTTGGTGGGTAACACCAACTGCAGGGGCGAGCACGGGGTCTGGCCCCCGAGTCTCGGAGTGCATTGCTGCAAAGGCAGCTCTTGGAATAACAGGAAATAACCAAAGAGCCCTTTTCCATCCCCTCCCCGGGCTTTAAAGGCATTTTTCAGGCTTGCTGCTGGAGTTGCTGCCCCCAGAACCTGCCCTGCAGCCTCGAAGGAGTCATAAGGAGGGGCTTGGAGTGCCTGGAGAGGATGCCAGGAGGGAGCAAAGGATGGCGTGTGGGATGCCAGGATGGAGGGGGGGAAATGTCCTGTTGTTCCATGGCCCTTCCCAGCACAAAGTGGTGGGACAAATCCTCAGGTTTTAGCCATTGCTTGGACAAGATCTCTGACACCACTTGTTCCTGTAAGCACAGTGTGATCCCAGTGTGTGCTGCAGGAGCCTGGGTCTGTCCCAGTGCACCCAGAGCCCCCTGGGCTCGCCTTGCCCACCCCCAGCCAGGGGCACATGCACAGGGGGCATGAGGGGCTGCTTTCCCAGCCTTGGCTCTGCTGTCACAGGTGGGTTTTGCCTCTGATCGTGGAGCTTGGATCATTTCCAGCTCCTCCATCTCAGCTCCCTTCCCTGATCCAACTACTGCAATATGTAACTTGTACCATTTTAAAATTACCTCTATGGCCTCCCCAGACTTAACTAATCCATAATGAATCTTAATTTCATTGTACTTTGGGCCATAAAAGTGTGTTGTATCCTGCCATGAAATATCTTTATAGGCCTCGGCAGCTGTTTCACAGCCCTTTTTTGCTGTATTTTATTTCATTTCAGCAGCATCTGCGCAGGACAGGCACTCCGAGGAGGCAGCACGAGGCTGCATTCTCTGTCACTGGTAAAGATTTCTTCACTAAAAATTTGATTTCTCCTACAATTGTGAAGGTATTACAGAAATTAAGACAAAAGCCTGACTAATTAGAGGATAAATGGCAACACTGGAGCACCGGTGTTCTTTAAGAGTAACTTAACCCTGATTTTAAGCCTTTCCCTTTTCCTGACTTGCTGCCATGTGTCTTCTCTGTTGCTCATTTAAAGCCACCTTCCCACTCCCAAATTTCTAGATTTATATGTAAATTCACTGTAGATCAATTAAAAGATAAACCCAACTTTTATGTGAGCATATAGAAGGAATAAACTCGATGAAATGAAATTCTCATATCCTGATCTTTGTATACAGTGATCAGAAAGCAATTAATCAGATTATTTTTTATCCCCAATAGTAATTTTCCACTTTGTAGTCATTTTTTGTCTATAATTTAGAGTTATAAAGTATTTTTATATCAAAAGAGATAAGTTCCATGGAGAGGATCTGTTCTGATCACAGGCAGAATAATGAGTTGTGCTGGGAAATACAACCCAGGGTGATCCCTGTAGGAAAATTACTGTCATCAGTATGAGGATTTCTCTCTGTATTTCATAGTATTTGTGTATTTCATCCAAAAATGGAGTATTTCATCCACCATTTGGGTGGATGAGTCATGTTTAAAATCCTTTGGCAGGTAGGTGAAGGTGTTTAACAGAAGGTAATGGTGGTCAGTGCCAATGCAGTAACTGAACCGAACTGCTGGGTCTGCCTGGTGTCACAAACCAACTGCTGATTCCAAACCTTATCAGTAACCAGCTGCAGGACAAGAGGAAACAGACTCAAGCTGCACCAGGGGAGGTTCAGATTGGATATTAGGAACAATTTCTTCATGGAAGGGGCTGCCCAGCCCTGGCACAGCTGCCCAGGGCAGGGGTGGAGTCCCCATCCCTGGAGGGATTTAAAGGATGTGTGAGTGTGGCACTTGGGGACAGGGGTTAGTGGTGACCTTGGCAATGCTGGGGGAATGGTTGGGCTCAGTGGTCTTAGAGGGCTTTCCCAGCCTACACAATTCCATGATTCTCCAATTCTTATAGGCTTTGAGCAGGGGAACAGGGGACATCATTCCCAGTTATTGTAGCCAGTAAATGGCCTTTGCTTTTGGAGGGTGTTGCTGGTTTGTGCTGGCCTGAAACAACATTGGAAATCATAAAAATAAGCCCCCCCATATCTCATCGCAGTATGATCACACCAGCTGCCTTTCCTTTTGATGACCCTTCCTGCAGGAACCATAAACTTTTCATTATCCTCCAACTTTGCATGTTCTACACGGTTTGGAATTTACCTGTGCATGAGAGGAGCACATTCAGCCAAATCCTGGCTTTTTTAGGTGCCCGGGAGATTGAGTCCCATGGCAGGAGGAGTCACAGGTCCGTACACAACAGTAGCTTTTGAATAAAGGTCTCCCAGGTTGACTCCCATAATATAGTGACAAACATCTGCTGTACTTGAAAATAAGATACTGGTGCTCCAGGTAATTGGCAGATCTTCCTAAAAGAAAAAGAGCCTGTCTCCTTCCAGGGGGCTGTGGGGAACAGGGAAGGAGGGTCAATAACTTGGACTTCCTGTTTCACGTAGGGAATCAATGGAGAAGGGAAAAGGCTCAGTGTATAAATTAAAAATACACAGCAGCAGCAAAGAAAAGGCTGGTAAAGCAGGAACTCCCAGGAGACAGAGAGGAAAAGAGGAGCTCATCTGGCTACTACTTAATTTAGCCGTGCCCAGGGACTGCTCTCACAGGCGTTTGCATCTCTGTGACGGTTTGCAGGAGGATTTGAGAGGTTCTTGCCGAGTTGCCATGGCAATGTCTGTGCGGAGCTGCTGGACCAGCCACGGGATGCTGGGCTGGGGGAGCTGCATCTGCTGCAGCCACTGGCACCACCCGGCTTCTCTCTGGGTTCCGAAGGGTCAGCCGGGGCTTTGTGATCCCCACTCTGCATTTTTATTTCAATTTTCAAAAGAGTTTTCTTCAGCTGTTTATTTCTATGCAGAGAAAATTGGTAAATGTTTGTTCTTAATTCTTCTTTATCTACTTCAAAAGGAATTTTGTAGTACTTTATTTTTAAAATGTGAAGTTTGTGGAAGTTGTAAATAATTTTTCATGGTGGTCTTTAAAAGTAGATTTTTGTGTTTTTTTTTTTTTTCAAATAACTATGTACATATCTTGTATTGATGTGCAAAGAAAACCCAAGCCCCTATTTTTAGGAGCTGTTTGGATCTTAATAAAACCACATACATCAAACAACTACATACAGATGGTGGTTCATTTGCTTCACTTTTATTCCAAATCAGTCAAACCCTCCAAAGTGTCTTGAGCATTAGGAGCACAGCATGCTCAACTGAGGAAACACATTTTCAATTATATCTTGGCTATTGATCAAAACTCAAGTAATCTGTATTTCAGATGATATTAAGAGTTCAGTCTGCAGATCAATCAATTTTCTTAATTGCTTGGGGTAGCCAAGGAAAACTGTGAACCTTGGACTGAACCAGACTGAAGTCCTGCTGGCTGAGGAGTCAGGAGAGCACCTGGGCCAAAAAGATACTCAATCTTTACCGGCCTTATTGCTCTGTGACTTGGTGATTGTCCAAAATCCCGGTGGTTTTGCCTTGTCTGTAGGACAATTCCAGTCCCACCCAGTGTGTGTTACGGCAGTTGTGGAATCCCACTCCTCCAGGGCCAGCAGCCTGTGCCTGCCATGGAAACACCTTCTCAGGTCTCCCAGGACAGAGCTGCATCCCTGCAGGCTCCAGCCTCTCCCACAGCTCTGCTGTCACCCCTTCCCAGGCTTCTGAGTTACAGCTCATTGGCATTCCCAGTGATGGCAGCAGGAGAATTCCCATTTACCCTGAGTCGTGCCTCTAACAAAACATCCATTTCCCAAACGAACTGTTCAAATTCCCTGTCACTTGAATGCCTTGACAGAGCACTAGAGGTGCTGCTTGTGAGTGCTGACTCTGCTGAGTTCTGCTGCACAGAGCAGGGCTCTGAGCCTCGCAAGCCAACTGTTTCACCCAAACAAAGTGTACAAGCGGCAGCGAGAGCTTTTGCAAAATGCGTGCACTCCTGGGGGTGTCACCTCTATGTCTGTGCTGCTGCATTAGGACTATCCTGCCATAATTTTTACTTAAAAGAGCTCTAAGTTTGGGAACAGCAGCTTCTGTTGTTGACAGGAGTCCATCCCACCTTCCCCATGGCTTTTCCCATCATGGTCTGCCCAACTCTGCCCGTTCCCCGTGCTGATGTTTATCTTCATCTCCATCTCCCTGGTCCAAGGAATACCTGGGCGTGGCACTCAGTGCTCTGGGCTGGGTGACAAGGTGGGCGTTGGCCACGGGTTGGACTCGATGACCTTGGAGATCTTTTCCAGCCTCAGTGCTCCTGTGATTCTGTGATTCTTTTGCTCTTCTGGTTCATTCTGGCTGGTTTCCCCTCACCTGTGTCTGCTCTGCTGTCACATCAGAACCTTCCACTGTCAGTGAAGATCACCGGGCTCCTCTCATGAACCTTGCAGAGCCACTGCATTGGCCACATTCTCATAAAACCCTATGAAACTGTGTGTCATCCTTCTGACTTAATGCTAAAATGTGATATTTTCAGGATTTGTTTAAAATAAGAGTTTCTAAGCCAATACTCATTTAGTTTGGCATTCAGTTAATTACATCTGAGCTGGCTGTACATGGCATTGGCAGACTGTGCCATCGTGGGCAGGGCTGGGTTGGCCACGAGCTGGGACAGCATCAGGGCCTGGCTGTGCTCCAGGAAATCCTCTGGCAGCAGATATTCAAGGAGATATCGGTGAGAGCAGTAGGAGTTCACAAAGCCTTGCAAAGCAGGAGGGCAAGAAACAACCAAACTTGGGGTGGGGCATTTGCTTTGGAGGCATTGGAGAAAATAGAGGAGGTCCTTGTAGGGTTGATTTTTAAATGCTGGAGGAGGAGAGGAAGAAAGAAAACTTTGCCTTGAAGAGATATGTGAGAAAAATGGGAGGAACTGCCATGCAACGTTTTCTTGTGACTCCTTGCAGTGATACGAATGTAAATAAGAAAAAATAATTAATTATGGTGCGAAGAAAGGCAAAAATTAAAGTAATTTTTTTCAATGAGGTTATATTCTGTATTCTATATATTCTACAACTAAATAATTTACCCCTTGTGATTTATGCCATTAATTTACGTTACATTTTTCTCGCCTATGAGGATTGCTGTGTTTGCAGCCAAAGGCTCAGTTCTGTCTGTTAGAGAAGACAAAGTCCTGGCCTACGTGTTTTGTGATTCAGATTCCAAATTCCATTATTCACCTCAGCCTCTGTGGTTCCACAGCACATTCAGGATCTGTGCTACAGCGCCTTCTGCTATGCCA
Source organism: Dendrocincla tyrannina (assembly GCA_035047865.1). NCBI lineage: Eukaryota > Metazoa > Chordata > Aves > Passeriformes > Dendrocolaptidae > Dendrocincla > Dendrocincla tyrannina. Next base: position 834,637 of record JAWWMP010000023.1, read on the forward strand.
AAAAGATGTTCCTGGTTTTTATCTTTATGAATGACCGCATTATTTATTTGGAACGCACCAAATGCCAACAAGGGCTCATGCAAGCAGCAAGCAAAACCTCCCAGCAAACAGTGTGACACTAATCTGTTGTTTGTGCTAAAATACAGAAAGGAAATTACTGCTCGGCTGTCATGAAGCTCATAAAGGAAAAAAGAAAAATGCCACCGCAGAAGAATAAGCTTCAAAAGAAAGTTCCATTATCAGTTTGTTTCATGCCTTGTAGCTCCAGCTGCAAACAATCCCTTCCATAAACACCCCCTCAAGATAAATGGCAGCACAATTCGGGTGGTATTGGGGAGATAAAGCCACAAGTCGTCTGTTTGGGGGAGGGAGGATCTGCTGAGGCTGCCACTATATTTTGTTACATCTCATCACCATCTTGGGGGAGAAAATGAATATGTATCGTCTGTTATCTTGTCATTTTGGAGCCAAACATCTTAAAATACATTTTCTGTGAAATAACCCTGGGGATTTCAAGACCAGAATAAGTTATTAGTGCAATTTGAGCTTGGAGACTCTGTACTTGCTTAAAACACGGCAAAAGCTCTTCCCAGTGCAGGAGAGTTGCTTTTGCTTATGAACTAAAGGGAAACAAAGAGGAAAAATACCCACCAAAGTTTCCATAGCCCAGATGCTTCTGCCAAACCAGGTAACCTGTAGCCAGGTGGGTGTCGGGCTCTGCTCCCAGGGAACAAGTGGCAGGGCAAGAAGAAATGGTTTCAATCTGTGCCAGGAGAGGGGCAGGGGGGACAACAGGAGGAATTCCTGCCTGGAAAGGGTGGTCAGGCCTTGGCAGGGGCTGCCCAGGGAGGGTTGGAGTGCCCAGCCCTGGAGGTGCCCAAGGCAGGACTGGCCGTGACACTCAGAGCTTTGGGCTGGGGGACAAGGTGGGCATCGGGCACAGGGTGGGCTCTGTGAGCTGGGAGGGCTTTTCTAGCCTGGACAATTCTGGGATTCTGGGATTTTGTGACTCACATGTACAAGCTGACAAGAACATTTAGTGAAGCTCTTTGAGGGCTGGACCTGCAGGCTGTGGTCGTGTGGGAGACGGATCTGGTGGCAATGTCCTTTCAGGGTGTGACACTAATCCTCTGTTTAATAATTTCTGCTGGAATTTCTTGGTGCTTCCTCAGGTTTGTGTTTTCCTCAGGCTCAGGAGGGGCTGGGCCCTTTACCAAGTGGGCTGCTCCTGGACAGTGGCTCTGCTCTTGGATGCAACTCTTCCACTGTCACTGGGAAAAAACAAAGCAATAAAACCTTTGATGAATGTGCAACTTCTACCTAAACATGACATCAGAGAGCGCAAACCAAATGAAAAATAAGCGGTTTTTTAGATTGTCCCATTTCCTGCTGTTGCAGCTGATTGTGTGGGCTGACCTGAGACAGGATCCAGGAACTTCAGCTGGTGTAGCCAAGCACTGTGACAATCCATGCAAATCTAAGCTGTAATCCTTTTATATTGATGGAAATTAAACTTTTATTCTTGCCATGGATATGGGAGTCTGAAATTCACTTTGGGAAAAAATTCAGGGTTTTATTTTTGGCTCCACTTTCACAATTACTCAGCCCAGGGCGTTTTTATGCTGCAGCTCCATTATGTGAAAATTGAGAGTAACATTTTTCTCTCCAGGACTCTACAGTTACTCTCTGAATGTTTCACTGAGAATATGACATAATTTAGACTGCAGTGCTTTTAAAAAACTACCCTGTTTCTAGGACCAAATCATACCTGTGAAAGTGGCTGCAGGGAGTCAGAGCTGTTTGCAGTGGGAGCGAGCCAGGAGGCGACTGGCACTCATTAAAGCTCTCTGCAAATTATCTCATTAAGTGCTTTCAGATTGGGAAGTGTCTCAGCACTGAGACACAATGTGGTGGTGAAGAACAGATCTCTTCAAAATGGGGTTTTAAAAGTCTTGGGGGAACAGAATTCTCGGTTAACCCTTTGCACCCTGATGTGCATCAAATTTAAGGTCTTGGTCTATTTTCCGGCCACTCCGGGACCTGCAGCACCACGGACAGGGGCTCAGCCTCCCCGCCTCTCTGTGCGCAGGTGGCTCGCAGTTCTGGGAACTGAACTACGAGATTTTTATGTACCTGGCTTAGACCATTTTAGGAACAGATTAACAAAATCGGGTCCCAGTGACAATGTTTTTAGTTCTGGAGGGTGTTTGTAGTGTTTGCTGTGAATGGCTGGGGCAGGGACAGGATTGAGGATGAAGAAGAAGCAACATTCACTTATTCTGGAATTTCCCCTTGCCGCTCTCTCCATGTATCTTGGCTCCCACCTGCCTCCTCCTTCACACCCCTCTTTTCCTTCGAGCCAGTGCCCTGTTCCTTCCTACAGACATTTTTCAGCCCTCCATGGAGGAAGGACTGTGCTGAATAATTTAGCACTTTGGAAATCTTTGTTTTGTGCCTCCAAACTGATGTGGACATTTGTCTCCAACTGGCAGGCCATCTGAAATCAATAATATCATCAACTTCAGCTGCATTTACAAAGATAATATTTCTGTAATATTGCCTGGATTCAAAGGGAAGAAAAAAGGCTGCGCAGGAGGAAAAGTCATAAAAAACACTGAAGAGAAGCAACATTAGAAAAACTTTTCCAAGGTCATTAATTGAACTTTGTTACAAGATTTAAATGAGATATTGAAAATCAAACACAACAGCCCAATTTTAATTGCCTGTTCTCAGCCAGAACATCATCTTAGAAATGTAGTTTCTGCTTTCTATCTGTAAAGAAAGATCCAGCAGCGCCCAGAGAACTGGTGCCACCTGTCAGCACCTCAGAGCTCCACACAGCAGTTCTTTACCCTGTGGCAAACTCTGGTCCCCAGCCCAGTGCCTGTGCCCAGCACATGTGGAGGAGCATTCCTTGTCCATTCTTAAAACCTGGTCTGTGCTACTGCTAAAGCAAGTCTTAATGCAAATATCATTACAAGCGTCTGAAAACTATTGGATTCCCCAGTCCAAGGCCAGATTGGATGGGACTTGGAGCACCCTGGGCTGGTGGAAGGTGTCCCTGCCTATGGCAGGAGTGGCACTGGATGGGCTTTGAGGTCCCTTTCAACCCAAACTGTTCTGTGATTCCATGATTCTACAATTCATCACTGCCCTGGTTCAGCACTGCTGTCTCCCAGTAGCTTCCAGTCCCCTGTGTGTGTTTTTTGGGTGTGTACATACATATACTTAACAACTGGACATGGCACTTGGTGCTCTGGGCTGGGTGACAAGGTGGGGATAGGTCACAGGTTGGATTCTATGACCTTGGAAGTCTTTGTGAACCTCATATTATATATATATATATATGTATATATATCCCCTTTTAAAGAAGGGTTCCTCACTCTGGTCTCTCCTCCTCTCAAGAACTGTATGTGTGTGATGGGAGCAAGGCTGGTGTTTGCCATATACCCCCTTGGATAGGCAGCTGTCAGCTCTGTCTGTCTGTCTGTCTGTCAAGGGATTGCTGTGTTTGGCACAGCCCCAAGTCCTGCCCAGACCTTGACACTCAGAACCCTCAGTGAGCCAGGGCACAGGAGAATGGATTGGCTTGGAGAAGGTGGTTTATCACCTGCTGTTACTCACTGTCTTAAAGGAAATATTTAAGGTGGGAGGATCTGCATATTCCAAGTGCTTGGGCTGAGCTGGTGGTACCCGGCGCTGGGGTGATTGAACTTCTTTTAAATGAGAGTTAGTGGCTGTCAAGAGGTGGAAGAAGCAAGCTGCTGTCCCTCACAGCAGGCTGTGCTCCCCTGGGCTGCGGGGCTGCCACCCTGCAGTGATGGGGAACTGTTCTCCTGGGCACTGCGGGTGCTGCTGGACGGATGGGGGGCTGCTCATCCCAGCACTCTGCGTGCTGTGCACAGTTCAAACCTTGCCTTGTAATACTGCACTTAAAAGTATTCCCTCAGTCATTTTGCCGTTTTATAGTTTCATCCACTGCTGAATACATGATGAAAACAAGGCCCATCCTTGCCATGCTTCCTGAACAATGGTGAAAGGCTTTGGGGTCTCAGGGTTTCCTTCTAGATCTGTATTTAGAGTGTACTTGAAAATAAATACACCCGCAGGATGCACTTATCCTATTTTTTAAGTATTGTGGAAGACACTCCTGGTATTGGGAACAGGTATTTCACGGTGGAGAAGGTTTGGAGCAATTCAGTAGAAGGGAACTTTTGGTGCAGCATCAGCCCAATAATGGCTGTAATGTCTCACCTAATGGACAAATAAACAGCTCTGGGGAAATTAAGATAATTCAGTATGCTAATGCTGCAGGCTGAGCAGTAAACAGGGCACATAAACTTGGAAAAGAGACCAATCTAAACCCGGGGGACATTAACTCTGTCCTTTCCAGGAGCCGTGCAGCCATTTGCCTGTGCATCTCGGAGCACCAGCACGGGGAAGGGAGTCTGATGGGGGAGTGGGCACTGTTCCCAGCCACTTTCAGATCCCAGAGGAAGCAGCAGCTGCTCCTCCTTTTTCCCAGAGCCAGTAAATGCCATGGCAGTGCTCATCACCTTCCCCGCCAGTCAATGCTCTCCACTGACACACATCCCAGTTCCTGTGGAGGGAGTGCAGTGTGCCCTGGGGAGGCTGAGCTCTGATTTATAGGGCATGTGCATGGGTTTCCTCCTGCCTGTTCTAAATCTGTTACCTCTGCATGAATCACAGCCTCACACAAACGGGAACTTCTGACCCAAACTCCAACACGTACTTAAAAGCTCCAAGCAGATGAGAACAATAAATTGGATTGCTAAGTGCTGTGTGTGTTGGGAATGGCAGATGCACAGATGGCAGGAGATGTAAAAGGGGAATAAATCTGACAGTTTGGAGAACTGTGATATTTATACCTGGTGAATGCTTAAAAAGAGAGGCTGTGTTGATACATCAGTGTTTCTAACTGCTCATTGCTTTCCATTGCTTCCTTTTCTTCTTGGTGTTTCTTTTTTAAGGTGGAAGGCCAGGTTGAATAGGAGTTGGAGCAACCTGGTCTAGTGGAAGATGACCCTGCCCATGGCAGGGTGTGGAATGAGAGGAGCTTTAAGGTCCTTTCCAATCCAAACCATTCCTGGACTCAAGAGCTGCAGAAGGGCAGGAGGAGGAGGAGGACTGGGCACTCAGCAGAGTATGTGTGCACCAACACTCCTCAGCTGGTTCATTTATGGGTGATGTGACACTACATTTCATCCCCTGAGAGAGTGTCCCCACTGTCACTCAGGCCCTGCTGGCAGCCAGTGCCACCAGCCTCGCGGGGGGATGTGTGAATCTCCAGGGCGGATGCTGTGATTGCAGTGCTGAGAATTACAGGAATTTCAACTGCACAGCAGTAGTTGGGTTGTTCTCCTCCTCTGTAGGTAACTTGGCGAGTAACTGCACTTGTCCAGCCCATTGCTGGACATCAAACCTTGCAGACAAGGGCCATTTCCAGGGGATGTTCTTTAAAGGCCATGTGTGCTGCACCTTTCCCTACATGGAAGCTCCTGCACAGGATAACTCCTTTGGCATAGCCCCAGCCCCTCATTTGGGCCATGTCCAATGAGATCAGTTTAGGATGAATAGCCCCAAACTCAGACACCCTGTTAGAACCCGTGGAGTGACCAAAGCACTCCGGTCTCAGAGAGTGATTTCACCAATGGCAAAATATTTCAGTGTGAAATTGCATTTGCTGTATGAGGGGTCAGGGGCTTTATCAGAGCCTGTGTTATCTCTTCCTCGGTGCACTAAAACAGCTCTTTTACAAACTCTTATTGCTCTCTGGGTTTTTCCTACGTTGAAAACACTGAGGAAACCCAATATTTTGGTGTACATCCTCAGAACAGTGACCCTGTAACCTCAGCCCAGCTCCTCACATAAACAGGAGGCCAGCACATCCCAAACAGTTAAATACTCTGTTAGCTTTCTCTTCTCGTTAATTAAGTGGTTGTTTGACTACTAATCCCTATTCATTACTTACCACTATTGCCATAATTTTGTCTCCTGGGTACTGAAGATTAAAATGCCCAGGAAGCTGCCTGAGCCATTGAAGTTACTGGTGGGAGCCGTGGTACTTTGTAGACACAAAGTGATTGAAAACATTTATCTTCCCCCATGATTAATAATAAATCAGACCTCTTATGACTGTTCCTTTAGGTTTTAATTTTAAACAAGCTGTTGAAACACAGTCTGTAAGCAAAAAGAGGTTCAGAACAGGCTTTGTTTGGACTGAAAACAGAAGTTTTGTACTGTCTTGGACATAAAAAAATACAACTTATAAAAACTCAGCCTCCTGAAATAACATATGGCTGCACACTGGGTTCAGTGAGTGAGGACAATTTATGCCTGCAGTCACACTATAAATCTGAACAATTGTGCAGAGATGGCAAATGTGTTGTATGGAGACGAGGAATGTCCCGGTCAGCACCTGATGGATCAGCTCTGGGATTTCCAGGGGGGAGTCTGGTCTCATCAGAACAGGGAGAGGGACAGTCTGGCCAAGTGTCTGCTGGGGCAAAGGGTGTAAAGACTCAGTAAATGTGTGGCCACAATGAAATGTTACTGCCACAAACTGAGCAACCCCACAATGGTCTTAAAAAGGTGGAAGAAGTGTCTTGGTGTAGTTTCCCCAAAAATTCAGGGTCTGAATGCCATGGAGGTGATGACTGGAGTGACCCAGGGCCTGGAGATTCATTCCCATGGGCTTGTTTGAAGATTTCAGCCTAAGAGTGAATGTTTTACTTCTCCTCCCAGAGTTAACTTTGCTGTTGGATGTGATTTCTTAGCTATAAAATGTGAGTAGAAAACCAAGGCTGAACAATTTCTGAATGAAAACTGAGAACACACACAGATACACTAGTGTGGGTTTCAACCATTCATTACTTTTTCTCCGAACAGCTCCATGTTACTCAGCAGTTTATTCATAAAGAGAAAAAAGAAAAGGAGCAATAGGAGAAATAATGGCACTAAGAGGACAATGGGAGGGAAACTGAAAAGTTTGCCTTTTGCCAAGCAGGTGAGAGAACATCAACCTACCCAAACCAGCCCTGACAGAGGGGCAGATTTGGGTGTGAATGGAACAATATTTCTCTTCCCGTGGGAAAAAAAATCAGGCTATTGGTCAAGATGTTTCCATGGTAACTGCTATAATTTCATTTTAGTGATGGATTACAGAGGAAACTCCAGGGAGGTTTGAGATGATGGAGTTTCATCTGACAGAGCCTGGCAGAGTCTTTCTCTGGAGTTATTAGGCAGTTCTGGTTATGTTTTATATTTTATATAGCCATTTATAACCATCTATGCTTTTCATTTGCTATAACCATTTTCCATCCTGGGCGTTGTGTGGGGTGGCTGTGCAGGGAGTCTTGGAGAAGGTCCTGGTGCAGCTGTTGTGCTCCAGCAAGGAGGGACACTGCGCCTTGGTCACCACCAGAGGATGGGCTAGTTGTTGTCAGCAATGGAATTTGGTTGATTCAGCTCAAGTACCTGTGCATGCCCAGGCACTCTGGAGTTTAATTTTTAGTTTAATTTTTCTATATATATATTAATATAGGGGGAGAAGGAGTGACAGAAAGACTGAAGGAGAGCTACAGGTGTTCAAATAATGTTCTCATCTAAAACATCTTTTATTTTTCCTCTTTCCTTCCCTCTTCTCCTTTTCAGCTAGAGAGAGATCAGAACGCTGATACACTGGTTTCTTTTGCTCTGTCAGACTTTGTTTTTCCTTATCACCAAGGTCCATGGAGTTACTCCAGGCTCATATTAGTGTTCTTGGGATAAAATTTCCTCATAAATTGTGTTTGTGGTAATTTTTGTACTTTGAGCCAACTGACAGGCCTGAGTTCATTGGTTCTACAAAATCAGCAAGGCACAAAATTGGATGACTTTGTTTTCAGATGTTGTTTCCACTGCAGGAATAAAGTACAGGTACAGGTACAGTGGCAGGAGAAAGCTGATTTTATTTCTTTTGAAGGGATCAATATTCCACAGTGGGGAGAGTTCTGTATTTCCATCTATACTTTTATAAACAGCATTTCATTATGCCCATTATCATAACAGGCCTCTTTATCTCCTCTGTCAATATTTGGCTCTATCAGGCACTGTCTTATCTCTAAAGTGAAAAATCCATCATCATGACAGGAGGGAAAAATACATTAACACCCACCTGCTAATTTATATTTGAGGCTGGAGGCCCAGAAGTGTTTTAAAGAGCTCCTGCAGGTTTGCATTAATTGTGTATTCGAGCTGCTCTGCTGAATTCCCACAGCTTTTCCCCATGGGGTTCAGCAGGGTGGAAAGGAGGAGCAGCATTCACCACAGGCAGGCGAGAGTGTCTGGAGCACCTGCAGCTCCCTGTGGCCAGCAGTGTCCCCTGGAGCATCCCCTGGGAGCCTGGGGAAGCGAGGAGCTGCCCAGGGGTGCTGGAAGAGGCAGCCTGGTGCTTGCCAGCTGGATTAGCTGTTAATCCCGAATTCCTCTGTAATTTTACCTGCTGGCTCACCTGAAGATTGCAAACGCTCTTGTCTTCACTGGGGTCAGAATCCCATCTGTTGCTTTCAGGGCTAACTGCAGTTCTGAGGAATCTTTCCTTTGCTCTGAGGGGATGTGCTGCCCAAAGCTCGAGGTCCTGGCTGTGGTTTGGGGGGCCTGGTGGGCCTGTGCAGCCCCTCCAGGGTGAAAAATGAAATGCACACTTGGGAGCGTCTTCATGATTAAACTAGACATGAAATTATAATAAAAGTCTCACTGAAAAGATGCTTCTGGAGCCACTCGGGTGCCCCAAAAGCTGCTTCAAGTGGGGCTGCTGAACATCCTCTCCATGTCAGCAGGGGATGTAGGATGTTCATCTAAACCCTCCTTCGAAGCTTTCATTGGCCCTGCAAAACTAACTAGCACTTTGGCCAGGCATTTCACAGTTTTTGTGACATCAATACCATTATAAAACCATTGTGCATCTGCCTAGTGAGGGGAGAAAGCTTTATTGTTCATTTAACCCTTTCTGTTGGGAAAAGCACACAAGACATTTCAGGTACATATTGTTTATGTGCTGATTCATCTTGGAAAAAAAAATGTGGTGCATTTTGATTCCATCTGGACACTGTGCACGGGTGCACGCTGCAGACTGCATGGGGAGCTGAGCTCCAAAGCTGCCCAGGATGGGCGCCACACCTGCTGTCAGGGGAGAAATAGTTGTAGTGCTTAAACTCCATGGAAGGTGTCAGGAATGAAAATGTGACTTCTTCCTCATTTCAGAGTGGAGGGATAGTGTGCATGGAGCAGAGGGAGCTCCAGCCTGGCCTCTGGGTGCCTTTATTTGGCAGGAAACAGTCTCAGCCCCAGAGTTCTGACAGTGCAGTGCTGGGGCACACACCAGTGAATGCTTCGCCACTTAATAGGATCCTAAAGAAAAGGTAGAATAGGTTGTCTGTGTATCCTTTTTATTTACGGGAGGGCAAGGAAGGCACCTCTGCAGTCTGAAGAGAATACACTTAAATGCCTTCGGGGTCTCTTCTGGTGGGAATTCCCAGCAGGGAAGTCAGTGTGCTCCCACCTTCCCTGGACTGCCCCTCCAATCCCTGCCTCCATCAGGGCTAATGTGGCACCTGAAATGGAATGAGGAAAGGAGAAGCTAAAAATGGATTGAAATTGAGAAAATGTCTTTGGAACAATTAATACACGTCTGTGTGTGGCTTGTCAAAGGCAGCAGTTTAGAAAGGTTAACACCTTGGCACAGTTAATTGCTGTTCTTCCTCTTAAATTGCAGTGTCGTTTCTGATTTCTTACTCTGTTGTTTATCTTCCAGCTAAGTAGATTTTAAATAAAACAAATATTTATGCTGGTAAAACAGGATGGCTTCAATATTTAAGTACAGCAAAGCAAACGAAACTTCACAGTGTAAATATTGAAGGAAAGCAAACAGACCCAGAAACCCACAAGGCTGAAGGAAACTGCCTCAAAAACCTGGGAAAGGCAACTTCATAACCAAACCCATCTTTACAACCAAAACCAGTTTCATAACCAAAAACTGTGCATTAATCATTGGATCACCAAGTGGACTGATTTTGTGTAGTGAATGTTTTCCCTCGGCTGCTGGGTTCTGTGTCCTCACACTCTGCTGTTGCCTTGCCCTGTATTTGTGTGTACAGACTGGATCCTGAAAAATCAGGGGTTTCCCGAGGGATTTTACCATATTCACACAGCTGTGAAAGTCCTGGGGGTCTCAAGAAGAGCTGACACAAGACCCCTCACTGTCCGTAAGGAGGTGAGGGGTGTTCATTATCCCAGTGGTTGTACCGTCCTCCTCCACGAGGTGCAACAACCCCGTCCTGGGCGTTGCAGGTCAGGAGTGTCAGTTTATAGCCATGAGGTAGCAGGGCTGGACATTACCAGGTGCAGCAGCAGAGATGCCATGCAGGGAGCAGTTAAACTACAAGAGCACAACCCAACCCCAGTGTCGCTGGTGCTGCCATGGCACAGTCCCTAATTCAAAGAAACACCCTGTGATTTACAGGTCTCACTGCTCTGCTGCCCTGGGCTCTGCAGAGGAGGCTGGGAATACTCAGGGCTCTGCTCCTTGGCCAGGAATAAACTCCTCTTTCCATATAATTTTATTTATTTATATATATATAATTTATTTTTAATCCATGTACATTTTCTTTTCCTGGGCAGGAGCACGAAGGTGAGTTCAAACTCTTTGAAGGAGCATACTTGGGGAAAGATTACCTGTCTATTCAACTTCCTCCATGAACCTTGAGAGGCTTCAAAGTCCAGGGCCTCAGGTGTTTCCTCGTGGCCCTTCTGCCTCCCAGCACATTTCCCCCCATGAACGAAACCTGCGACTTTATCTTGTAAATAAACCCAACCTCTGTGGAATTTGAAGTGTGCTGCCTTTGAAGTGATGACTGTGTTAAGAAGGGAAATGTGGTGGAAACACTGTGAGATGCTCCGTGGTAGTGAGAACAACCCGCAGAGTGCTGTTCCTGCAGCTGGGGGGATTCTTAGAGAAAAAGAGCAATATTGAGTTTGGGAATGGAAAGGAAACTCTGTGGAGTTGCCACTCCAATCAGAGAAGAAACTATAGGCATCTTCTATATCCCGGAGGCAAAATTATGGCATAGGAACACATCAAAGCTGAAGAAACTATCAAGGGAGTGGAAGTCCCCCCGGCAGTGGTGGGTGGGACTGCAGTCAGTGCCCAGGGCTGATGTTCCCCTGTCCCAGGTGCTGTGCCGGTCCCGTGTGCCCTCCTCAATAAATGAGTGTGCACCCTTGCCCTCTAGTGTCTGCAGTTTGTACACCAGCCCTGGGCTGAGCAAACACCAGGTTCGTGTGTGCGTGTGGAAGGGAACAACAGTTCTGCATCATCCTCCTCATTTCCAGATAAGAAGATAAGGCCCAGCAGTGGTGCAGAGAAAAGAATGCAGGCCTTCTGAAAAAGTCTCCTTTCTAAATTTATTTCTAATTTGCACTTTATTTTGCTTTTTTAATCTCTGACAGTCTAAATTTTGATTTCTGTTTAACAGATATACCAGAGAGGTGATTCCCTACACAGCTTCTCCAACAAGTATTAAAGAGCTTTATTTTTGCTGCAGTTTTGTTCTTGGTTGATGGGCCATCATCATTTCCTGACTCCAGCAGACACCATCCTTCAGCCTTCACACAAGCCATGGAACTGAGAACCTCTTGTTCCCCAGAGAAGCTGGGGCTGCCCCTGGATCCCTGGCAGTGTCCAGCACCAGGTTGGACGGGGCTTGGAGCACCCTGGGCTGGTGGGAGGTGTCCCTGCCCATGGCAGGGGGTGGAAGGAGATGAGCTTTAAGGTCCCTTCCAACATATCCCATTCTGTGGTTCTGTGATTCTATATGAAACATTTTTAGGTCCAGGAATGTTTCTGAAGGAGCAATTAGAGTGTTGGGACCAACTGCGTGAGGTAGAGGGGTCAGCAGCACACGTGGAGGAAACGTGACCCAGTGTGCTCTGGGCTTTACTTTGTACCTCAGAGTCCTTCACCGTCTCCTCTGAGCCTCAACACTGCAGACAAATCTCCATCAGAGAAAATGAGGTGTGGAAAGGATGGATGAGAAGCACCCGTGGCTCAGGGGGTCTCTTGTAACAGGGCGAAGCTTTGACCTGTAGGAAATCCAGGTCATTCACTGCACTGGTTGTACCCGTCCCAGTTGTCTTTCCTGTATTTGTATATCCCTCCAGTGTTCCCAGGTAAATGTCTTTATGTGAGGAGGAGGAGGATTAATCTGGCTGCGGGAATTCTGGCCACTTATGTGCTGATGTGAGCCCAAAAAAGAGTATGGAGGTGCCAATCAGAAGAGCTGAAGAGGCCAGAAATGCTCCTCCTCTCCCTCTGCCATGCTCTGCTGCCTGGCCTTTAATGTCCAGCAATCTCTGCTGATTCCCTGGTCCCCTTTTCTAGGCACTGGGAAAGGCACATGCACAGTAATTTATCTGCTCCAAAGCCAAGTGTGCAAGAGCAGATACAGGATTGTACCAACTGAAAAGTTAAGAGCAAGGTTCACTTATCTTATGATTTAACGTAGTGGGAGACAGTCATTTTTATAAGTTAAAAAGCAATAGATTGAGATACACTCACCAGAGATTAGCTGAATTTCTTCCTTGAAGGGGCTCATTGAAATGTATGTGATGTTCATTGTTGTGTGAGATGCTGTTTAAAACTTTTAACAACAAGATAAAAGCTTGTGACTGGGAGAAAGAACCGCTGTCATTGCTGGATTTAATAAATCTTCAGCAGGGACAATAAGCCTGTGATAAAGCCAGACAAAGCCTATTGCTGGGAAGTTATTTTGGCAGGTGGAAAGGAAGGACAGTCTATCATTGTGGTTTGGGACTGTGCATGGCCCTGAGCTGCTGAAACCTTCCTGGAGCCTCAGGAGCAGCTTTGTCATTCCCTGCAGATAACCCTGCACTCCCAGAATGGCTGAGTGGGACAGACTGCAGGAGTCTGCCCAGTGCCACTCTTTGGCACCCGTCAGGCTGGGCACCCTGTCCAGGGGGTTTGGGTATCCGCAGGGATGGAGGCTCCAGTCAGGCACAGCCCGCTGGGTTCCACCCCCTGCTGCAGGGGGCTCCCAAAAAATGGCACTGGCAGTCATGGAACCCATCAGAAAACCAAACCCACGGGTCAGGAAAGGCTTGGAGTGGTGAACAAATTTATCTGTGAGCAAAATGAGTGTTGGTGCTTTTCCATGTGTTATTGTGGTACATGAATCCGTCCTGCTCCGAGCACTGCCCACATGGACCCCACAGGGCTCCTTTTTTACATTTTCACCTTCAACAGCTTGACTCAACAGGGAAAATATTCTAAGTGAAGCTGTTGTCTGAAAAACTGCAGTTTGTAATGATAGACCTTTAATTTATCGTCGGTTAAGTTGGGGCATGTTTTATCTCTGCCTCCCAGAGGAGCAGGTTTTGGGACACCCACACCCTCCACTGCTCCGATGCAGCCCCCATCCCTCTGGGGTTACATTCAAGAGGTGGCTCATGGTTTTGATCTGAATTCTGAAGCATCTGAGAGTCCTAAACTAAACACAGCCACAATCCCATGGTTTTAATGGCACAAAAAGCATAAAAGGCACCCTATTTTTTTTTCTTCATTCCTGAGATTAAGGCAGATTTTTGCCAACTTTGGAGGACAAATTCTTTTCTTAAATCACCCTTGATGCATCTGCCAGCAGGGACTGCGGCTGGCACGGTAGAGCTGGAACTGTCAACACCTTCCCAAGTTAAAAATCCAACCTGACAGGGGGTCACAATGAGCTGTCCCTGCAGCCCATGGTGGAGAAGAGTGTCACCCGAGGAGCAGGAGACAGGGTGTCCTCCCACAGTCTGGACCAGCATCCTTTGGAACTCCATCTCCACGGCAGAGGAGTGAGGCTTGGGTGTGCAGGGGATGGCTTGCACTGTCCCTGTGGCCTCATTCCTTCACCCCAAATCCCACTGTGACAGTCCCACAGTGGCCTGAAGGAAATGATCCATACCTGGAAAAACTCCTGCTGACTGTAAGTAAACATTTACCATTTAACTTTAAATAATGCCAGAGTAAAATCACCATCATTAATATTCACTATATGCTTTTGCTGTCTACAAAATGACTAAAACCACTATAATAATGCAGACAAGAAGGGGAAATGGATCATTTTTGATGAAATATTTTGCAAAGGCAGGCTTTTATATCAGCAACCTGTTAGACACAGAGGGGTGGGCTATGGGAGCAGGTTATCCTGTGTGTTATACACGTAGCAGTGCAGGGGTAGGAAAGAGGCTGGTGGGATTTAAGACACATCCTGGAATAATGAGGAGAACAGGCCAAGCTGGTTTAGTCTTAAAGCTGAAGACCACGGCTCCCAGGAGAGAAAATTCCTTTCAGACCGATGCTGCACCCTTTGACAGGCCAGCTCTGCCCTGCTGTCCCATCTTCACCTTGGAGAAGCTGCTGCTGCCAGAGGACTCCTCACATCCCCAGCATTTCCACAGCTGGCCATGGGCCACCCTCACCTGTGGTTCCTGCTAGGGAGACCCTGGAAAGGATGCTGTTAGTACAGGATTTTAGCAGGTTTGCAGAGCAGGCTTTGATCTCCATGGCTGGAAAGGAGCTGCTCCTGCTGTGCTCCTCAGCCACAGGGTTTTGATGTTCTCCTGGATTTTGTGTCCCCTGTAGATGCCTTCCAGAAGGGTCTTGTCTGACCTGCAGTTGTCAAAGAGGACATTTTCCTTTCTCTTTCCTTTGCAGATGTAGCAACTCTCAACTACATGCCCAGGGCTCAGTGGCACCATGTAATTCCCACCCCCTTTTTCCCCTTATATTTATGGAGGGCCTGGGGTGGAGCCCTTGGCTACTGCACCGGGGAGCCCCAGGGTCAAACCAGCCGTGTAAGGCCACGCTTTGAGCAGGGAGCAGCACTAAGATCCATGTCAAGCAAAGGACTTGGGACTCTGAAGAGCTGGTTCTACTGTGGTTTCACACAATGTGAGCAAAACAAGCCCCACTGTGCTCCCACTATGTTGTTGGCAGTTTTCTGGAATCCTGCAAGATTTAAAGGGAACAGTTCCTTCATCTCAGAGTGGCTTAAAGGGATTACCCAGTACGTGTGGAATAAAGCCAAGATCAAGATCAAGCTCAAGATATGGTAAAAAAATGAGATAAAATAAATGAATAAACAGAAGCTGACAAGAGACCATAGAAACCAGTTTATATGGATGCCCCAATATCTTAAATTGGGACGTTTTTCCCTTGGTCGTGATGACCAGGAGAGGATTAAAGGCATTGACATGTGGTGCCCATCGACCCTTCTGTTAAACATTCTGAGTGAGTTCCAGCAGGAGCTGGAAGGGAAAGCTGATCCTGTTCCCTGCAGGTCCCTTTTCTGCACAGGGTTTATTTTTGGGTTTGTACATTATAGGCACCCAAGGCCCTGAAAAACAGGCATCAAAAAACTGGAGGAAAAAATAAAGTTGAGATCATTCTTAAGGGAAAAAAAATGAGGAGTGCTCTTCTTGGGTGGCAAGAAATGAAAGCTGGTGCTGAAAATAAATGTGCGGTACAAAGAGAATCATAAAATCATTAAGGTTGGGAACGACCTCCAAGATTATCAAGTCCAACCTTCAACCAATCACCACTGTGTCAACTAAACCGTATCCAAAGTGCCCCATCTCCTCAGTTTTCGAACATTTTCAGGCATGGTTACTCCACCACTTACCTGGGGAGCCCCTTCCAATGCTTGACCTCGCTTCCAGGAAAGGAATTTTTACTAATAGAAAGCTTGTGGCTGTACCAGGAAAGCAAAGGCATGTTGGGAAATAACTGCACTCCGATGCCAAGCTGTTACCAGAGCTCAAGGCCACAGGACCCCTGCCCTGCCCGGGGGGCTTGGATTTACTGACCACGATGTGGGGTAAAGCAACTCACCGGGGAGCTGGGATGTATTGCACTGCAGACACTCTTGTAAGGCTGGACGGCAAATAAGCACCAGGCACACAGCAAAAGAGGGTCTTTCCAAAAATCACTGGCCATGCTCTCATGCTCCTCTTGGCAGGGATTGCCAGGGAGATGCCAGAGAGCCAACCCTGGTGCCCCTGGAAGCTGAACCCCACTAGAATAACACCTGCAAGTGCAGCCACGCTCTCCCTTGGCCCCCACAACCCTCTTTCTTCTTTCCCTCAGCACATATCAAATAAATCTGTGGTGATTGGCAAGCTCACAACAGAACAGGGAATTGAAGTTGGCAGCCCCCAGTGTGGGAGGTCGAAGTTCAAATCCATTTCCTCCCAGGTGTGTGCTGAAGGTGAATCCTGAACAGAAACAAGCCCGGAGGGCACTGCCCAGAGCTTCGGGGCTTCAGGTTTTGCAACATCATGCATTCAGTCCCCCTCAGCAGACTCAAACTTGGCCTTTTTGACAAGGTTTTGGGAAAGGCCAGGGACACTGAGGGCTGGTGGTGGAATTCTGACTCAGGAGAGCAGAGGCACAGCATCGCTGAGCTGGATGGAAGCAGCATCTCACCCCTCAGCTCTTGTTAATCTATTATAAACAATATTAATTATGCCTGTAGCACAAAAAAGCAATTATCAAAATATTTTGCTAAACATCTTTTAGAAACGGCTATTTACTAAAAAACACTCAAGTGTATCAAAGCCTTGTCAAAAAACTCTCCTAGAAATTAATAAATATGTTTGATTAGCACTTTCATGGATGCACAGATTCTGTATATGGGAGCATTATAGTGCATTTCATTATATATAAAGGCAATTAATGTCACAAATGAAGACTAAACTCTGACTCAGGCTAAATAATTGTCATTATCTATCATATAACATGCCCAGAAAGCTTAACTCTGCAATGATTTTTATGAACAATAAACTTGGCATTTACATAACAAAACAATTTGGTGTCATTCAGATTCAATAATAAATGGCAACAGCAGAAAAAAACCCAAATCACTCCCATTCTTCAGGAATTTTTTCCAGCATGATCACATGGACATTTTTCACAGTATGCTCATCACGATGAGAAGGACAAGGTTTGTTCTCTGCAGCGTGTGCTGTGGATCCCAGGGCAGAGCCGGGGGCTGAGGGGCTGCTCGGGCTCCTCGTGTCGGCAGCACCCGGGGAGCTCATCCTGGTCCTTGGCTGCCTGGGTCTCCTCCAGCTGCAGGATGGCTGTCCATGGAGCTGCAGGGCCTGTGCTCACCTCCTCCTCCACGTCCCCACCTCCCTGCTCGGGGGGCTCTGTGCTGCAGCCCTGCCTTTAGCTGAGGCTGCAGTGCCTACAAACACGAGCTCATGGGGCTTTCCTTCTCCAGACATGAAACATCCCGTCACTGACAACTGCCACGTCCAAAACATAAAACTTGCAGTCTTAAGGCAAAGGCGCAGCTACCTTTGCACCTGCTCAGGTCACAGGGGTAACAACACACTGCCAGGGACCAAAGCAGTCCGTCACACGAATGTACTCACTGGGGAATGACAGGAAGATGTTATGAAAACAATGGTAACGCTGCTCGGATGCCAAGTGCAGTCATTTGTAAGATAAAATACTCTAAATGGAGTTAAAGGCTCATTTAGCTGTGTTTGGAAATGAGCTGTGTGGGTGTCGAGTGTGGTGCAGCTTGTGGAACAACAAAAGGAACTATTGATCAGCAGCCCCCAGTGCAGCGTCCTCACCTGGTGGCAGCTCCTGACCCACTGCCTTGCTGGTTGGTGTCAGGGACTTGCTGCAGAGTTATTGCACAGATATAGGGTGTAGAACTAATTAAAGAAATTACTAATACATTAATATAATTGAATATAAAAATGCGCAATTTTTTAACGCAACAAGCACAATTGTGTAGTGAGTATCAATTCTGCTTACATATGTTGTAGCAGGATGCCCTGCCTGAAATGGGTCTGCAGGCAGAGGGATAAAACATCAGTGGCCAACCTTTAGCAAACAATGCAGCCCACGAACCAGAACGAACATCCACTCTGGCATAAAAATAAAACCAGCAGGAAAACGAAAGGCTCAGGTTTTCTTCTCTGGTGGATCTGATGCACCATGAGCTGGGAGAAGGAATTAAAACCCCAACCCCACATCCCTCCCTCCCAGAAGCACCATTCCTCATTCCACCAAAGTCCCCCCTTCACCAAAAAAAAGTGAAAAACAAACCAGCAAATTATTTTTTGCCCATTCTGAAATAAAAAAAGAGTGAAAACCATTGATGGTACAGTACTTATTTAGCCCAACGCTGGCTCTGTCCTTGTGTTTATGGCAAAAGGGAAACACTGCAGAGCCTCTGCCTTCATTTTTTGCTGGTAATGAGTTTGTTGCTAGCAAAGCCTTTCCTTGGGTGGAATGTCATCTGGTGTCAGAGTAATTCTTTATTAGATCTATGAATATTCAAACCCCACCAAGGCCTTGCACCCTCCCCTGCAGCGCCCACAGTCAGTCAGGCTGACACGGAGATCTTCATCACTATGCACCAGGGCTGTGGCACAGCTGTCACATCTTCTTTGGATGCTGATTAACTTCATCAGGATAATTGATCAAGTTGTCTGGAGAAATTGGGAGGCTAAACACCTTCCCAAGGATCCACCACGCGGCCCCGTGCCTGCCGTGGTTCCTGTGCCCAAGGGGTGTGCTGGTGCTGTGCTGCAGCAGGAAGGGGTTTCCTCTCCCCTCCTGCCTCAAACCTGCCCTTTTCCTCCCCCAGCCCACCCAACCCTTGCCTGGCAGGTTAATTCTGGCTAATTGCTCACTTAATTGTGTTCTCGTGTGCTATTGAACGTAATATTCTTCAAAGCCATCATCACAAACCTCAGTGGTGGACGACAGCTTTGGAGACATCAAACACAGACTGAGGGGTTGTCTCTGTGGGACTCCAGTTTGGCCTTTGGGGTTGTTAGAGATCCTGGAAAGTGCCTTTTAAACACCTTTTTCCCCTGCAATCAGCTGCCAGCTCTGCCAAGAGCTTTTCCAGACCTGCTTTCTGTGCACCCGTGTGTCGGGTTTCTGGATGTTCACCTGACAACGTCATCAAAGAAACTTTAGTCACAAGGGGGGGAGGGGGAGGGAGCAACTGAAAAAATATATTTATTGGAGTAAATAAAAAAAAGTTAACCAAAATCCTTTATTGATACATTCTTGGATAATATCACAGGATCGAGAGAATGGAAAGGAAGGGAGGAGGTTGCGGCAAAGATTGGTTTCACTAAATTGGCACATAAGCAGCAAGATTAACGAAATTACTTATTACAAACAGTATAAAACATACATGCTTCTGTAAGTCCTTATCACACTGGTCAATCATGGTGGGGCATCAACAGAGAAAAACCTCAAGACATGTAAAAGCCATATTCTTTCCTCCAAATATCATAAGAATCATTGAAATTATTGCAAAATAGTCATATACCTTAAAGAAAAGAACAGAATAGAACACAAATACAAATATCAAACATAAATTATTAACATGTACCATAAAATACATTACTGGCATGCATTCCAAAGATCAAGACCTCTACTAAAACTCAGCAAAAATCCTTCTGCTTCCTCTGCAGCCCATCGCAGGTGTGAAGGGGGGACTAACTTCGCCAGCACAGTTTTTGGTCTTTAAATTCTTTTTTTTTTTTGTTTGTTTGTTTGTTTAGTTAAAAAAAATAAGGTATATGGATTGCAGTGATACAAGAGCAGTCACACAAGTCATGTACACGGGTCTGAGCTCCTCAGTTGGGGGTTGGTTTGAGAAGTGCCGAGAGCACAGGCCTGCAATGAAACTGTGCATCCAAAAACCAAACGGTGACCTGGGAACAACATGGATGGCAATATGCAAAAATCCTCACAAACTGTACAGAAAGTTCAAAAACTCGCAGTCTGGAAGTACATAGAAAGACAGAATTAGCCCCTTAGAGTCCTCTGCAGGCGGGCGCCGCCGGCCCGGGAAGGCGATGCCCCCGCGGTGGCCACGCCAGTAGCGCCAGTGCCGGTGCCAGTGCCGGTGCCAGTCCCAGTGCCAGCGGCAGGGCCAGTCCCAGTGCCAGCGCCACCCGGAGCCCCCAGCCCCGCAGGGTTCGGGGCAGCCGTGGGGAGCGCGGGGCTCCTCTCGCACCTGCCCGGCCATCGCCACCCGACCCCGCGGGGCGGCCGTGCCAGCAGCATGGGCACCCTCGGCCCCGGCGGGCAGCCTAGATCACCAGGTTGTTATAGCTGACGTACTTCTTTTTTGCAGCAGGGCCTGGAAGAGAAGCAGAGAAGGGTCAGGGCGCGTGGGTCGGGCCCCTCGGAGGGGCCGGCGCTGCTCCCGCACCCCCGAATCCATCCCTCGGGCTCCAGCCATTCGAGCAGCCCAAGGCCAGGCTCCTGCTCCAGCCAGTACCACAAACAGCATGAGCACGGATTGATTTGGTGAGGCTCCTGCAGGCTGGGTGACCTCACTGCTGCCGCACCGCCACTAGATCCTAGTAAGATTTCTTTTTTCTAAAAACAGTGACATTTTCTCCAACTTCTTAAATCTCCTGGGCTAAACATGGCTTTTCTTAGGGATAAAGCAATTCTGATTCAGGTTTTATGCCTTCTGAGAATTTTTCAGTGTAGGGATGAAGGTACCATCTTCCCTAATTATGACCTTCAAATCCAATCTGTTTGCAAACAGAAGGAAATCAAAGCAGTCAGGAAGAACTTTGTGAGTGCTGCTACACGCTCCTGTCAGGAAAATCTGCAAATATTTGCAGCTGAACACAAAGCAAAATGTTCTGCAGTAGTTTGGCAACACTGACAGATTCAGGACACGGAACCACAGAACATCCTGAGCTGGAGGGACCGACAGGGATCATTCAGCCCAACTCCTGCCTTGCACAGACACCCCAACAATCCCACCCTGGCCCTGAGAGGATCATCCAAACCCTCCTGCAGCTCTGGCAGCCTTGGGGCTGTGCCCACTGCCCTGGGGAGCCTGGGCAGTGCCCACCACCCTCTGGGGGAAGAACTGTTCCTAATATTCAACCTAAACCTCCATAGAGACCAAAAAAAGAACCTGTATTTACAGCTACCATAGTTTGCTAAAACATTCAAGTCTAAACCCCACTGTCTTTGAGAGAATTTGACATAACTTAACCCATTTGCTGAGTATTTCCAGGCTGCTAAACCAGGACAGACTCCACTCTCCCTCGGGATCATTTTTTTAACACAGTGTGTTTCATTGTGAATCTGTCTCAGAGGAAGATTTAAGAGCTGCCATGGAAGGAGAGGCATGAACAACAACTGACAATCTGCTTTTCAAACTTCCTCAGTTTTGGGCATCCCAGGGCTCCTCTCAGCCCCTCTGCAAAACCAGATACTTCCCACGGTGTTCACTGTCTTTTAGTGGCAGAGACAAAGAAATGATTTTACTCCCAGGTATTTCCAAGGCTGCCATGTAGGAACCTCCTGTGTAACTCCAGTCCTCTGCAGTGTTATCCTGAACCCCCCACCCAACATGCCCCAGGAGAGGCAGAGCTGCCTGTTCAATCAAGGACTGAGTCTACAAAGTGCTGATCATTTTCAGTTCCCATTAACTTCTCTTGGACACAAAGGTGTCCAGTATCTGACAGGATAAAACTCATTATCCTCCAAGGCTCCACTGCAAATATCCAATAAACTGTGGAATGCTATTAAATGCTGAAGAGGGGTAAAATGAGCCTAGGAAAAAAAAATGTCATCATGGAACAGGTTGCAAAGTAATTCCATGTATTATTTTGTGATATACTTCAGCTTTACCCATTACATGCTCCAATTTCAAACAGCAGCAGTTTCTGTGACAGAGATTTGGATGCTCTCCACTGCTGGTTCATATCATGTCACCCCTCCAATGTTTCCTGGGGTGTTACTCGGGCTTTCAGCAAACCTGCTCATTGTGCTGCTGGGTTTCCTCCCTAATTCAGCCGCAGTAACTCAGCTCTCATTTCCAAGAGGACAGTGAACCAGCGGTGCCAGAGGGACTGAGCCCAGCAGTGCTGTGGATAATGTGCACCTGAAGGCTCTCGGGGAAAAGATGGGCTCTGAACTCAGACAGTGACGCTGGCGCTGCCACGGCTCTGCTCCACTACAATGCTGTAGTCGACAAAAGCATCATCCATAATTTAGATAAAACGATCAATAAAAGCTCCCCGGTTATTGTAGGAGAGGAAAGGCAATCTTCCTCGGGTTTAAAGGCTGTTAGGCCAGAGGAGATCGTGTCTGCTGATAGCTGTTGGTGCATTTCACTGCTCTGCTCCTGCACTGACTCCAGGAACCTGGAGCTCAGCCCACGCACAATTCCAGACACGCTCCAGTCTTGAAGACTTCAGGAGAGAGACAGTCTGCTTTGATAACAAATCTCTACTGAGTCTCAGCTCATCATTATCATTGGCAATTAGCACCAGGTATGGATTTGATTTTCCTCAAAGAAATTAATTTACATGAAAATGGGGGACGCTAATGAAACATCAGTGCTACCAGGATTCACCATGTTTTAATCCGGGAGACATGAGCATTCCCTGTTCTCCAGACGGGAACAGATGCAGATCTCCCACGCTCTGCTGCTGCTCCTGTTCATGGGTGATGGCTCCCAGCAGCGAACACACACTGTCCTCTCACAAACACACACGTGTTAATGGACACAGAGAGAATTATGTCAGCCTTGGCTGGCCATTGACTGGGACACGCTGGCAGCGAGCAGTGAGCTGCACACGCAGAACCTGCAGTGCTGCACCATTCCCTCTGTCCAGAGAGGCTCAGCCCAGCTGCATCCATCCCCTGCCAGAGCCCGGTGCAAGGAACACGCAAGGGAGCTGTGGCATGAGCAGGGCCTGGCAGCTATTTTTATGTACAAAATATGGGTGGGAAGGAAACAACCTGGATCCTGCCTGTTTGCAAATAAATGTGCTCTTGAGGCATTTGCACCATGTAACTTGTTCGAGGGGGAAAAAAGGGCACCTTTTTCCCATCCCCATTCTTGACATTCCCTTTTCTGCTAATTTTCTGCGAATTAGCAGTGAAGAGCAACTATGTTAACAGGAGAAGAAATTGGTGTGAGGGATACCTGGAGGATACAGCCTCACACACACAGTCAGGGCCGCTGCACAGTCTCCAGTTCAGTGCAGTCACAGGTAACCACACAGAGCCACAGGATCACTGAGGTTGGAAAAAGCCCCCAGGATCATCAAGGCCAACTTTGGCTGACACCACCTCACCATTAAACCACAGCACTGAGTGCCAAGTCTACTGGCTTTTCAAATGGTGACTCCACCACCTCCCCAGGCAACCTGTTCCAAGGCCTGGCCACTCTTTCAGTGGAGTTTTTCCTAATACTGAACCTGAACCTCCCCTGGTGCAGCTTGAGGCAGTTTCCCTTTGTATCACTGTTTGTCTGGGAGAAAAGCCTGACCCCCACCCTACCACATCCTCCTGTCAGGGCGTTGTAGAGAACAAGAAAGCCCCTCCTGAGCCTCCTGTTCTCCAGGCTGAGCCCCACCAGCTCCCTCAGCTGCTCCTCACAGGATTTGCCATCACACACCCCGGTAAGGCAGAGCCCAGCACAGGATGCTCCAGCTCCCATTACAGTTTTGCTTTAACTGGGCTTGGAGGGAAAATTCCTTTGTCCTTGTTATGGTGGAACATGGCCTGGGCTGTCACACCTGAGAAAGGTCAGGAAGCTCCACTGCAGGAATGCAGAGTGATGGGGTGTCAGACCGTGTTACTGCTCACACACAGCGCTGGCCATCGCATCCCCCTGGGCTGCTGCTGCTGCTGCTGCTGCTGCTGCTGCTGCTGCTGCTGCTGGGGGGGCTCTGTGGGCATTACACTCACTCTGCATTTGAAGGCAAAAAGGAACTATGGAACACCAAGAAGGCCAGAGCAATGCCCTCCAGGAGGAGTCGAGACAGGGTGGGCAGCAGAACTGATGGGGGCATGGAGAGGCCCCTTGGTCACCACAAAGCCCAGACACCTCCCAGCACAGCCCTGCTGTAGAATGTGACTGTGTTCAGGAGACTGACACCCATGGGAGCTCCGAGTTCTCCTCTCAGTGACGTGCTGTGCCTTTTCCCACTCCCTGTAAGCAGATCCCACCCTCCTCACTTGTAACCATCCATGTACAGACACCTACAGGTTGCAGCAACACCACCCAGTAAAGACAAGGCACGTGGAAACCAAACAATGCTTCCAAAAGCACAGTAATTACTGAACCCCCTTTGCCTTTCAGCAGGGAGGGGCAGGGAGAGCCTACACCCATCCTCTTCCAGAAGGGAGCAACAGGATTGGAAATAGCTGCATCTCTGTGCCAACAACAAACTAAAAACAAATACTCAGAAGCAAAAATCCTCTTTGGATATATGTTTCATCACTTGACTGGTTTTCATTATCTTGAGCACAGGCCACAAAGAAAGGAGCTCCCACAGCATCCCAGAGCAAGGCAGAGCTGTCAATACTGACTCAGAGTGAGATTTAATCACTTGCACTTCAATTTTATGCACATTTGTAACCTCTTCCATGCTTAAAGAGAAAAGATTTACAGTGCAAGAAATGAATTTTATTGCAGCCCCCAGGCACCTCAGGCTATCAAATGTATGAAACATCATCTCAGCATTCCCAGCTCTGAGCAGGAAGGGACATCATGATGGCTCGGAGCCTGGAACTCCTGCTCTGATTCCCTCTGCAGCCACTGTGGCAGATAATTCTTACCTTCTCTCTTTCAGTTCCTTAATTCTGGCTTAGAAACCCGTATCATTTGTGCCAGGCAGAGTGGAGGCTGATTATTAAATCCTACTTCTAGTCCATCTCAAAGTGAAATGGGTGTACGTGGCTCCTCCTCCACCTCTGCCAGAAAGACAGAGCTGTCCCCATGCTCTGCTGCCTTTGAATTGGGGAATTTAGATGAGAACGAGATGAAAGCAACGGGCCTAAATGATTCTACATGCTTGCCCAAACCCCAGCAAATGGAATGAAGCTTGGAGAAAATAATTTTAAACTTGGTATCAAAATGTAAATGGATTGTTGTATCACATTTTGACATCTCTCTGTTGTGCTGCCATGGTGTACTGGCCCCTTATCTGGTCCCTCAGTGCCTGCAGTGGTATAAAGCTATTTCCCCCCCGTGCCGGGGGTTCTTGCAGCCTGAGCCACGTGGCATTTATGCAGATGAGCACAAGGAACCTCGTGTTTTAATAATAGACTGCAAAGATATTAAATTACAAATATAACATTAGTAAAAGCATGTTCCTCCCTAATTGCTTTACAGCCTCCTCTTCTCATAAATTACATCATGCCCAGCTGTCAGATTTGTCACTCTCTGTAGAGCAGTGACAATCAGCGCCTGGGTGCCAAGGACAGCCAGGAATAGTGGCAACATTCCAGGCGTGGGGAGGCTCAGCAGCAGGTCACAAACAGCAACAGGGCAGGAGAAGGGGCTCAAGGGGTTCTTTCTGTTTCCTGATCACTAATTTATCCAATACAACTGCTGTGATGGAAACCTGGTGATGAGTTGGATGGTCTGTTGTGTCTATTGTTTGACATATCTGATAGATGTGGCCTCTGGGTTCTCCACTGGGATAACTGCAGGGATTGTCCTTAGAAATCACTGCAAATCCCAAAGCTGGCAGGAACCATCACAACCCAGGTGGGGCCACACGGGCACATTTTTACCTGGAGTAGGACAGTGCTTATGGTTAGAAATCTAATGAGCTGCCACTAAAATGGCAAATGTTGCAGGAGATAAAACCAAACCAGCCTCCCTCACACGTGCACAGACACTGATTTGAGGAGACAAGGCCAGATTTTCTGTTGACTCCACTCAGCTAACATGAACAGGGTGGCTGGAGCCAGATGTCCAGCCTGCCTGTCCAGTGCCACCCCTGCGTGGCCCTCAGCAGTCTCTGCTCCCAGCCTGCAGAGCCCTGAGGAGTTCCATAAGCTCCTGCCTCACAGGGGTAGCAGGGGGTGGCACCAGTGCCCAGGGAGCGCCAGTGAGTGGTTAATGCCAAGAGAGCCCCAGGAGAGGAGCGACAAAGCAACCTGCTTCATACAGCCTCGACAGCCTGGATTCACCTCGGGGTCCTTCAGAACACAATTAATAACAACATGATTACTTCAAATCATTAGAATGATGATGTTTGTGCATATGCATGCAAAGGCCCTGCTCAGAGCAGGGCTGGGCAGATGCTGCAGGTGCGTTCCTGCCTAAAGAACTCTCACTTGTCCATCACCTCACACAGCTTCCACTTGTGACTCCCTCCTATTCTATCCAGGGCTACGTTTTACCTTTAGGGCTTCCTTATTCTTATCCCTTTTCAAAAGGGCTCTTTACCCACCTGTCACACAGCCCTGAGCACAGCCAGCCTGCAGAGCTGCTTGCTGAGTGCCACAGCTCCTGCAGGAGCCCTGAACGCAGGGGATGCTCAAAGCCCCGTGCAGGGCAGTGCCAGGGCAAACACCGCAATTACAAACACTCAATATCCTGGCTTCTTTTAATGAGGATTCCTTTGAAGTTCCCAGAAGGATTTAATAGGAAGGAAGAGTCTGACCTTGCCAGTTCCCCAGGGCACATGGGGGTTTGAAGTAGGTTTTTCTTTCAAAAATCTGTTTTAGATTATAAAGCTTTCAAGTAGTAGCAGCTCTCGGGGTGTGTGTTTTTAACTTAGCACTTTTGTTACAATGCACTTTCTGTGAGAACAGGGAATGCATCCAACAGAAAGAATAATAAAGGCAGTTCTTGGGTGAGATAATGGCATAATGATAGAATCGGTTCAGGTCAAAGTGGTAACAACATGACCCTCTTATAGCCTAAGACAGCAGGGGAGGGTTTGAGTTCATACTGGAAGTGTTTGCTTTGGCGTCTTGCAAACGTGTTGGATTGAGCCCAATCTGCTGGTGAACTTTTATATCCATAGGGATGAAGGAACTCTAAACTCAGACAATGTAGGGGAAGCAATCCTATTAAACACATGCTTGCACTGCAGTACAAAGCCAGACAATTCTGACCTTGTTTTGAGTAGAATTACTCCAACTCATTCCAGTGAAAGAGACTTTCCCAGTGGATCAGAGAAAGGATGGGGAGCTTATCATACCCATCACCCTAAACCCACAGAATGATGCATTTTGTACAGTCCCTGTGCACTTGGCACCTTTTTGAGAAGAGGAAAGAAGAATGAATGGACTATGTGGAAGTTGGGGACGTCTTCATCTCATGTACCAGATAAATAATGGACTCAACCTTGTGCCCAGAACTCAGAGCCCTGGGGCTCTGGCACAGGAGGAACAAACACACCTGTGTGTGCTGGGGAGTTTTTCCTCAGGGCACAGGATAACCATGACACTGCCCCACCTGCTCTGTGGGCAGCAAACTTAAGCTGTCTACAAAGACAAGTAAAGAAAAATCCTAGAGAACGTAGCACAAAGCTGGTTTTAGGGCAGTGCAGTGGTGAACTCCCAGTAAAACTCCAGCTCTCCAGGCAAGAGTGGAATGGCAATCCATTGAAATCCCACTCCTGCTCCAGTCAAGGGCAAAGCACCTCCCAGTTTCAGCACAACCAGCACTGCTCGCCCTAAAAATCTGCAGTGCAGTATAAAATAATGTGGAAAGTGACTGGTTCCTTGCAACACTTCTATAGCACTTTCCCCCTTGAACACAGGGAGTGCCTCAGGTTTCCCTGGTTTCCCAGCACTCTGCTGGAAGCATCCACGTGCCCCTCTCCCTGCCAACACCCCCCAGTGCTGGGATCCCAGGGGCAAAACACCTCCGTGAGGAATGGTACCCAAATGCAGTGGCCTCTGGCAGGAAACATGACCATGGTAAGGGCAAAACCCATCGTGGAAGGAAATTGCTCCTGTGAAAAACATTACAAAACGTGCACCTGTATTACTTCTAGAACTTGGGATTTGGGATATCCTGGGACATCCCCCAGCACTGGGCTATGGCACATGGTCTCTTTTCCACTGGCAATAGGTGGCACTTGCCATTTTTAATGGATTTCCCGAGGCCAGGGACGTTCTCTGTACACAAACAAAGCACATCATTTATCTCTGCCTCAGAGCTGCTCGCGCCGATACCTCTGTCAGCCTCAATAAACCCCTTTTGTTAAGCTGGAGAGATGATCCAAATGCCTGTGGTGACAGACACCCCTCCTGGCCTCCCTGGGCTGGGCTGGAGGAGCAGCTTAACCTGCCACCCCCTTGCCTTGCAGGTGTGATCAAGGTGGCATCTCCAGAGATGAGTCCAGAGCCGTTTCTGTGAACTTTCCCATTGGAGCCATTAAAATAGAATGTGATTTTGAGTCACAGGGCAGAGCCAGACTGTTTATGGCCTGAAAAATCATCAAGGTTTTGCCAGACAGAGAACTGTGACTTTGAAATTTTGAGTCAGGAAATAAGATTGTAACAGAGAAGGATTTGTTGTCCCCTTCCAAATAATAGCTAAAATCAACCAAGTAGGCAGTGCTCAAAAACATCAATCTCAGGCATATTTGGCTGCATCTCCCCCCAATCTCCTCGTTGTCTGTTTGCAGATAAAAGCCCCTGTGTCAGGTGAAGCTTGAAAGTATCAGCGAGAGTGGGATCAGAGGATGAACAGCAGGAAGGCTTATCAACGCTTCCAGCAGTGAAAGATTGCAGAGAGGCTTCAGGAGGAGCTGTGTTTGTGCTCTGAGAGTGGGATGTGCTGAGGCCACGGGGGACAGAAATTGCACTCTGCAGAGCAGAACGTGAGGATGGAACCGGGGCCCAGAGGACAAACAAAGTCACTGTACAACCCTCCCACCACTCCCAGCCCCAGCATCTCCTCTGCACCAGCCTCACACGTAGCTGGAAAAGGGCACGGGATCTTCTGAAATGTGTTTCCAAATCTATATGAGATCATGGCAGGGAAGAAACAAAACCAACTCATGTTCCTTAATTGGAGCTGATGGTACAGAAAACCTACTAATTCGAACCACCTTTATAATGTTTCTGTTTGAATCCTGTGGACTGGAAAGATAACAAAGAGAAGAAAATTATTTTCACCTGCTTAAAACCAAGTAATTAACAGCACTTTGGTTATCTTACCTGGAAAGCCTGGCTCTGGGAGAGCTGTTAGAGCCACGTGTGAAAACAGTTTGCATGAAACATAATTAAAATTATGACCTGAGTGATTGGCTAAAACTTCCCAAAGGAGTCCTGGAGTCAGAGTTGTAAGGAAACAATTCACCTCTGCCTTCTGACTGTGTTCCTGACTGTGTTCCAGTGTCCCCAGTGCCTTGTCCCCAGCCCCAGGGCACAACTAGGGGCTCTGCAGCCACCCTCCCATCCCAGCATGGCTGTGACACTTCCCAGGACATCTCTCCATCACTTATTCCTCCTGCCATCCTGTGATGTGTTGCTCCCTTCTCTCCAGCTACTGAGGGCCAACACAACTGCCCCCACCCAAATCCATCCCCAAACAGCACTTTTTGGTGGCCAGTCCCTATTCCAGCAACATCCTGGCTCTTTGTGCAAATCCCTGTGTTTTGACCAAGGCAGATATCCAAGTAAATCATAGAAACACGGAATGCTTTGGCCTGAAATGGATCTTAAAGCCCAACCCATCCCACCCCCTGCCATGTCAGGGACACCTCCCACCAGCCCAGGGTGCTCCAAGCCCTGTCCAACCTGGCCTTGGACACTCCCAGGGATCCAGGGG
>JAWWMP010000023.1:879523-897028 GCA_035047865.1 Dendrocincla tyrannina
CCAAGGCCAGGCTGGACGGGGCTTGGAGCACCCTGGGCTGGTGGGAGGTGTCCCTGCCCATGGCAGGGGGTGGAATGGGATGGTCCTGAAGGTCCCTTCCAACCCAAGACTTTCCATGATTCTAAATGTTACCAGTGGAAATCCAGGCTCTCTCAAAACAATGTGATGTTGGTCTGTGTGAGTTCACCCCCATGGAGGGTTTGAAGCCACATTTCCTATGACCGAAAGACAAAGTCATTCTGGAGGGTCACCATCACTCACATCTCCTCTCTCAAGCAGATTCTGAATTTTGACAAATTTTGACTTCACACACTGCGTTACAAATGCATGGACTTTGAAGCAGGCACTGGAGAAAACCCAGCCCTGAGGACATCATTCACATGCAAAAGCACCCAGATTTTATCACTTCTTTTACATAAGTGATTTTCATTTGAATTTTAGATTTCTGTGTTTTCCAGATTCTTGCTTTATTCATGCAAATGACAAAAATTACCTTCAAAACCTTGAGAGAAAATTAGACTGGTCTGGAATACACACATCTAATAACCAGCAATTTTTACATGACAAATTATATCAGTGGATGATTTTGCAAGAATGTGATTTCTCTGGGAAGAAAAGCATGGCAGGATCAGCCTCTTACACTTTGCTAACCCAGTGGAGAGACTTCCAGCTGCTGGGCCACGAGAACTGAACTTATCATTTATATAATAACTGAACTGATGGCTACACATTTAGAAAAGTCCCTTTAGGAGTCAGAAATCCTTTTTGTAGCCTAAAGCTTTGCCTTTAGTCTAATCAGGAGCAACTGGTTCTTTTCTCCAATTCAGCTTTCTAATTATGCACGGAATTGTGTTATTTTGCAATATGGAAATAAAGTGGTAACTTGAGATATTTTTGGAATCATGTTATTACAAGCCAATTTATCTCACTTTTATACAGGAATTAAAACAAATGTTCTTACAGATGAAGCAGACAGTTTATAAATCTCCCAGAAGGCTCTTCCAGGTCATCTGAAGATTGCATTTCATTCTCTACATTATGTTGTGCAAATATAAGAATGAGAAACACTTTTTAATAAAAATGAAAATTAGCTTCCACTGTGTTATATGTTTTTAAAAACATGGGAAGTGAGAAGTCTTGAATATCAATGTGTTCTCAGCCACCTTGGCGTCTGATGCCACTGCACAGGCTACGTGGGGAGCGAAGGTCCTGCAGCACGCCCCTCCTTTGGGCAGCACCACACCCTCCCTGAAATCAACCCAAACCCCCACTGCTCCCATTTCCTTGGACAACTGGATTTATGGACGTTTCAGGCAACAACTTCACCCAGCCAGCCATGTCCCTCCACAAGGCTTGCACACTTCATTTGTCTGAGAAATACAGTATCACACGTGAGGCAGTTCTGCCAGCTGTGTCCTGGCCTGGCTCAGCAATCAGGGGTGGAAACAAGATGATCCTTAAGGTCCCTTCCAACCCAAACTCTTCTATCATCCTCTGATATGATTTGACATTCCCTGTAACATATTTACAGACCTTTGCCTTTCTGGGCTCCAGAGGGCACTTTGCACAGCATGTGGAACAACCCCGTTCTGCAGAGCTGAGTGTCAGTGCTGCTTCTGAAACCCAACCCCACAGCAAGTGAGACAGGCAGGGATGGAAACTGTGATGCTCATGAAGTGCCACAAATGCCAACGGATGGTTCCCAAGGGATGTGTGATAAACAAATCACAGGGGTTATGCTGATTGCAGTTATTACACTGGGATATGGCAAGGCAGGCAAAGAGCCCTTGTGGAATGGCTGTGGCAATGTCAGGGAATCAGTCACACCATTTAATTATAAATTCTGTGCTTGGCAATTATAGGAAAGGTGACACTGAAGGAAACGATGGGATTTTAGTGTCAGAAAATTTCCCTCTAATGGTTGGTTGGTTGGTTGTTGTGCAGGTTGGCAGTGCTTGGGTGGCCCATCAATCCTCCACTGCCTGTGGATATTCCCTGTCCAAGCTGCTCCTGGCCAGGCTCAGGGAATGGGCTGCACATCCCAGAACCATAGAATGGTTTGGATTGGAAAGGCCCTTCAGGACCATCCCATTTCACACTCCCTGCCACACACAGGGACACCTTCCGCTACCCTAGGTTACTCCAAGCCCTGTCCAACCTGGCCTTGGACATTTCCAGGGCTGGGGCAGCCGCAGCTTCTCTGGGCACCCTGTGCCAGGGCCTGCCCACCCTCACAGGAAGGATTTCCTCCCAATATCTAATTTATACCAACAAAAGGAGAATACCTCTAACAGAACTTGATGAGGGCAAAATCAAAGTGAAATCGGGGAGCTGGATCCTCCTGGAGATGTGACCATTGTAGCTCCAAGCCCACCTCACCTTAGGATCAATACCATGTTCCTCAGAACAGCGTTTCTAAACAGAAGGACAAACTCCTCATGGTTCCCTTAATGATTCAGTTGTGAAAGGTTCATGCTCATGTCAGCACTCTGCATATCTGTGTGCCCAGGCACAGCATCCCCAGCCCAGGGACAGCATCCCCAGCCCAGGGACAGTGTCACCAGCCCAGGGACAGCGTCCCCAGCCCAGGGACAGCGTCCCCAGCCCAGGGACAGTGTCACCAGCCCAGGGACAGCATCACACCCTGGAGTGGAGCAGGTAATGCCTGTGAGCAATTATGTGTCAGCACGTTCCTCGCAGCAGGAGGCTCAGAACACCAAAGGGAAAATTGGGGTCATATTCTGAGAGATTCCCACCCGCAGAGGCTGCATGCACAGGCAGCCAGCATGGAGTAAACAGGTCTAAAAGGACTAATTTCCAATTCCCTCTGCCTGTTCCTTCTGATGTCACCCTGTCAAAGCCAACGTGCATTTTCATGTCCTAAGAGCACCCAACACATCGAGGTTTTCAGCTGGCAGTTCACAGGCAAATGTGTGGAGTAAAGATGAAGTAAACGGATGCATTTTAAATATATTGACTATTCGAGCTAAATATTTCATCCAGCTTGTTCCCTTGTAATAGAAACTTCCTTATGCAAGAAATTTGCATACATCAGAAATAAATATTTATGGCTTATATCCATAATTTGTATAATAATTCAAAATAGAAAATGTTAAAGCACTTGATCTGAGGGTTATGATGCAGATACAGAAGGAGGAGGAATTTTGTCTCTCCTGCTTGCAAGAGAAACTCTAACAACTTATCTAGAAGGAAATTAAATTAGCCAGATAATTGGACAGAGCAGCAATGGAAAAGCAAGTTGCTGCTTTCAAAGGGCATCCTATGGCTAAAAGAGAAACTGAAGGAGTATCAAAGGCAGTCCCACATGTCAAACGATTCATACAGCCAACACTCAGCAGAGATTCCCCATCCGCTGGAGAAAGAGCTGCCTTTGCTTTCTGCAGCAGGTGCAGAGACAACAAAGATGCCCAGGAACTGCTTGGAATCACTTGGGAGTTGCTCAGCCAAGAAATGAACAGTGCTGGCCCTGGCTTGGGTCAGCAAAGGATTAAAGGTGTTTGCAGTTGGTGCCTCCCTGGAACTGACTTCTGAATTTCCCTCTCCTTGAAGTAGAAATCTGGCACAGAAAGATGTGCAGGAAAACAGTCTTACAAGGACAGGAACATTTGAAGTGAGGTCTGAGCATCTCCAGCACTAAAACAGGAGGAAGTTCTGTCTCCTCTTGGTTCACCTTCCTGTGTTCTGTGCTCCTGGACACCTGGCACTGCCTGCAACCTGCTGTCCCTGGCTTGGGCATGAGAATCGTGTGTCCTACTGTGGATCCAAGGTGGGTGGGCATCCAGGTGGTGGCAAGGCTGTGAACCCTGTCCAGGTCACAGTGAGGACAAACCCTCCCTGCCCAGTCTCTGGTAACAGAGTGGTGACAATAGAGAGACAGAAAACAGCAGCAGGTACCTCACCCTGCTTTTCTTCCACGCCAATTACGTGTCTGTAGATGATGGCCACGAGAATGTGAAATGGGTGAAGTTTCCCCTCAGGACCCCAGCTGTGGGCTGAGACCCAGTGCAGTTCTGTCCACAACAGGAGTGTCCTGAGACTCTCCAAAACACCTCTCACGGGTCACTAAAGGGTCCTCAGGTGAGAAGAAATTTCAGTCCCAGCAGGTCTTGGCTGTATTTCAGGCACAGACAGGAGGGAATAGCTCCAGAAATCCCATTATCAATCCTCACCATTGTCTAATAGCTCTTGCTTGACATTCCTGTTTGTTATAATAGCTCTAAAATAAGTTACACATCACCAAAAGAGACAAACACAAAATGCAACAGAAGTAATGTACATCCCCAACTTCTATTATTAAAATAATGGCTTTTCCCTCTCTCACGGGCTGAGCACTTGCTTTTTTTTTGAGCTAGAAATAATTCCTCATCTGTCACTTTTCAAAAAAAAAAAACAAACCAAAACCAAAAACCAAAACAAAACCAGAGAGAAAAGGAAAAATGAGCAAGCCTTCATTTCAGTGCTCCCCCTCGCCACTGCACTGCTAAATTGACTGACACACAATCTTGGCATTTTAGGGCATTCACAGCCAGACTTCAGCTGCTGTTGTAAATCATATTTCTCCACACTTATTGCATTTTATTCATTTTATACATGACCAGAGATTAGAGTTCAAATGAAATAGATTTTGCTATCCTTCTTACATTCCAAACGTCACCAGTCTCAAAATCTTTAATTTTACTCACTTCAACTATTGAATAATTCAACATAAAACGAAAAAAAAAAACCCCAACTATGGAATACTCAGTTTGAAATGGTGGGAAAAATAAAGCGAGACAGCAGGGCATGGCCCTGCAACCTGGTGAGCCCTCTCAGCACCAGGACCCACCGGGCAGGGACACGGAGCCACTGCAGGAACAGCCACCCAGGAGGGCTCTGAGAAGGGGGGAGATGGGGGGATGGCAAGAGCCAGGCATGAACCCCTCTCACCTTGAAATGGGATTTGAGAAGGTGTGAGCATGAGCCGATCCTTTCCCAGCAATACATATCATGGGATCACAGAATGGCTGGGGTTGGAAGGGACATTAAGTCTCATCCAGTTCAACCCCTGCCATGGGCAGGGACACCTCCCACGAGACCAGGCTGCTCAGGGCCCTGCCACCACCAGGATCTGCAACCACCATCAAGAGAAAAGTTGGGGAAGAGCTCAAAAGCATCACCGTCAGCCCAACCATGGCATGGGAAACCAGCACAGCAGAAACACTCCTGCTGAGGCCCTGAACTCCCCAGGAATAGCCCGAGGCTCAGCCATTGCCCAGCCAGCCTTCCCACACACACTGCTGCCTTCTAAACAGCTGCGGAGGGGACACGGGGCAAAGCTCTCGCTCGGTTTTTCTTAAATTATTAAAGCGTTCTAGAATAGAAAATAAACCTGGGCCAAAGCATTTCAAGACCGTTCCACTTACATTAGGTGGAGGAATGAGCAGCAGGAATATCAGTGGAAGGTATTGATTATAACAACACAAACAAAGTGCAAGTCGATGTGTTTATAAGCAAACACACAGATGGGCAGGTAAATGGGGAACTGAGGGTATTATGGCCCTCATAAATGGTCATGCATAATGAATCAGTCCTAAAGAGTCTGGCCCATGCTCAGCTTGCTGGGACTTTACTTTGCAGTCATTCAGGATACATGGAGCTACTAAACAGTCAAAAACCCCTACAAGAATAAAGAGATTTTGTTTTAAAACCAACTTCAGATGTTTAAGCTCATGCTGATTGTGTTGAGATGAACGTCTCTGACAACCAGGTTAAGGACTTAAATGCTCTTAGAAGTCGTCTCCATCTCCAAATGTGAGGAATCATCCTTTGAGGAAAAGCAAGACAGAAGCACATAAGCTCCCTTTGGCTCCCAGGCTGGCCCTTTAGACCCAGAAGGTTCCTGTCGGTGTGGGCAAAGGAGGTAAGAGGTGTGTGTCGTGCAGGTGACTCCTCTGCCCAGGTCAGATCACAACAGCGCCTGGCTCGGCATCCAGAGCAGCTCCTGCATCTGCACGAGGTTGTCATGGCAATGGGAACTGCGAGTGCAGCCCAGGGGAGCTGCAGCTTTGCCTTGACAGTGCTGAAAAATATTGCCAAAATTATTCAGAGCCTGCAAACGAGAGGCACCAGAGCCCTGATGGTTTTCTCCCCACTTGACGCTGTTTAACCAGGCTGGGGTTTGCAATTTTCTTTACTTTTATTGCCCAGTAAATCATTCAGCTGTATGTCATGATGGCAAGCAGCCCCTTCAGATAAGGTAGTCAGGTCTGGCAAAATTAAATTCATAATACAGAATAAATATAAGCATTTTTATAGCTTTCTAACCACACACAGTAACCCAGTAAGCTCATACTGAGGGGAAAGAACCCCAAGGCAAATAAAAAAGCCAAGCCCCAACCCACACTTACATGAGGAGCCAATGTCAGCCAGTGCTGCAGGGCAGCCCTCGGAGGGGCTTTCTCCTGGTGTGACTGGAGTTCAGAGGGAGCTGGAAAGGCCAGCCTGCATCCTCAGTGCCTGTCCTGTTCTGAGCTGTCCAGCTGAGTCCTAACAAGCCAAAACACTGGCAGTTCAGCCCATGCCATGCCCCGAACGAAGAGCTGGGATCCCCACCGAAGGTTCCTCATACTGAACAAGCTGCAACGCTTTTCTGTCCATTCACTCCAATTTTGTCTCCCCCTGATCCAGCCACATGAATGCTTTATTTCTATCCAGCCCCTTTTGCCCAGCTGAGAGGCTTTCCCTGAGATAAAACTGCTCTTTTCCTGAGGCAGTCCAGTCAATGGATTCTCTTCACTTCCACTCTCCTTGGCAACTAAACCTCCTTGATCTACTGACACACCAGGCTTACAGAAAACTCACCCCAAATCACCCCCAACCAAACTAAAATCCTTCAGCCTTCCCAGAAGAACAGGACTTGCTCCTCAGCCCTGCCTGTTCTTCAGCACTAATTATGGTCAACTCGCTTCATCCAGTGCTCTGGCCCTGCCCTAAACCCCAAAAATGGCAATGGGAACCTTTCCATGTCAGTGAAGTTTGACCCAGGCCTATATTGAGAATATATTCCATATATTTGCATACAAAGTAAGATCTAATTCTGCTTGAAGACCTTCAGGAGAATTCAAAGTGTAAGCTGGTGTCAGGGAGGAGGGGGGGAGGATTATTACTTCTCTTTAGAGACCTTTGGAGTAGAACACTGGTAATAAAAAGCACTGTCAAGTATGTATGTGTATATGAAGCAAGCCAGCTTCTGACTGCCTTTTGAAATTATAATGTCATTATAACTTAAACCAGAGCATTTACATATTGCTTTGGCTACTGAGAAACAAACTCATGGCTGGACGTGTCCTTTGCCACCACAGAGCTGGGCAGGGAGCGTGTGGGACCACACAGGGTTGGGGATCTAAAGGCTGCAAGAAGTCCAAGAGCAGTGGGCAATTTCAGCCAATCAGTCACTTGAACTGGGCTATTTATCCATTAAGTTTTTCTTATTTACACTTCCCACCCCTGGAAGTGTCCAAGTCCAGGTTGGACGGGGCTTGGAGCACCCTGGGCTGGTGGAAGGTGCCCCTGCCCATGGCAGAGGGTGGCACTGGGTGGGCCTTGAGGTCCCTTCCAACCCAACCATTCCATGAAAATGATTACATTGTCTAAAGGATGAAGGTGAACAGAGAGTGTGGTAGAGCTGCCTGTAAGAATGGAAGATTCACAGATAAGGTATCAAAACCTTCATTCCTGACCAGCCACCATTAGGAATTTAAACCCTGACACAACAAAGAAAATAATTCCTTGTAATAAAGAAAAAAATTAAAGCCCCAAACAACCAAAGAAAGGGATGTCAGACATGGGATGTGGGCAGCAGAGCTCGGCTCAAAAGTGCCGCAAGAATGATGACCCCAAGTAGTTCCCCCCCAGCTGCACCCCTGAAATTCTTCCAACAAACTGCAGCATCTTCCTGTCTGAAAAGGCCCTTTCTGAGGCTCAAACACACTCGTGTGAACATGGCCAAGTTTGTGCTAGTCCCTCCCACCACAGCCCTCTCCCCCAGCCCATCGCACTCCCCAACACCCAGCGCTGTCCTGGTCCAAAGGGGCTCCCCTGCCCCCTCCCACCATCCCATGGGAACACGGGCCAGGCCAGGAGAGACACATCAGGAATCCAGAAAGGCTTTGGGATTATTTCAGAGCAATCATTCCATGGTACAGAGGGGCACTAGTAGGTGTTCATTTTCTCTATTATTCCTTCAGAG
Source organism: Dendrocincla tyrannina (assembly GCA_035047865.1). NCBI lineage: Eukaryota > Metazoa > Chordata > Aves > Passeriformes > Dendrocolaptidae > Dendrocincla > Dendrocincla tyrannina. Next base: position 887,772 of record JAWWMP010000023.1, read on the forward strand.
CTGTGCAAGTTTGCATTTAATTAACTCAGTGACTTGAGCCAGCCAATTCTTGTTGGTACTAATGTATCACAATTAGAACAAACCGTTGCCACGGCAACTGCCCAATCCATCATAATTCCTACACCGCTTTCCTGCCTTTGCACAGTCCTGGGGTTCTGTGACACACAGATGGGCGGTTATTGTTATGCTAAACTGGGAATGGGTAATCCCACAATACAAGATGATTTAGGTGCTCATTTAAATGAGATTTAATTACAAAAAGTCTATCATTTTAGGACCTGCCAAATTCCCATCATTCCACGATCCCCCATATCGCTGGGATGTGCCTGTGTGCATCAATGCTAATCCAGAGCATCGCAAGGAACTCCCTCTCTTAATTATCAAACATTGTCTTTTTATTGTAAGAATAAATAAAATCTCCATCTCCAATTAGATTCTGCTATGACAATTTACAGCAATATCCAAACCATTTTCCAGTGTGGTTTAGTGAGGTGATTCCACATCCTGCATCATCCCACCACAGCTCTCAATTCCTCCTTCCCAGCTCCAGGTTAACTCTGGCATTAGCTCCCACATGCCATGCCTCAGATATAACACTGAATTTCCCCTGAATTATTTACAGCTCCTTATCAGCACTTTTTTTTGGGGAACTCAAACTCAAAGGGATCTGGCATATTACAGGGGGAGAAAAAAAAGGAGTTTTAATCCAAAATCAGCTAAAATCTTTAACTTACCCGTGGTCTGACAAAAGTGAATGGCTCACAGACCCTATTCTGCATCTATAACTTATTAAACATGTTTTAACAGGATAAAGAACCAAACCCTATTTATTGCTGCTCTCTGAGCCACACATCAGCTGCTTTTAGACTTAACTGAGATGTATTTACTGACTGCTGCCCCCTGGTACCCAGGAGGAAACAGATGGGGAGTACCTTCTATCTCCTCCATCTCTGCATGAGGAAGCCACAAGGAAGCTTGTAACTACAGAGCTGAATTTGTGACAAACTGTACCTTCTCTCAGCGAGCCTGGGCCTCGGGGGAGACAGAGCAGCCAAAGGAGGAACATCTCCCAGTGTGTGATTGCAATCCGGCCGAGCCAGCCCTGCTCCCACAGGGAGTTCACTCCAGTAAGGGCTGTCTCTGGCATCACCTCCCCGAGCCCAGCACACAGCGCTGGGCACACAGGGTGCGTTTGGGTTTTCCAAAGAAGTCCTTGCTCGGGTCCAAGTCTGACTAAATCCGGAGCCAGCGCTCAGCACATGCAGCAATTACCAACAGGGAGATTTAGAGGCCCTGACCTTTCTTTCTTATCTTCAGTCATTATCAGATTTCATCTTCAAGTCAATAAAATCGGCTAAAACAACATTGATTTTGAAGTTCTGGAGAATCAAATCACTTGACTTCCTTGGTCCTCCAATTAAAGCACCAGAATAAATCTTAACTACTTCCAACACCAGTTTTCACAAGAGTTTCTCCAGCTGTAATCACTTTTAAAGCACCCTGGCTAAACTAATTGATTTCCATTCCTTTTAGTTACCATCACCTAACACAGTCTGTGCAGAGCCCTCCAGTGCATCCACTCTGCAGCTCACTGGTGAATTACTGTTGCTAGTTCAGATGTTAGCAGGATCTGTTCCACCACCAAAAAGAGCTATCTTGTCTTCAAATTATATTTAATTGTCTCCATTAAACATTACAGGCTGCTCTGATGTTGGCAGTGCAAATCAGAGGGAAGAAGAGGACGAGGATAGCACACTGTTCATCACATGTTTTGGCCTCCTACTCCCTCTGCACTCTCTCAAGTGTCTCGGGAGGTAAGGCCAATGCAGATCCTGTGAATGCTCGAGATACTCAATTTACAACACACACATTATTTTCCACTGGTGAAACCAAGACACTCAGGGGCCTGGGCAGGGTTAAACCTCAGCTTCCCCTGCTCTGGCACAGACAGTGAAGGGCTGAGTGGATGTTGTTTAATGGGCAATGAGCAATGTAAGAAAAGCTGTTATTGCTGAGTGAGCAACCTCTCCTTTGTAAATGTGAGTTTCACCTCATTCCCACCCCCCTCGCTGGGTTTTTTCACCACAGATACTTCAGCCACTCAAAGGCCAAAGGCCAACACAGATTGAATAATCTGGTGGAGCCCTGACATCATTAGCTGAGAAGCGCTAATCCTGGAAAACCCTTCATAAATACGTGACATTTGCCGAGGTCACTGCTGCCCGTGGGCTGATCCATCAGCAGGGACCTGGCTGGGAAAAACTGCCAGGAAAGGGAGCTTGTCCTGTAAAACACACCGTGGGTACAGCCCAGGGGCTGCCTACCCCCCTCCCACCCCACCACTCAGGGTGGGAAAGAGAACATGGCCATGGCAGGGGGTGGGACTGGATGGGCTTTAATGTTCCTTCCAACCCACACCATTCCGAAGTTGAATGTTCTCTTGTGGAAGGATGATACCGTGGCAGCACCCATGGGAAGTCACTGCTCTGTGATGCCCATCCTACAAGCTCACTCTGACCAAATCAATGCAGAATTCACCTGGCTGCCTCCTGCCTCTCTCCTGGCAATGTTCTTTGCTCCTTCCCCTTTGTTTCTGTTTATTGTAAAACCAACAGAAGGAAATTTCCACTCCTGCTGCGTGACCAAACTACGGTAACAGAGGATGCTCCTTCTGCACGAGGGTCCTTGATTTGGGGCCCTTTGCAGGCTGCTTTCATAAGCCACTCACAGGCGATGACAAAAGTGCTTAAGGACCCATTCTTTCTGCTGAAAGCCTTTGATCAAACAAACCCCGACTCCAGCATCCAAGTTCAGCAAGAAAATGGAGAAACATCTGCATAACTCACATTGTATTGAATAAGCCCTTCATGGTTTTCCTTTTGTTGCTGGATGAGCTTAGAATCAGCAGCCATTATTTCTTACACAAAATACCATTATTATGTTTCTACAATACCCGTGGGGTTCAGAAACTGCCTGTGATCTGCTCACAGAAATGCTCCTTCAGCTCTCCCAACACTGGCCACGAGCTACAGGATTTCTCTGCAAAGATGATTAACTCTTGTTCAAACACAGGAGCATAAACGAGGACCGAGGTTTTCTGCAGCAAAAGTCAGACTGAGCTATCATCACAGAGACCCAAGCAGAGCACACCAAACCCCTGCCACCTCTTGGGGACAATCCTATAGAGGCTGGCAGAGGGAATGACCTTCCAATACCACCTCGAATCAACACACTTGCATCTCTGAAATGGCACTGTCCCCACAAGTGCATGCTGGAATTGTTCCTGTATGTAGCTGCCTCTAGTCCAGCACTGCTCAGAGTGTTACTCCCAAAACAGGGCTTTGCAAGTGTGAGAATTTCCCCTTGCTGCCACAGAAACATGCCAAACTGGAAAAATCCCCCCAGTCCCGCCCAGAAGTGTGGAATGGTCGATCCAACAGCTCCGCTGGGGAAATTATGCTGTCAGCTCAAGTGAGTTTGACATTCAGAGATATCACAACACAAGCAAAGAGAAAAGTTTCATCAACACAGTAATTACTCCTCTGGACTCAACGGAGCCGCAATTAATCCACGGTGAGGGGCTGTCAGTTTGTGCTGCAGATAAAACCTCTTGATAGGGCTGCCAGGGCCGTGCAGGGCCAGCTTTTCTGATGTAAAACCCTCCTAGCAATTCCACATTTTCTGAAAAAAATAAGGATCCAAAAAAGCACATGTCAACACTATGCATTAAACACCTACACGTTTTTTCCTTTTAAAATTGTGTTGCTTTTTAGCCAGAGGGAGTTAAGTTTGCACTAGAAATTCCAAGGGAAAAAAATCCAAACCTCTTTCTTCCCCACTTTTCCCTGTTTGAGATCAGTTCAGTGCCCACGTGTGTGCACAGGACAGGGGCAGCTGTGCCCTGAACAAAGGTGGTTACCCTGAGAGACACGGGCAAGTGTCTCTGCCACAGCCGAGCTCAGAACAGGCCATAAGAAAAGGCATCAAAAATATTCCTAAATCTGCTGTTCTGGGCAATCAGAGATGGTCCAGACTTGGGACTCTTGATTAACTGGACAAAATGGAAATACAGGAGGATGAGAGGAAGCTGGTTCTGACTTCTTGTGCCGAGGACTTGGTGCGGCACCTTGGAGCGAGGGTCAGTCTGGAGATCAGGATGAGGTCCTTCCCCAGAGGGTGGTGGGCACTGCCCAGGCTCCCCAGGGCAGTGGGCACAGCCCCGAGGCTGCCAGAGCTCCAGGGGGGTTTGGGCAGGCTGGGATTATTGGGATGTCTGTGCAGGACCAGAAGCTGGACTGGATGATCCTTGTGGGTCCCTCCCAACTCAGGATATTCCATGACTCTGTACTTTTCCCCTCTATAACTCTCCCTCCTTTCCGGGTTCCATTTATTTCTCCATCTTCCAAATTGTTGTTTTGTTGGTTTTTTTCCTGTCTCCTCAGCACAGATGGGAATGGCAAAGGCTGGAATTATCACAGCAAAGAGATCCCTCAGTGTCGACATCAGACATCAAAGCTGCTTCTCTCAGGCTTCAAAGGGTCCCTCGGTGACGGCAGAACCCCCGTGGGGACGTTAACAAAGACCTTTCTGCCTAAACGAATTCATCTCCACTATGAGACAGCACATATAAATTCAAATGTGGTATTATTGCTCCATTATGAAGATACCTGCTCCAATAATTGAAAATTCCACAAAATGAATTGATTGTTAATTATCTTTTAGCTCTCCCCTCTACCTTCCTGTGAGGAATTACTGTATAAGCAGGAACACGACGGCTGTGCCGCTCCTACCTGACTGTCAGCTGTGGCATCCCCTGGTTGGGATGTACCCCCCTCCTCAGGTAATTATGTGGAACATGATTGTGGCCTTGGGCTCTGCCTGCTCAGCGTTTGCAATTAGATTTTACTACAAAGGTACATATTAACATTAAAGGAGCATTACAGTGCAGCAAACGTGATAAACCAAAGCAAAGGTACGTGTACCTTCTGCTTCTGCTCTTTGAAGAATCATAATCACCATTAATTATGGTCTTCTGAGGAGGATCTAATTACTCCAGTCAGCCCTTATTTCACTCACAGTGTGCATGTCTGTTCTTACCTGCCTTTCAATGCCTGCCTTGACAGCCCAGACCCGCAATCTCAGGGCTCCTGCAGCCTCTTCCCTGCCTGGCTGAACTGAGAAGGTTCTGGACACGGTCAGATGCTCCGATGGGAGCACAGGTAGAAACTCCTCTTCCAGAAGAGCCCTGACTTGGCAATACAATCCAGCACTGTGGGTAATAAATTGATTACCAAGACATCTTCATTCTTCCAAGATGCCACTGTGAAGAAAAAACCTCCCACCAAAGCACCAGGGAATGGAAAACAAATGTGTGGCAAAAGATGGACAACTCCAGAACTCAGAATTCCCGCAGCACTCACCACTTCGCTGACACAGATGTAATTACTGACTTTCTACTTGAGGGTTAAATCAGCTGCAGTGACACGTTAAAAGCCTCTTAATTTGGCTGGGTTTGACTAGTGACAGCACCCATTCCATTTGGACACCAAATGAATGCAGAAGGTAGTAAAAGTAAATCTTAATGAGAACTTTCCTGAGAAGCTGTTTAAGATTTTCAATTAGTTCTACAGAAATTAAATTTGAAACTCTACAGACACTCAAAGGTTTTCACAAGGGTTTCTGTACACTTTTCAGTAGTGCTGTTATATAACCTGATAAAAACCTAGGCACCAGACCATTTTTGTAATGATGGTCATCACCCTCCCCAAAATTCCACTGATTATTTCATTTCTAGATTTCAAAGAGCACCTAATTTCCCCTCAATTAAAATGCAGCACTCCAATACTCCACAAAAGTGGTTTTCAGTGAATACTCTGTGCTTGGAGATCTCCAGATCTCGTGGCTCCAGCCTGGAGGGCCTGAACTGAAATTGGGTGAAGCAGCTCTTCAATTCAGGCTTTTCTCAGGAGAACTCAAATGCCAGAGCCTTAAATTCCATGGTGTTCTCAGGGATACAGTTGAGGCTGCATGAAATTAAGAACTTCAGTGCCTGAACATGCAGATCCCTAAGATAACAACGGGATGGGCAGAGTGAAATGCATCAGTGAGAGATATCAGTATCTGTGGTTAATGAGTTTGATGCAGGTCCCATTACCAGAATCCCTCTTTAAACAAGAGCTGCAATCCACGAGTGCCCTTGTATGAGCCCAAATGGTGGCACACACATGGGCACATTCCTGGCGAGCCTCAAAGCCTGATTTTTCTCCACCATCCAACAGCGTGAAACTCCAACAAATGTCGCATTAAATTCCTCATAACTCCCAAATCCACACAGGTAGAGTTGCTATAGTAACTGTCAGCTCAAGCCTTCCCAGGGGAGAAAATAAAAGTGCGTCCTACCTGGCTAATTGGTATTTGTGTTACAGAGAATTGAAGGGTAACTCAGTTTCACCAAAAAATAGAACATAGAGTGAAGTGCACCCGTGCTAATGTGACATTATTTAATCTGAACAAGAATCCATTTTGCATGTGCCTTCAAATTATAGTATTTATGGAACATTCAACACAATAACTAAAAATGTTGCTGCTGAATATGCCTGACTTCCCCTGCTTATTGATTTAAATAAAAGGGGCACTAAAAAAATAGAGAAACAAGAAGAAAGGTGGAAGAGCCGATGGGATTAGGGACTTCAAATTTCATTGTGCTTGTATAACAACAAAAAACCCTCAAATCAACAAAAGCTTACAACCCATGGGGCCTGCAATCTGGATCCAAAAATAAACTGGTGGAAGCTGATGACTGTAGGATCAACCATTCCCCATTTCTCCTCACTTCAGGAAGAATAAAACTCCCAAGCAGGGCGACCACACTGGCTGAACAACCATCATCACACAGAATCACAATTAGAACCTTTTGTACTTGAAAAAAGTCCCCAAAATCATTCAAGAAAAACTCCCATCTGGAGGATATATTCAGGAGCATGTTGACAGTTATTGCAGTCTTGTAAACACATCCAGAAATGTATTATTTTAATCTTAGCACAATTACTAAATAAGAGCAATCACAGCTACAAGGCAACAGAACCTCCGTGAAGCATAAAAATATAACGATGACATATTTCCCTATATGTGTCCAATGACATAATCTGAGCAAATAAGATCTTCGGGGGGTAGTCAATAAACACCGGTACGTCTGTATGTGGTTAGAGAGCAGAGCTGTGGCCCTCGGAGCTGCAGAGACGGCGATTCCTTTTCGTCTGACCGTCCAGCCCTGGCAAGCCCCCCGACTGCCCGAGCTGCAGGGTCTGAGCAGCACAGGAAGCCGCCCATCTCCACAGCAGTGCCAGGCAGGGCTGGGCACCAGCAGCACCTGAGAGGGGCCTGCCATGCCCACCACAGGGCGCAGGTTGGTGTGCAGGTTTGCCACGAAAGGGATCTAATATTTCAGATTTACACCCTCAGATTGAGGAAATTTAATTGAAGAAGCAGTGTGTGTATATCTATATATGGTAATGCCAAGCAGCCAGAAGAGGAGAAAATAGCTCGTGATCTCACAGTCCTTCACAATTCCAGCTAAACAGTGGGAGGAGAAAGGGAGAAGGCAGTGGCAAGAAAAAACCCACCATATCCAAGTCTACTGAGCACAACCCCACAGGGAATTCCTCCTGCCCTACTGATCTCTGTGCCCCACACCCAAGTCCAGCATTCCCAGTCTCCTACCACATCCTTCCTGGGCAAGTGCTATTAAAATAATTAACTCTCAAAACCTTACTTAAAATTCAGGATGTGCTTTTTACCTCAGATACCCTCCTAGGAGATTCTTCTGCGAATGAGGAGGAGGAGAGGCATGAAGAACCTCTGGAAGGGCAACTGTTTCATTGGCTGAGGATCTGCCTCAGCCATCTTCTAATATTCACTTAATCACAAATGCAACTTAATATTCACTTAATCACAAACACAAATTACATGACAAAGGTTTAAAAAATGGTAATAATTAGTGTTGCAAAGCATTGGTTTTCCTAACAATAAATTGACTTCCAAGAACAGAGAAAGGAAACCAGTATTTTAAGAGCTCTACGTATAACATTGATTTTGCTACAGATGGTTTTCCCCTTTCACTTTGCTCGTACCATTGAAATGTTGACTCTGGAAACCTGTGTAAGGCTGAAAATAATGTACACCACAAGAAAGACTAATAATAAAAGAGCAAACTATTACTGACACTATGAGATGATGTTCCCAGGGTGTGTGAGAGCCTGTCACATGCCCTGCCCGCTGCTGCTCCTGAAGGTATCTGTGAAAGAAAGCCAATAAAAATAAGAAACCCCAGGAAATTAAAACATGTGCCTTTGTGAAACCAGGTGCATCTCAAGTGCATCTCCTGAGACATCGCTCATGAGGCACGTCCTGCCACGGAAGGGGCACATGAGGTGTCACCAGCACAGCGCCAGCCTGGGGTCCCGAGGCACCACTTCAGGTGAGGCAGGACAAGTCCCTGTGCCACACACAGGGACAGGGCATGGGACACAGCCCCAGTCAGCCCCAGCAATCCCCACAGCAGTGCCCTGCTCTGGAAACGAGTTCAGTCACCAACAGATCACAGCAAACCAGGAGGCTGTGGGATCAATGAATCCCTGGCACAGGACACCCCCCCATCCCCTCCCATCCTCCCGGTGCCCTCCTCTGGTTCCTGCCTCAGCCTGGGTTATTGATTCCAGAGCTCCTGCCCTGACAGAGCGACCCCTGCCCTTTCCAAGAGCCGCGTGGTATCGACTGCTGCGAGCCCTGACTCCTGTAATTGCTTCAACAGCTCCTCGAGGCCACTGCGCTTCTGATAAGATCTCCCAACATCCACAGAGAATTTCAAATAGTTTTGTTGTCAAAAACAATTACACCAGGAGTGCAAAAGCTGTGTTTCAATCCCTGCAGTCCCTCTCAAAAGTCTGAGTGAGCCAAGGCAGGAGCTGGGCAGCAGCAGGAGCTGGGACTGGTCCTGTCCTCAACCCCACACACCCACTGACCCTTCAGCTGATGATGGTTTTGAGCATTGGGAGCTGCTCAGAGTTGAACAGCATGTGACCCTCTCTTCTCCATAGGGACTCCTCTCTATAGTTAATGAAATGGTTTGGGTTGGAAGGGACCTTAAAGCCCACCTCATCCCACCCCCTGCCATGGGTAGGAGCACCTTCCACCAGCCCAGGGTGCTCCAAGCCCCGTCCAGCCTGGCCTTGGACACTCCCAGGGATCCAGGGGCAGCC
>JAWWMP010000023.1:907090-924369 GCA_035047865.1 Dendrocincla tyrannina
ACACTCCCAGGGATCCAGGGGCAGCCCCAGCTTCTCTGGGCACCCTGTGCCAGGGCCTGCCCACCCTCACAGGGAAGATCTTCCTTCTAATCTAACCCTACTCTCTGTCAGTTTGAAGCCATTCCCCTCTGTTCTGTCCCCTCAGGCCCTTATAAATAGTCTCTCTCCATCTTTCTTGCAGGCTCCCCTCAGGCACTGGAAGGATGAAGTGCCATTAGTGCTTTAGCTCCCTGCTGTGGCACAGGAGCCGTGCTGCTGCTGGATTCACATGGATTCTGCCAGGTATGTTGAGGTTGTGCCCTTATCTGAACAAAAATTTCTTCCAGCAGCCATCTCTAAACCAAATGCATCCAACCCATCTGTGATCCCACAGCCCCTGGGTTTCATTCCAAGAGCACTCCCCGAGTCTGGCTGCAATCACAGCTTGTGAGCAGGACCAACACGATTCCAGCCTGCTCCTGTTCCATACATTTTGGACACCTGATGGAGGACTAAGGAATTAGCATATGGTCATTCAGCGGGCCAGTGATTCGAAAAATTCCCTTCCAGTTGGCTGGAAGTTTATTCTGCAAGTTAAGATAATTAAAGGTGTTTGTGCTGGTCATGGCTGACATGAGCGATGAGAGATTGCAGAAATTAATGAGAGAACAAAATAAACAACATCTATTATTACAGCACATCAGAGCTGCTGACATGGTGGGCATGGGGACTCCCAGCCAAAACAGGTAATTGGGACATGTTTGAGGAATGCACTGATGCAATTATTCACCTTTAAACTCCTAACTGGACCACAGACAATTTGGCGGATGGTGTGACAGAGGCTGAGCTCCGAAACGCCCAGCTCTGGCCAAGAGCTGTGCAAACAGGCTGTAGATCTTTCTCGAAGGACTTGGCATTCAGCAGCATTAATGCTGTGAAATGATCCCCATGAAGCCAGACACCCCCAGTGTCACAGGGGTCACCCGGTGACTGATGTGACACTGAAAGGTGGGTGCAGGGCCAGGGGCCAGGGGAGTGGGAGATGCAGAGTGTCCCTAACCGTGACAGAAACCAAACAAACAAAAATCCATCTGCTTTGAACACGCTCCACTCCAAAGAGAAACAGAAAACCAAACCCCAACAACAAAACAAAAAACCCAATGAACAGAAATCAATTTGAACAAGTTATTTTAGAAAATACCATCTGTTGGCAGAATATTCCTGAGCATCAAACAGCGCTGAAGAGTTGCCTGGATCTAATTCCAATCCGAATATTTTACCCAAAAAAGGCAGGTACAGCCGGGTCTCTTGCCAGCAGGTTAGGCAGTTAATTACTCTCGTCACCAGCTCACTATTCATAACATTTATTTCCAAACTCTCTAACAGAGATGTTTATGGCAGTACATTGATTAGTCTGAGCCCAAACAGATTCAGTAGGTGTTGAAGTGAGCAGGATCTGCATATATTGCACAGAGGATTGCAGAGTTAATTAATATATTTCTGCTTGTGGGGATAAAGGAATTGCAGTGTGGAAGCTGCCTCACCTCTGTGTCAGTGCCTCAGTCTGTCACCCATGCCAGCCAGGGCTCCCCGTCCCCAGGGGTGAACGCGGACCCCCAGCCTGCTCCCAGCCCAACACTCTGAGCTGCAGGAATGTTACTCCTTTCAGCAACATTAATTTTTTCCCCCATTTTTCACACTCCTCTGAAATCCTGGCTGATCCTCCAGTGCTCGGCTCCTTCCCGCTGGAGCAGGGAGTTATTAATGAGCACCAGCCACTTCCTCGGTGTGAGCCAGGATTTATAAGGGCAGTTGGATCTATGTAACCAACGTGTTTATGGAACCATATTGATAATTATCAATACAATTCATCTTCCGAGCACTTGTTTGGCAGGATTGCAGCGATAGATCACGCACTGCTGGAGGCCATCAATAAGGGGGTGAGGGATTGCAGGCAGCCAGCCCAGCGTGCCCTGCAGGGCTCCTGCAACCAGCAGTCATGTTTCAAACCCTGCCCTGCTCCACACCACCAAACCACTCACAATCCCAGGGCACGCTGAGAAAACAGCACAGATTTCCTGGTTTGTCTCTGCTCGCAACATGTTTAGGCATCCTTAATGTGTATTTGTTTCTGTTTGCAAAGAAATTAATGAGAGAAAGAGTTTAATTTTATCTGGAGCTCACAGTTGACCCTGCCTGATGCTTTGGAAGCGAAGCACATCTCGAGAAAGAGCTGTTTGAAATCTCTGCAGTGTAATCATGGACAGGACATGATGTTTTCCCTCCCCAGTCAAGGATACACCTTCCTCAGCCATGCTGAAAATGTGCTGCAGAGCCCCAGTGCCCAGTGGCACCATTATGAGCCATAACACCAAGCTAGAAGAGCACACCTGACAAGTTGGAGATGCCAATGCAATTAAGACAGCATGATGCACCCCAAGCAGACACGAATGGACTTATTACAGCATTCAGTAGGCAATCACACTGAAAAATAACCCCATATTGGATTGCTCTGGGAAGCTCTCCCTCTGTAATGGCAAATAAACAGGTCTTATGAAACCACTTCACTACTCCAAGATGGGGGTGAAGGTGAAAGAGGGCACCACCTCTGCCTCTGTGGACAGGCAGCTCAAGAGGGATGGGAAGGGATGGTCTGGGACGACCCCACACCTCAGCTGGGGACACACAACGGAGGCAGGGGCACTTCCCCAGGCAGAACTTCCTTCTGGTGTCCAGTCAGCACCTCTGCTCCATCATGCAAGATCTCAACACCCTCCCAGGTCTTTGTTACTTGACCACAGGAAGCAGCTCATGGCCACATGCAGGAGCCTGGATGGGTCTCTCCAGCTTCAGCACGAGGCAAACACTTGGAAAAATAAGGTTCAACAACTTCACAGGGATTGTTCCATTATTTGTTGATTTGACAGTTCTGGGATACTCGCAGGGGGAATGGGATGGGAAAACATAATAAACCTGAGACCTGCTGAGTTAACTCTGTCTAGAGAAAGAAGCAATATCACCAAATTTCCCACAAGAACCTGCAGTTCCTCTAGGAGTGATCCATTTCTTTCTCCTTCAGGCACACCACCTCCTCCAGGAGAGGTGTGTTTCTGTTTGTGTCAGGCACCTCAAAGCATGAGGAGTTGCATTTTTAGGAGCCAGCCACATATGGGAGCTGCTCAGCCATCTCCTTGCATCCCTACAGTACCTCTTACCCAGCAAACTCAAAGACTTCCCGGGGACTCCCAAACAGGGCACGAACGGCACGGAGACAGCTGGAGGTGGATCTGTGGGTACAGCAGAGCATGGAGGGGTAATTACTGCTCCACAATTCCACGAGGAACATCAGGCATGAAAGCAGGACCTGTGTGTCCTGGCCACGCCGCCTTCAGCCATCCACCCTCCCCACTTCCTACTGCATGACCTACAGAGCCCTAGAGAGCCAGTCATTGCCAAAGGAAAAACAACCAAACAACAAATTAAACTACCCATTTGAAAAGCAAACCAACCAAAAAGCAGCTGGTACACGGCACCCCCCTTCTCCCCATGGCAGACTGCCTCCTTTTCACCACCAGCCCTTTTGGCTTTTCAAACAGGAAAGCTAAAAACAGTCAAAGTAGTGCTTGTAATGATACAACTGCCTTGTAACACCCGAGTGCACCCTCAACACCATCAGGGAGCCACAATCCTGCTTTAAAACTCTAATACTAGCACGGCCAGAGGATTTATCAGCTAATGGCATTAGCTGTATCTTTGCTTTTCAACAGGCGCTGGGGGTCATGGCACAGGATTTCAGGAGGGATGCAGCTGGCCAAATTCCTGAGCCTCAAATGCAGGACAGAGCATTTCAAATTGCAGGAGGACATGAACTATAAATACTGCATCCTAAATCTGCATGCCAGAGGCCAAAAGGGGCTGACACAGCTTGGCATCACCCTCACCAAAGGCAGAGGCAGAGGGTGGTCTTCCCTGACCTCTGGTGGGAGGGGGGTGGGCATCTTGTAATCACAACCTTGCTGCAGGGAGAACAAAGCACTGCAGTGCTTTTTCATGGAATACTGGCCAAGCCATTCAAAACTGGACATCTGCTCATTTTATCCTTGTGTGGATACCTGAAACAGAGCCAAAGCTGACACTAAATAATTCTCTGGGTACTGGGCAAAGCTGTGCTCCGTTGTTTGACACCAACCAGGCAAAAGGAAAGGGGGAGATTGTGCTGCCCTTACGTAAAAACTACGTCACATCCCAAGTTTGCTGCAGTGAAAAGTCATAAAATATTTCATTTGGTGTCAACCAACTTGTGACCTCAGACACAGAAATGCAAATCCAGGGTGAGTCAACAGCACCCAGAGAAGGAACTTCACATACAAACACCTCAAGGGAAGCAGAGCCTGGCTCTGGAGGGTGCAGGGAATCCATGCCTGCCTTGGCTGGACAGTTCTGCCAGACCAGCAGAGGGGATAACAAGGTGGGAGAAGGCAACAGGACTGAGAAGAATAGACAGTCTCAGATAATTCACAAAACCAGGATTATCAACTCATGACAACAGGAAGAAAACAAATGGATAGAGCAGATTTTAGTAAGTTGTTAAAGATCTCTTCAGTTTGTCTACTCACATAAGCAACGGAAAGAAAATTTAAACAGAAGTTCTTCTGTAATTTTACATGAAAAAATCTGATACAGCTCTCAAGATTAACCCAGTCTGTGCCCCTCATACTCAAAAAAAATACCATGAATGGGGAGGTGACACGGGGACCATTGTAGAGGAGCCCCACAACAGGCTGAACAGCAGCACCACTGCCAGAGAAATGGCAAACCACTCTGGTTCCTTCCAGCAATGAGAACGATGATAAAGAAGAGAAGATTTACTCACCTATGATGGCCTTCAGCAGTTGTTTACCCACTGCTCTGAGATCTGCAGTGTCCTTACCTTTAAGGCCTGTGTGAATAACTTTTCTCTTTTGCAACTGAGGGAATTCAGACACGCAGAACTGAGACTGCCCAAAATGACAAGTGTCTTGGAAGACAAAACATCACTGCAGCAGTTCCCAAACTAAAATCAGCACTTGCGCCAAACAGCCTTTTCTTTCCCTTTCTCTATTAGTATTAAAGGAATAAGAACTGGGGAAACATCCCCTGGAGTGTTTCTCCACAATAATTACTGGAGATAAATTGTAGCCTCTGGTAGCTTTTCCTAGGAGGTATTTAATAGCTTTTAGTTTGGTTATTTCCAGGAGTCCTTGACTTCTCTAAACTCCCCAATTTCCTTTATCATTGTAAGAAAATACAAACAAGGACTATCATATACCTACATCTACATCTATATTTGTGTGAGAAACCAGGACACTTCAGTAAGGAGAAGGGAAGTTCCTGAGAGATTCTCAACTACTGATATGACCCTGTGGCCATGAGGATTCAAGGGTGAGGAGAGAGCTCTTTTTATGGAAACATTTAACACAACAACAGGAATACAAATCAAGCTCCATAAATTTAGCTTTAAATTTTAATGAATCAGGATGTGTAGTTTACATAAAGAAGGATTTACTTAATAAAATATTAATTTTTTTTGCTAAAAGAACTGTAAATTGCAAGTGAATACAGGTTTCTTTAAATAGAACATCAAAAACTGCAAAACACTTGAAAGAGCAAATCAAATACAGCAAATCAAAATGAGCCAGGACCCAAAGAGAGCGATATATTGCGGCCAGTGTCCAAGACTGGCCTCTTGGTGACCCACATTATTAACTTAAAAAACCCCATGAAAACATTACAAATAGAGGAGAAAGTGTTCTGCATTTGGTTACAGCCCAGATGATGGTGCTTCGACCTACCTGGACAGCCCCTGGATGGTGTCCCAGCTGCACAAAGAGCTCAGACCTCCCCCCAGGTCACGGGTGTGACCCCCAAGTGCAGTGAGGGTGACGCTGGGTCCACAGGCAGCCTCAGGGGCTGTGACACTCCCTGTGTGCCAGGTATGTCCTGGAGGGTGTGTCAGGGCTGCACTGTGGTCACACAGCCCACCCTGTCACCCTGCACCCTGTTTTCCAAGGAAATCTGGCGGCAGAGGCAGAGAAAGAGCCACAGCACACCAAGGATTCCTGATGTTCCTTGGATAGGAACATGGACTGAGAGAGGAAAACCTTTTCCAACAGATAAACATTTAATTTCAGGAATAACCTTGATCTAATTCAGGCTCTGCTGCTGAAAATCCAAACTGAAAACACTGTCTTTGGGTGTTAATAACAGTCTACAAAGAGCCAGCCAGCTCTAAGGTTAAAATGGCAACACATCTCCATGAACTTGAGGCTCAAGCAACTTGCAAAAAGTCAATCAGGAATCCTGAACCCAGGTCTCAAGCCAGGTCACAGACCAGCTTTGTATAGATGAGGCTGACACAGTCTGCAGCTTTCCCACCCACCACTCCTGGTTTTTTCATCTTGGGAACATCAAAGTATCTTTGATCCCCCTGCTCCTACGTGCTTGTTTTCCTTTAGGCATCATCATAGAAAGGCCATCTCATCCATATGGATTAAAACTACCACTGGAAAAGTGAGTCACTCCAACAACATTTAGTTTCAGCTTTCCAAAACCAGGAAAAACTGAAGAGCAGCTGCAACTGAAAGCCCAGTGGTTTTGAACTGCAACAAATTACAGCTTCATTTTCCAAACTGGCAACTAGGGACTTCAGACACACAAAAGTAATAAAATTTGCATGATCCCCTAATGTCTCCATTAGTCTGAGGAGCTTTGGAGCTCAGGGTACAGGGAGAAGGTTGCAGGACAGAGTAGAACAAAATAATGTGCAAAAACTCCCATTATGTTGCTGTGAAGAAATAGTGAAGATCTCCCCTAAGTTTTTCAGGATGACAAAAAGCATTTAGTGACTGTGGCCAAGAAAAGGAGCAAGGGAGGCCTAAGGCAGACTCACGTTGAGCTGGAGGTCATCTGTCCACTGGCCGATGAGGCGGTAGCCGGGCGTGCTGGTGTTGGTGGAGTGGTACTGGAAGATGTCGTAGCGCCCCGGGGCATCCCCGTTCTTGTTGAACATCACTGGAGTGCCAGCACTGCCTGGGGGAAGGAAACAAGACAAAATCCAACCAACCAACACCAAATCTTTACAAGATCTGCTTTACTTAGTGTCCACTGAAAGTTTTCATGTCTGGGAACATGACCAGGGAAAGGTCATTTACCACCCCAGCCACCTAATTCGGACACTTCAGGACACTGGTATCACCCCAGAGCTCTTCCAGGGATCAGTTCTCACTGCCTAAACCTGATGGCTAAAAATAAGCAAAGCAAACTCCATGAGCCTTACCTCACTCTAGCTTTGCCCAACGCAAGAAATATCAGAAGGCTTTTCTTCCTGCCCTCCAGCCTCCCTCCCATCTCTCTTTTCTCAGGGAGTTCTTCAGTGAAAATCACTCCTGTGAATGGAGCCTCTAAATGCTGCTTTCCCACCCCCCCAGAAAATGTTCCATCTGCTTCTGCAAGATAGTGCTGTCAGGAGTCAGCCCAGGTCTGGTGAGTCTTGACTGGCAGCCAGAAATAGCTTCCTCCTCCACAGTATGTTCTCATTCCCATAATCACCATGTGCTTGGGGTGGAACAGAACAGACTAAGCTTTAGGAAGACTGTTCCCTGTGTGCTCCATTATTCAGGCTCTGTGACACTGACACAGAAGCGCCTCAGTGGGGACAGAGCAGGATCCTGAACTGACTTGATTTGCCATGGACTGAGGTGACTAACATGGGTCAGGAAGTGCAGAACAAGGAACAGGACAAGGAATTCCTCTGTGCCTGGTGCTGGGCAAAGCCTGGGGGTGCAGCGATATCTGAGCCCTGGGACAGATGATCCCTGAGCCTCAGGAGAGCTTTCACCATGACATCTGCATTTTAATTACCACGGCATTAGATGGGAACCTTTTCTGAGATGAGAATTCAAAGCACTGCTGCATTTCCTCAGATCTCCAGGAGCAACCTTCAAGGGTGACATTTATTTCAAGACATATTAAAATAGGTTTCAGTAGGGAAGAGCAATATTGTGTCAAGATTGAAGATTATGACAATCCTCCAGCATATCTATATTCAAAGCTTCCTCCTCCTGCGTAACTTTTTTTCCCTAAAGCAATGAAAAATCTCTCCTGTTGTAGCATTGAACTTTAAGATTATCGTTTTCCTCATGATTCCCATTCTTCATTGAATTCCAGCGAGTGAAGAAAAGGTTTGGAGGAGTGAATTAGCACAGTCTCCATTCTAGCCCTGGTAAATTGTTTCCTGTCTCTCCTACAATCCTCTGAGATCAGAACAAATTCAGTTCAAAGGCTGGTACAGAAAATCTTGCAGTGAAATCTCTGCTCACCGGTTCCTTATGAGCACCAGGCAGATATTTAATTGTCATTACAGATTCATGTAGCCAGAATACATTTAGAGTGAAGACACTTAGAGTGAATCAGAAGCAATGGCTGTAATTCCTTGGCTCCTCGGGAAACTCAGCACAAGTGGTAAATGGGATTTAGCTAATCACAGCTCTTAAGGCTGGATATTATCAGTTAAGCTTGGTTTTGTCAGAGCTGACAAAAAAAGGTACAATTGAAATGGTAGGAGCTCAAGTGAGGCTCCCAAAATGCAACAGAGACATTTGTGGATTTCTCACATCCTAACAAATCCCAGGACACGAAGAAGGGTCCACGTGTGCTGGTCGGGAGGCACCCACAGAATGGACACCGTTGGCAAGGCCATCCCAAAGTCAACAGTGCCGAGACAAACCCTGAGGGGAAGCAGCCCAGAGCACACCCAGGGTCACCTTCACCCAGAGCCTCCTGGCTGAGCCATTTAAAGTAATCCTTCAGATCAGTGGGGGCACTGGGATGCAACGGGGCTGCAGGCTCAGCCCAGCACAGCCTGAGGGTCACCTGCAGAGCCCCCCGAGGGCACCAGCCCTGGGGACATTGACCTCCCGCATGGACACTGGGCAGTGAGCAGTCAACACCTGCTGCCATTTCAGAACTCCACTATTTAAGTGTTTAGACAGAGAAGTGCTGTGAGAAGCCTGGGATCTGTCGGGAAGTCGAGTATCTCTAGGAATGGGAAGGACTGGTAACCCCAGGTCAGGAGTCAGGCAGAAGAGTCCCCTCTCCTGACTTTGAAGTTGGAGTACCTGGACTGCCAGCCATGGATCTGCTTAGAAAGTGCAAGCCCTTCTTAACCCCTGTGTGGGCCAGGCGCAGGCTCTGCTGTCCTCTCGTGCCTCCTGCCTGTGCAGACCCCTCAGCCCTGGTTTGATCACTGCAGCGTTTCACCCTCCATGCACAACTCCGGCTGCCTTGGATGACACAATGAAAATAATAAAATGTGATGTATGAAAGTGTATCACAGGGAGCAACCAGGGTTTGCAGAAATGACCCTGTTTGTTCTTTGACTTATGATCTTCTAATCATTAAAAAGTGTGTTTGGTTCACTGTTTTTCAATCATCTAGAATTCCTTTTCTTTCGATTAAGATTTCCCAGAATCTGGCTCAGTACCAGCAAGCATTTCAGAACCTGAGTGTCAGCCTTGGGGCTGCAGCTTCTTGCTCATCAGTTGCCAACAAACAAGCTGCCTTGTCCCCACACAGGCACAGGGGACACCTGCAGGAAACACTCAAAACCAGACACAATCTGACTGAAGCTGTAGGATTTCAATCTCTTAATCACTGCAAGATGAGAAATTAATAAGAGCAGGACAGGGTGCTAGACAGGTGTCACTCCCCAGGTGTTTATCACTCAGTCCACATTCACAGCAATTTGAGGACCCAAAGGGCTCCTGTGAACAGCATCTTCATCTTTTCACTGGCAAAAATACAATTGCACTTTGAGACTTTCAGAATCTCACTGCTTCAACACTTGAGGTTTGAAGTTTTGCGTATTTTGGGCCTTTTGTTCTCAAGGTAGTGTGACAACAGCAAAATGCACACTGAGCTCCTCACACAAATGCAGCCTCCCTTCATCAGAGTGTGGCTACAGCTCTTCCTGCATTGCCTTTGCAAGGAAGAAAAGCCTCCAAAGCAGGCACAGGCAGGATGATCTCAACTGCACAGTGCCAAGGACATCCATTACAGGCAAAGAGGATCTCAGGCTCAGGAAGCTTCAAAACAGGCTACGCTTTTTCTCTCCCCACACAGCCTGGACAAAGAGCTCCCACTGCTCCACTTTCTGTTCTTATGGCAAATTCAGGTGGAAAACTGGGAGAACAGGATTTTGCACACAGACTAAATCTGCTTTGCAAGTCCCAGCCTTCACGAGGAGTGCACTGGTGACCAAACCCAGAGCTGACACAAGCCCAGCTGCCCCTGCCTCTGTCCTGGCCCCCCAGCTGTGACACGATGGTCAAGGAACACAGAGGCACCATCACCCACGTCTCAGGAGGTCCCACGTGCTATCCACGGGGAGAGCCAGTTCTTGGAGCTGGACACTGGATAACATTAACTGGACACCCAATTCCTCATAAATTATGTCTCAGCTGTATCAAAATGATGAAATGAATGTTCAGCATCTTTATATGCAAGAAGCGTCAAGAGACAACCCCGTCCTTCCAGCACTAAAATGGCCCAGGTGTGCTCCTGCACATGAAAGCTGTGCTGCCACAGGAGCTCTGTCCTTTACGATTAACTTTCCCAAATGAGGAGGAAGAACTCTCCAGACCTCCTCAGATCATTCATCTCCAAACTTGCTCCTGGCTGTAGTTAAAATCACTTCAAGGAAAGACATTAAAATCTCCTCATATTCACCTTGATCTTTATAGGATGATTTATACAGAAAAGAAAAATATCCTTGGCACAACAGACCAAGCTTGACCACAAAATACCATCCATGTTCCTCCCTTAAAATCTATTGAGTCCTATTGGCTCTGTGTGGGTTTTTTAAGTTTATTAGTAAAAGTGTTTATTAGGAGATTGCAGGAGGGGAGCTCTGGCTGTGGTGCCTGATGAGGATGTGCAGCTTATGCAAACCCTCCTCCCCAGGCAGCAGCAGCCCTGCCTCCCACACTTCAAAAGGATATTTTTCTCAATACTTTCCTAAATCTGTTTTAAATATGGATTTGGAGGTCTACCTTCTGGCTCCTGGTTAAATCTCAGCTCTCTATCTCATGCAGAGCCAGGGTGAGAGCAGCCAGACCTCCTGGGAAGTCCATTAGCAGGTTTATGAAGGAGAAATACCATTCCCTGCTGTAAACGACCCGCTCCGGGCCCTCTGGGCTGGTGGCAGGTGCGTGTTTGTTAATGAAACTAATAAAATTACAGGAAAACATACAGAGGCAAGGAAATTGTGTTAATATTTAGGCCTGATTTATATAGAGCAGTGCAGGGGAAGTACATGAAAGCCTGTTGTGCTGCTTGAAACAGGGGTTGGTGCTGCAACCAGCACAGCCACACCTGGGCAGCACAGGTAAGGGAAAAAGAGATAAAGTGCTCTCTGGATGTTTGGTTTCCTCTGAGATCTTACTAGAGCAATGAAGGCTGGAGTAACTACTCTGTCTAAATCACACAGTTCCGGCCTTCCAGGCAGACTTGACCCTTTAGCTGTCCTCTGCCTTCCCCAGAGCACACACCTGATATGGCCTTTGGGTACCAGAATTTCAACCAGGTCATTTTCTCCATGTACAGGGAACAATAGAAAGAAAAAAACTGGTGTGTGATGGGAACAACCTCCCAATGCTTCAGGAGCCACACCGAGGCAGAGATGAGCTGAGGCTTTTACCCAGTTATTTCTCCCCTTGGAAATCAGGCTTCTGGAGGGTGTCCTAAACCAGCAGCAGCCATTCCCGTCGCTGGGCATTGGCAGCCTTATTGCCTTGGCTGAAACATGTTGTTTGCAAACAGGGGCTAAACAAGCACGGTGAAGAAGCCTCGCCTGGCACTGCAGGAAGGAGCACCCCAAGTGGAAGCAGGGCCCTGTGCTCACCGTTGAAGTTGACGCTGCGGATGTACTTGAGCAGCTTCTTGCCGCCCGCGTGCTCCATGTCGGGGCAGAGCCCGGCGCTGTCGGCGCACAGGTCGCGGTTCATGTGGTGCAGAGCGTGGGCCATGGCATACACAGCATCGATCACGAACTGCACCTTCCCCTCCTGCTCGTACGGAGAGTCCTTCCCGATGCGCTCCTGCCCTGCAGGGACACACGAGGGACAGTGAGGAGCAATGCTCTGCTCCAGGTGGCCTCCGGGGAATCCTCTCGTGGCACTGAAAGAGCTGGGTGTTTAATTGACACAGTAAAACATTTTGAGTTAGGGTTTTACTCATTAGAACATAAACAAACCTCTTTTATTGCAAACAGAATCATTGACACCTCTTGCAAGCTCTTCTACGTAATCCAGAGAAACAAATCCTGCCAGGATCACAAACTTGAAGCCCTAATCTACAGGGACCGCCTCAGAGAGAGAAAACTCCAGGCTCTGTACACTCCCAAAGCTTGGCTTTGAAACAGGAAAGCATTTAAAATAAAGCACAGCTGGTATTTAAATTCTGATGTTTTGTTCTGATGCAAATCCCAGACTAATTGAAAGTTGGGACCAGAATGAGGGAATAAAGGGGCACTTCAGAGATGCCACCAAAGGCGTGCTCTGGAGAATTGAGGAACATGCTGGATATTAACAGCACCTTGGGAAGCTCCAAGTGTTGGCCTTAACCATCACCCTCTGCTCCCTCAGCAGGGGCTGAAATGTCCTGCAGAATCCACTGATGGCCTCTAGAATATTTTATCAGGAGAGACCTGAAGGAATGCAGCAGTAAATGCCATCCCAGGTGCAGGGGGGAGAGCAGCACTGGGGAGGTGTGGAAGCCACTCCTTGGCCGTGGCAGTGCCCGGAGCGCAGGAACCACAAACCCCCAGGAGCTGCTCAGCCCACAGGGCAAGGCATGAAAAACTCTGGAAGCAGGGAGGCGTTTTGCAGATGGAAAGTCAGAGCTTTAAGCACAAACAGGCAAAAGAACTCAAGAGCAGTGACAAAATAGGTGAATGCAAACATCAGAAGTGGAAGGCTCGTGCCTTAACCCTTCTCCCAGCCCCAGGCTCCAGATGGAGGTGCAGCCTGGTGACATGGCCATAACCCCAGGCACTGAGGTGGCCTTCATGCCTGTGTGGTCACCTGGGCAGGTACCTGGGGGCTCTGCAAATAGGCAGCAAACAAAGCAGTATTTTCAGAGCTCCAAGTGAGACACCCCAGGTGAGAATCAGGAATCTTTGATTTATTTCTTTTCCCCTGAAATTGCCTCCTTGTTTTTCCTTGTCCAAATACACCTGCTCAATTCAATCCACGCAGCTGCAAACGGTGTGATCACACTGACCCATCTCATCGGGGATTCAGGGGATGTAATCACTGCTGGGGAGCAGCCTGAGTGGAGTCAGGAAGGGCTTTAAGGTCCCTTCCAACCCAGGACATTCTGGGATTCCAGAATTGTGGCTGAGAGATCCTGTACCAAACCCCCTCCATTTTAAATCTCAGCTACTCTGGAAACACCAAAGTTCTGCAAATAATTCAGCAGTAAAAGTGAGTTTTCAGCCTGTGAAGTTCCACAAGCCCTTTTCATTATTTCACTCCCCTCTCATTGATTACAGAACTTATCACGTTTTCAAGCCCTGACAAGGAAAATGCTTTTAAGTGGTTTCAGCTCAGCTCTGTAACCAAATTAGCAATGCAGCAGGAGTGGATGCCAGGGGAAGCGGAGCTGGGATTGAAATGCTGCACACAAACAATACTGATAAGGCAGAGCAAGATCCAGAAGCACAGCTGGCCAAACACACAGCAGGAAGAAAACCCCTAGCAGTGAGAGATCTGAGAGGAACCCGAGCAAAACCCACTTCAAGAGCCCACAGAGCAATGCAACAGTGCCCAAGTATGAAAATAAGATTTTAAAATCTTAATTGAAATCCCAGGGGCAAAACCAGCAATTTAGTTGAGTATTAAACATAAAGAATTGTGCACAATAAATCCAGATGTGGAGTCAAATATAACTGCTCACCCAAAAACATCATAAACTTTTACAATCGGGAGCGTGCTGTCCTTCACCCAAACACAGGCTGAGCTACCTTTTAAAGAGATTTTATTGCAATTACAAGTTTAACCCAGATCTGAACTAGCAAAGAACCTGCAAAGCAAATGTCATGTTTTACATATGTCAAACACTCTTCAGACTACATAAAAAGAATTTCAAACATCCAAATTACTGGGCCTGGCTGAGCAGAGTGTTCCCTCTAGTTTATATCAACCTACCATTGTAGCAACTAGTGAGCAAATGAGGCCCAAAGTCCATTTCCACACAGGTACAAGCCAAAGTGATGGGCACAGTTTTAATTCCAATTCAACATTACTGTGGGAAGTATTTCCCCTCTTAGGCTGAGCTGAAGAAGCTTAAGCAGAAAGTTTTACCAGAGGCTTCAGGAATAGCTCCTGTACAATGGGAGAAGAGAAACTGAATTATTAATTGTTCCTGGAAGAGAAGGAAACTCTCCAAAGCCATTATCTTCCTCGAGATAAAAGCAGCAGGGGTGGTGCTGCCTCCTGGCAAAGAGGCAGCAGTGAAATCCCAGCTGAGACATGTCAGGACACCACAGGGGTTTCAGGGAGGGAAACTTGGTGCAAGAACCAATTTCCGAACTCTGGTGTTGGGTGCAGCAAGAAAACACAGGACTCTCCATGCTGCCAGAAGACACCAAAAGCACGACATTAAATATAAACCCATTTGCTTATCTTCCATTCTTCTTACGTGCCCCCTCGTTGGTTTTTCCTTCTTTTTCTTTAATAACTTGAGCTCTCCAGGAGCCACACAGCATTATTTCCTTCAGCAATGAAGCAGCTGACACCTGCACACAATGTGATTTCATGAGAGCACAGTTCTGTCCCATGGCTGGAGGAAAGAGAGTACTTTGGGATGTCAGGAGAAGGATCAAACACAACAGCAAATTATTGACATGGGCATTTTTTGCTTCCAAAGGATCTATTTGAAGGTGGTGACAGATAATTTAACTCCCTTGCTACTCAAGTCTCAAGTACTCGTCATGCTGATTCCTGAGAGACTGAGCAGTCGGGGCTTTGCCTCATCTTCACAAGAGAAGAATGCTGCAAAAAAGAGAGGGGGGAAAGAGCTCCAAATCCAGAGTGGTGAGGACACGGAGAGAGGGAATTCCTCTTGTCCCACCTCCTTCAGATGACAGCAATGAAATGCAGCTTTAAGGACTCCTGGTCACACTTTTTGCATCTCCATAAGGGCGACACTTATCACCCCCAGTGCTGAGGAGCAGCTGACAGCATCGCTTTTCATGTTCCATCTTCTCAACATCTCTCCTTCAGCTGATTTTTGTGGACTCATTGTTATCATCACATAACGGAGGGGATGTGTTATGATGAATAAATAGTACCACTAGGACAATTTTTATGGCATGTAATTCACCCAGACAGACATCAGAATCCCACTCCATCGGTGCTCACATGAGAGGAATTCAGTCACTGGCGCAGTTTCTGAAGGATTAAACACATTTTCAAAGGGTCTCACATAATAGCGCTGCTGAGAACCCCGTGATAGTCATCATTAACAGCAGATTTAATTTAAAGATTGTGGAATGCTCACGGTATCAAACAGGCAGTGATTCAGTTGGGATTCAGCAGCTGGGAAAGTGCTGACAAAAAAATACCTGCTCTTCATCCATCTGCAGCGTATTCAGCACGGCACAGAGCCGGGGCTGTGGGCACAGACACAGCCCCATGCACAGCTACAATGGGCAGGCTCCAACTGAGGGCCCAGATCTGCCTTTTGGCAATGGCACCGCAGCCTCCTCCAGCACAGAGCCCAGCCCGGGCAGCTGCAGGGACTGCTCCTGGCACGGCAGCCCCAAAGACGGGGATCCACCTCGGCAGGGATCCGACCACATGTCCCAATGTGACCACAGCTAAGACTCCTTGGTACCCACTCGTGGTACAGACACTGCACACACACCCAGGGGTGAGCTCTGAGGGCTTCTCCAAATAAGCCCTTTATGTGGAAGTAGCTGAGAACCAGACCTTGAGAACAACTAACAATATGCCAAAGAAAATATTGCAATTTCACTGAGCAGAGCACGACAGTGAGGCCTCTGTGCAATGTAATCCTTGTATTGTCATTTGAGAAAGAGGCAATGACAGCCCTGCAGTTACAGAGCCCACCAGCCTCAGCCAGATCATCTCATTACACACAAAAGCCTTTATCTCAACACCACCAATCCAATCCCTCTGCAATCCCTTTTCTGGGGGAAAGTAGATGAACCTTCAAGTTTCTACTTGAGAACAGTGAGAACACTTCAGTTTGGAGTGTGAGCTCCAAGCCCTTCCCAGGGACAGGAGCTTTGCTGCTGCCAGGAGCTGATGGCCTGGAGCCTGTACCTTGCTCAGGACAAATCACCAATCAAATCTGAAAATAATGATGATGATCAGTCATAATATTATTCCATCAGTGGGACATTCCGACTCTCACACTGCCCATATAACTCTCAGTTAATGCTTTTTCTGATGCACAATTTGCTTCAGTTTGGAGAGGAGGGAAGGGAGGTGTCAGGGCGTGTCATTTGGGACAAGACTGAGCTGTAATGTGGCCTTGGAGCTCGACAGGGTAAGTCAGTCCCCCAAACCAGATGTTCCTGCCCAATCTACTCAGCAGGAAGGAACAAGATTTACAGCCACATCAGACAACACGGGCTGTGAGCGACTGTAACAAGTCATGGCATGAACAGTAAGGGGGACCAGACACTTTCAGAAATTATCCTAAAGATCTTGTAGCAATGTTTAATCAAATTCCAACCTTTTGGGGTGACTCCAAATGCCAAATTTAAGAGCAGTGTATTCCCAGTGGGAGCTGCACTGTTTCTGTGCTCAACACTCCCACTACCCCGTGAGCAGGAACCAAGAGCGGATGAGAAGAAGTATGAGAACTTATCAATTTTCAATCAAACTAAACCAAATCCTCCTATAAACTGATCTCCTTTGATCAAAATTCAAGGCAATTATTCAACATTACATTTTTCAAAGCAGCAGCTGAAATGTGTTAAGGGCAGGGAAGGAAAGGCCGGGGCAAGGCAGTTGTCAGAGAGCACGGCTGGCTTTGCTCTGTGTGGCACAGGAGGGCTCTTCTGCCCAAAGCTTCTCCACAGCGTTTGAGTCACAGAAACCTGGAATCATGGAACGTTTGGGTTGGAAGGGACCTTAAAGACCATCTCATTCCAACCCTCTGCCATGGGCAGGGACACCTCCCACCAGCCCAGGGTGCTCCAAGCCCCGTCCAACCTGGCCTTGGACACTCCC
>JAWWMP010000023.1:924469-993210 GCA_035047865.1 Dendrocincla tyrannina
TCCCAGGGATCCAGGGGCAGCCACAGCTTCTCTGGGCACCCTGTGCCAGGGCCTGCCCACCCTCACAGGGAGGAATTTCCTCCTATATTGTCGTGAAAGACTCTCCACCTAAAACAAACTAACAAACAGCCTCCAGGCACCCTGAACTCAAAGAAAAGCATGTCTGGGTCCCATGGAAAACATTCCTTTTCCTGTTGGATGGACAGCCAGAAATAGGAAGAAATAGAAGAATGTAATTTTTTGCTCTTTCCATCTGCTTCTCTTGCAGCCTCTATTTCCCTGTAAAGCTGATGTTGCTGCTCCAGTTTCTCTACAACCTACAGAAATGCAATTTATTTTTCCCTCTCTCCCCAGCCAAGCCCCCTTCCTTCCAGCTGGGCAGTTATTCCCGGGCTGCCCCATCCTGCAGCACCAGGAGGGAAGGGATGAGTTAGTTACCTGTGCATTTCCGGTCTGAGTCTTCCTTCTTTGAGCCAGTGATGGTCAACTTGCAGTTGAAGTTCTCCTCCCAGTACTCTGCAAACCACACGTTCCTCCTGTTGTTCTCCAGGGTGCGGGAGGTAAAATAGGCATCGAACCCTGGGGAAGGAGAGAGGTGACAGCTCAGGTCTGACTCGTGCTGCAGCCTGAAAAACAAACACTCTGGTTGTATTTTCCTCAATACCCAGCACGTGTCGTGTCTCTGTCCACGTGAGATCACTGTGGAAAGGAAAAAAATCTATTGCTCGTTTTCTTATCAGCTGCATCTTGCAGGTAAATTGCTTTTTTCTGACTGCCAGGTATAAAACTGGGTTCGATAAATATGAGACAGATTAATATAGAAAAGAGTTATAAGGAAAAAGCACGGAATAGATAATACACCAACAAGGAATGGAAAGAAATAGTATGGTGCAGCTGTCCCTCTCTATTGGGCCACCACAGGGGTCCCTCTGGGGTTTGCAATGAAATGGCTGTAAATACGTATTGCACTGGAAGAGGGAAAAAGTTCCTGCCACTGTAGGCAATGATTTCCCTCACTGCCAGAGGTGGGCAAAGTGACACAAGCTGGCACAGCACACTGAACTGAGCCACAGGAAAACCATATGGCATCAGGAAATGAGCAGAGCACTCCCTCCCTGGCACAAAACAGACAGCACAAATCCAGATGTTTTAAAATTGGGAAGGAGATCTGGAATGGGGTTAATCCACCTCCTCCCAGTAGCTTTGTGTACCAGTGACCCAACTGTAACATGTGTTTTCCTAATGCTGAGTCTGCTGTTCATGACTTGCATCCCAAACTCAGAAGACACAACCTGCATCATCTCCCCAAACCAAACCAGAAATATCAGTACTGGGGCCTTCCAGTAACAGGCTGAAAGCAAATTAAACTTTTACCTGCAACCTCACTAGAAATTGCACAGTTTTTTAAATTGAAAGTAGGGCGCTCTTGCAAAAAAAGACATCAGAATGGTGCCAAACCCTGAGCAGCCAGTCCCACCAAGGTAAGGCTGTGCTGACCCATCAGCCAGAGCCTGCAGGATGGCAACCAAACCATGGAAAAAGGCAGGTAAAACACCAAAGTGGGGTGGCAAAAACCCTCAGTCCTGTATTTCAGTTCTTCTGACTATTTGAGACAACTCCATAAACCCCACATGGCTCCTCTAGCCCTTCACGTGGGGACTGCAGCTTGGAGTGAAAACTCTTCAGAATAAAATGGATGAAGTTGCAGGAAAAGAGCTGATCTGGGATGGCAGAGCCCCCCATCTCCTTTTGCTGCATTTATCCTAACACAGGGACTTCACCTGGGCTTCCCACATTTCAAGTAAATCATCAAAACTCCTGTCCCAGCTGTTCTACTTAATTAATAACAAATTAGTGATGTAAGAATGTCTCTGTGCACAGTCTTTAGAAGGACCAGCACAATTCCTCCACTTGCCCAGAGAAGCTGGGGCTGCCCCTGCATCCCTGGGAGTGCCCAAGGCCAGGTTGGACGGGGCTTGGAGCACCCTGGGCTGGTGGAAGGTGTCCCTACCCACGGCAGGGGGTTGGAATGAGGTGGTCTTTAAGGTCCCTTTCAATCCAACCCAGTCTGGGATTCTACGATTGCCTCTTTGGATAAAATTTCTTAAGGAAATTATTCATTCAGAAGAATATTTAGAAAATCATCAAGTTTTAAGAGCACCCAATCTCAACTTTTCTCCCTGCAAACCTGTGTGCATTAGTTTTACTCATAATTAAATGAGTGTTTCAAAGGGAATATTCAGTCATAAGATCTACAACTTGAAAATGGCTCAGGAAGAGAGACAATGAACCTTCCCCACGTGCCAAAGGCACTGACCTCTGGGAAAAGTGTTCTATAACTTAATAAGGTAAAATCAATGAGTCTTGATAAAACTGTAATAGAATTCTATATGAATTACTCTAAACCTTTACAGATTTAATAACAAATAATAACATTCCCATTGATTGGTTTAATGACCCCTCTGTATTCTCAAGGAGGAATATGGATCTCTATTAAAGAGGGAAGTGTTTTTACCATTATTTCCTATTGATCAGGACAAGCAGGTGAGTGACAGTGGGACAGTTCAGAGCTGGCCAAACTTCCGTCAGGTCCTTCCTATGTGGAAGTACTGTGTTCTCTCCCATCCTGGTTGTGCTGCAGATCCCAGCACTGCTGCTCCCACAGAGCCAAGGTCCTCCAAAGGATCACCTTGGTGAACTGCCCTCCTTCCCAAAGTATCACACACTGGTTTGGGTGGGAGGGACCTTAAAGCCCACCCATTCCACCCCCTGCCATGGGCAGGGACACCTCCCACCAGCCCAGGGTGCTCCAAGCCCCGTCCAACCTGGCCTTGGACACTCCCAGGGATGCAGGGGCAGCCACAGCTTCTCAGGGCACCCTGTGCCAGGGCTGCCCACCCTCCCAGGGAAGAATCCCTTCCCAATATCCCATCTAAGCCTGCCCTCTGGCAGTGTTCATATCTGTGTTACTGTGCTTTGAGCACCAACCCCAAGGCTGTGGTGAATCCCTGCCCAGATCAGTTCCATGCACACAGAGGGGACTGATGGTGACAGAAATACCTGGTTTCCCACTGCAGAACAGAGTGTCACCTGTGCAGGTGGGGGGAAAGCAAAGCACCTCCTGAAGTCACAGGAGGATCATCAGCAGCAACATGAAGCAACTTTTCTTCAGATTCAAACTGATCTGTACTTTGCTAACTCTTGGGAAAAAGCCAAAACTTAAAACTATCTCAAAAATACCAAACCCAACCATTTTCTCTGAAATCTCTCACCAGTCAGGACTATTTCCACACTTCCCACAGCACTGTCCTGCAGTGGCCCTGCCTGTGCCAGCAGGTTTGAGGCAGAGGGACACCTCAAATGCATCTCTAATTTTAGATATTTTTGGGAATGAACATGATTCATAAGCGCTCAGGTTGAAACATGTTCTCTGCAGCAATGACAGACTTAAGCCTGTGCTTAATCTTAATCTTTCTGAACTGACGACATTAAGACAACTTACACACATAGTGCTAAATATCAGAGTTTTTGGGTTCAGAGTCTCACAGGGAATTAGATGACCCAGCCAAAAAAGCTGGATGCTTAAAGGCAAAAGTAGGAATAATCACTTCTTACCCCTGTACACAGCCAAGTACTTCACTGCTGTGACAAGATTTACTGATTCCCCAATGTTCTCCATATTTCATACTTTAGCAAATTACTTTTGCAGCAAATACATCTAAGAGATATAGATAGTTCTTTTATGAGATTTTCCAAATTAAAATGAATCTCTTATTACTTCAAATCACCATGATTTGATTAAATCATTATTTTTACACGTAGAGAGATGATACTGCCTAATGGGTTCATTTATCTCCCACCACAGGACAAATACGAACATGAGCTACATAGTGATGAAAACAGACTTAAAACTAAAAAAGGAGGAGCTGAAGGGCGGAGTAGGATAAAGGGACCCCATCCCAAGCCCTGCGGAGGGACTGGGGAAGTCCAGGCAAGGGACAAGTGCCTTGTGGTTGTTTTCCCACTGCTCTCAGGGGGATACACACGGTGCCAGCCCCACTGCTCAGGACAGGAGGGATCAGCAGTGCTTAAGGGACTGAAATCAGAACCTCCTGAGGGAGGATGGGGATGTCTCACCCCCAGCTGGCTGGAGTCAGGCTCTGCAGGTCCCCTTTGATGCGGGTGTTTCATCCGACAACATTTACAGTCAGTTGTCTGGACACAGAGTGCCAGCACAGCACCCAGCCCTGGCCAGGGAACATTCCCTGCCCCTAAAAAACCCCTCTTGAGTCCCCCCAGACCGGGGATCACTGAGGAGGAAGGATGCTACAGCACTGCAGAGCTGGGAATGCTTAGAGGAGCATCTCCATTACCAACCAGAAAACAAGATTTGCTGACTCGTGGTTGTTATTTACCCCCTCTCCAAAAAAAGAGACCCAAATGATTTATTTCTCACATTAATCTTGCATCTCTCCTTCCACGTGATGCCCATTTTCTGGCTGAAAGCATCAGGCTCAGCTCCCTGGCAGCAGTGGCCCAGGGAATTGGACGTGCTTTGGAGGCTAAACCAGGCTCCAGGACTGACAGTGTGGTTTGCCACGGGCAGCTGCACAACAGGGGGAACAGGGAGCCTGGCAGGAGGGATTTATCCTGGGGAAAGCATCAGGAACTCATCCCCAGGGAAGGGCTGGGCTGCAGGAGAGACGTGGCTGCACAGCAGAGCAGGGCTCTGCAAAGGGAGGAATGGCCTGGGAAAATAAAGACCAGAAAAGGGGCTCCACCACTGAACTGGCACCAGTGCAACCAACAGCAGCCAAGTGACCTCCCCGGGGTCTCTGGGAAGAACAGCAGTGAGTGGCTTGTGGAGACCCACGAGGCGCTTGGCACGAATGGAGCAGATATTTGTCACCAGCACAAGCTGCAAACCATCCATTTTTTGTGTCAGAGGGGACTTCAAGGGCTCAGGGGTTATTTAATAAGGAAAATCATTAAGCCCGATTAAACCACAAAGTTATTGACCTACTGCATTTCTCATGTGCCTCAAGTGTTTTCATTCTCAGCCCAAGTGAGAGCAAATACAGCATATTGACCCTATTTCATACAAGCTGAGATTTGATCAGTTTATCATATTTGGTCCCAAGGACGTTCACACTAATGACTGCCAGCTATACCAATTTTAGTTACCCAGAAAGTAAATCTTCACTTACTACAATTAGTGATGTCAAATGACTTGACAGAAGCTCCTCAAACACTTTTCCAATTTTGCCAGCATTTAACCCAAAGCAGTTTCATTCACTGACATTAAATCTGGGACAAAAGCATTCGGTGTGGAAGGGTAGGATCAATTGTAAGACAGCAAGTCTCTTTGCAGATTTTATGATGTTGCCCAAGCCACACGCTATGGGGTGTTGTGGAGCCATTAAGACAATCTACAGATATTTTTTTGACCTTCTTACTCAGCAAAAAGGCCATAAATATAAATGGTTTTATTAATTCCATCGTGCCATAAAAGTGCTTTGCAGTTGTTTTCTTTTTTTAACAATTGCTGATTATAACTGTGAAAAAGGGTATTTTAGCCGATGTCACATTTGACTTTTAATATCCATGACATAAATCATGAACAGAGGAAATTCCACTTGCCATACACTTAGGGCAAATCTGGGATTTGAAGCTCTAAAGCTTCTATTAGGGAAATGGATATATATTGGCTAAGTATCATTGTTATCACTTTTATGAAATTATACAGCTGCCCTGGCGATGGGATCATGACCCAGGTGGTGTCTAAGGCAGTGCTCTCATGGAAAGGTTAATATACAACTGTGTTATTATTCATTATGCTACATTTTACAGCCCTCAGGCACTTCTTGCTCTCAGAGACCTCCCGTGTACATCAATATAAACAGCAGAAAACCCAGTGCTGAAAATGAAAACCCTCCTATTTGCTATTTCCATTGCCACCACCCTCAGCTGTGGGTAAAAGTCACCTGGAGACACATAAAGAGCTCCTCCCCATCCCTGGCTTCTCTTGCTGCCATGGGCTTCTGAAGGCACCAGGATCATCCTCCACCTGAGCAGGGGCTGATGCTCCAGCCCAGGAGGACTCACCTTTTGCTCTATGAACACCAAAAATGTCAAATCCACTCCTGAGAGGATCAAGAGCTGGGATGGGGCTGGAGCCTTCAGCTCCCACCCCTCTTCCCCTGAAGGAGCTGCAGCTCCATAAAGCATTAAGATTTTTGCCTTTCCAGCCACGGAGGGACTTTTCAGGCTGACAGGGGGATAAGTCACCCGGGCTGCTCAATGCAGGCAGTGCTCTGTGCTCAGCTGAACACTCCACTCCTCATTCCCAGCCCCTGCTGCAGGAATGAATAATTCCTTATGAATCGCAGCCTGCAGAGTGCCAGCCCGGGGAGAAATGCTGCTCACTAACCCACTCCTGTGAGGGGGAGCTGTGTCTGCTGCAACCATCATCACCAGGGTCAGGCCAAACACAAGAGATTCAAAAATATACCCTGGAGCAGAATGTCTGTCCCAGTAATTCATCCTTTCCTACAGCCCACTGGAAATGGGCAACTTGCCTTGTCCATGAAAAACTCCTTTTCCTCACACCTGAAGATGACTGAGAAGCTTTTTATAAAAGCTGTTTTTAAATTAACACGAGTTTGTGGCTGCCCCCCCCCCCAGGAAGTGTCCAAGGCCAGGTAGGATGGGGTTTGAAGCAACTTGGTCTAGTGAAAGGTGTCCCTGCCCACGGCAAGTGGTTTTTCTAACCCGAACTGCATCATTTGAGTTGGAAGGGACCTCAAAGCCCATCCAGTCCCACCCCTGCCATGTCAGGGACACCTTCCACCAGCCCAGGGTGCTCCAAGCCCCGTCCAGCCTGCCCTTGGACACTCCCAGGGATCCAGGGGCAGCCACAGCTTCTCAGGGCACCCTGTGCCAGGGCCTGCCCACGCTGACAGGAAGGAATTCCTTCCCAGTATCCCATCTAACCCTGCCCTCTGTCAGTCTGAAGCAGTTCCCCCTTTCCTGTCTGAGCTGTTATTTCAGTTTTCCATTGCAGTTGACTCTTTAACTAAATCCCTCTGCCCGCATTGATGGCTCCTTCCCATCAGTTTTCTAAGTTCCTGCTTCCCACTCTTTTTACCAGAAGCTGCTCCACAGATGGCCTGTTCCATTTTAATAATGCAGAGCAGTAAAATCCAAGATACAGAAGGTCTAAATGCAGAACATGAGAGTGGTTTTCCTCCCTTCGACAGCAGCAGCCGACAAAACGCACGGTACGTATCCTTAAAAGCACTTAAACTCCCCTCAGCGACTTGCATAATTCAGAATAAGGATAAAAATACAGAAATCCCTCTATGCTGTAATGCAGCAACTGGAGTCACTCCTGGAGATGCTCAACAGGTGAAAATGATAACCCAAATGGTAATAAAATAAAAATCAACCGGCACACAGGGTGAACATGCAGAATAAAGGAAATGGGGGTTGGAGAGGGGGGCCCCACAGATGGATGGGATGGGCAGCGCTGAGTGACCCCCAAGGCCCCCAACAGCACAGCACCCACCCCACCAGGGCACACAGGCTGCAGCCCCTCAGGCAGCCCAAGGACAGGGCACACAGAGCAATGCTGCACAGCAGCTCCTCTGTCACCCCTGTGACACACGGCTGGGGCTGAGCTGTGACACCAGTCCCTGCCCTCCCGGCTCTGCTGCACTCACACACGCCCTGGGCACCAGCCCAGAGCCCCTGGATGCTCAGCCACTGTCACACGTGCCCAGCAAGCACAGCCTAAAAGGAAACCAAAGCCTGCCCTGCTCCTGCTGAGCCCAGCCTGGGCCGTACCTGCTCCTGCTCTGCCCCAGCCCAGCCCGCAGCACTCGCTGGCTGGACATTCCATTCCTTCAACACACACAGTTCCTGCTCTCCCTGTCTCTGTGCATCTGCCCGTGCCTCGCTGCAGCGTTTCCATGTCAACAGCAATGCCCACAGTGTGCAAACAGGTTTGTGCAGCCTGAAGTGCATGTGCACCCCCACAGCCCCACACTGACACCCCCAGAGCCCCCAAACCACACTCAGAGAGCTCCCCCAGGTCCCTGCTGACATGGTACCCCTGGCAGGGTGACAGTAACAACCCTCTGTTCAAATGCTGTTCCAGGTGGTGCCTCTGTCCTGCAGAGACACCATTTACCAGCACTTGCAAGGCAGAGCGGGGTTCAGGTGGAGCCAAGGCTTGGGCTGGCACAAGAGGCGTGTGCCCAGCACCTCTCCTGTGCACAGCAAAGCCATGGCTCAGTCTGAACTACTGCATACACTGCCAATCTTCTTCCTACGTTCCCTAGAGACAGCATTCCCAGGAAATCATAAAATGGTTTACAGCTCATCCCGTCCCAATCCCTACCATGGGCAGGGACACCTTCCACCAGCTCCAGCCTGGCCTTGGACACTCCCAGGGCTGGGGCAGCCACAGCTTCGCTGGGCACCCTGTGCCAGGGCCTGCCCACCCTCCCAGGGAAGGATTTCTTTCTAATCTAATCTCTGCCTTCAATCCATCCTCTTTCAGCTCAAGCCCATTCCCCCTTGCCCATTCTCTACATGCCCTTGTGAAAAGTCCCTCTCCAGCCTTCTTGCAACTCCCCTTAAAGCACTGAAAGGGTCTCTAAGATCCCCCTGCAGCCTTCTCTTCTCCAGGCTAAACAACCCCAACTCACTCAAAATAGTCCCCAAACCCTCCACTACATCCTTTCCTTCCTTTTTTCTTTAGATCCTCTAATAAAATATTTCTTCCTTGCTATTCTGATTTCTGGACTCTAAGGCAGCTCTAACAATGCCAGAGTGTGCTGGGAGGTGAGAGAGGGGTGTCATTGCTGTTCCCTCCATCCCTCCTCTCGCCCCTCCTCAGCTGAGGCTGCTCACACCAAGTTCCAGCTCCCCTCCGACTGTGCACATTCATCACACCAAAGCCCCAGGTACCAGCCAGAACAACTGCTCAGACTTGTGCAGGAAAAGGAAAGATAAGAGGGATGGTTTCTGAGGCTGGGGGACACAGTGCCATCCCTCAGGCTGCCCTCAAGGCCATGGGGTCCCGCACAGGAACACCCACATGTCCCAAGAACCCCTCACTGGAATTCCCTGCATCTTGGAGGGAAAGCAAAGCACATTTCCAATTTCATTTAAGTATTTCAGGAGCAGAGTGTCCCCTAGGCACACACTCCTCATCCTCTCATCACCACTGTTTCTTTTTTGCAGGGCTACCCCAGCCCAGCTCAGCATTCCCTTTGGGAGCCTGGCCAGCCCTAAGGACCACCAGGCAAGTCCCTTGGCCATTTCCTGGCTTCCATCCTGTCCTCATGTGCACCCAAGGAGCTGTCCAGCTGCACTCACAGTGCTCAGAGACACTCAAAAGCCAGCCCAAGGAGCAGCATATGGATTGCCAAGAAGATAAATCTCCAGCAGCATCTCCTGTGGATGCTGTGGTGGGACCAAATGCGGAGCTGGCCCTGGCAGAGCCCCCCCAGCCCTTGCTGAGTCGGGGCTGCTCTCAGAGATGCCATGGTACACATGATTGAGGCTGTGCAAATATAAGGAAACTTTTAAATGGCCCTCAAGTTGCAAGATAATTTGTATTCCCCTCCCTTCATACCAACACATTAACCAAATACATTATTTCCATAATGAGGAGATGAACATCTGTGTGGCTTCCCAAAATTTCAAGTGGCAATACTCGAGACAAGTATTCCCTCTTTGGGGCCTGACACATCAGCATTTCAAATAACTGCCATAGCTAAAAATATAATTTCAATCCTAAGGAGGTCAAAGAAAAGGTTCAGGTGTGATTTAGATTTTATTGTTTTAACAAAGCACACCAATTTAATTCCACAACTTAAAGTTACTGCAGTATTGTATTGAATTATTTGCACTTGGCCCTCTGTAAGTGAAGTGCTGAATGCAAACCTTTCCAGAGTCTGGGAAAGATAAATATCTGGAGTAGTGTTATGTTACAGCAAATCCCTGTAAGAGATTTGGGTCTCTGAAGTGCTCTGTGCCACGAACCCCCACGGCACAGCAGAGCAGTCCCAGCTAACACGGCTTCATTTCTCCTGGTTTTTGTTCAGCAAACCCAACAGAACTCCAGGGGAAACAAAAAAATGCAATCAAACTAAAACCCAGCCCCATCTGTGTAGAGAGATTATTTCACTACTTAGTTGCTGACTTGAGCCATGGCTTCTGGCAGCTGGGAAGGCTCCGAAGCCATTCCCACACACAGTGCCCCCATCACACCTCGGTGGGGAGGGATCAGCCCTCACACTCCCCCTCTGGAGCAGCCACCCCGTGGGTTTTGTCTCCCTCGAGCCCAATGTCTCAGCTGGGCATTACAGCTGATACCACCAGAGCAGGTGGCTCCACGTCTGTGCCTTCTCTTTCTAGAGCTTCTCCTTACTTTCCCCTGATTTAACAGAGTCTGAATGGTCAGAGCACTGGGATAACCTCACCAGAAACTCTCCCTCTCACATCTCAGGATCACATCCTTCACCACCTTCCAGCCCTGGACTCAGAGCAGCAGCTCAGACACAAACTGGGGTGTGTTGGTTCCATTAGGGTCCTGTTAACACAAATAAGTGAATTAATTTCAGATGGACAATACCATGTAATGGAACCAAAGCCTTAACCCCACTTCCGAGGCCTTTTCCCTTCAGCTGCACAGAGTGGGACCTCCCCTTGCAAACACAGTTCCTCACCATCCCACAGTTATGAGGCAGAAGGTTCGTGTTTATCATCCCTACGAGGAGATCAACACCATTGATCTGGTGAGTCCTGCTTCCCTTTTCTGAGGAGCCAGCACATGGCATTACATGGAGGAGGCTTTTCTAAATCATTTTCCATCCCTTTGTTGTCACGCAGTCAGTCAACAGAATGAAAACACACTCCTGCAGCAGATCTGCAAAGCCAGCAGGAGTGAAGTGGGCACTTCAGCATTCATTGTATCATCTTTAAGGAAATTATGTGTATTATTATGTGCATTATTTCCTAAACTATTACTTTCAAAAGCCTATAATCAGTCAAGCATTAACAATACAGACTAGAAGACAAAAACACAAGGAAACAAACAAGAAAAGCCTTTCAAATCTCTGTTCACTGCCTAAAATTAGCACATTTCTCTTTTTGACTGAGCCTGTCTCAGCCAGAGGTGTCAGGAACACTCAATCCCTGTGTGACTGCAGAGGAGCACATGGAGCCTGCAGAGCTCTTTCCTGGGATGCTCCAGAGCCCAGGGTGAGAAGCAGGACGGTGATCAACAGCTGCTCATGCAGGACAACACAGACAGGATAAACACTGAATGCTTGCACAGTGAAGGCATTTTTAATGTACAGTGTAGGCATATTGATTTGGTCCTTGCAAACATACCACGAGTGGGTTTCACTCTAATAGTGATCCCTCAGACCTAATCCCAAAGTCCATCTTCTGAAAGTTCTACTCTAGACTAATGTGGAGCTCATTCTGTGGCCCAGATTTGTCTCAAACGTGATCAACATCAAGAGAGACCATCAGTCCTTCTGCTCCAGTGTCATCCTTCATTGCCTGGTTCTCAACACCTGTGGGCATCCACCAGGCACTGCTCTGGAAATGCTGCAAACACACTAAACTCCTTCTGCTCTGCCCCAGCAGCACATCAGAGATGAAAAATGAGCTGCTCCATTAGGAGCAATCTGTGATTCTCAGCCCTCCTGCAGAACAGCATTTCTAAAATTAGATATTTGGGACTATTCATGGCTATTTTGTCTTAAACCATGAAAAATTTATTTCCAAAAGCTTCTGTAATTGTTTTTTTACTTGAAAAACATGTGAAGTGTACCTGGCAAAAACAAATCCTCCGCCAGGATAGTCCTGGGAATTAGAAAAATGTGTAAGCTTCTGAAATTATGGTGTCAGAAACATCAAAGGTGCAAATTCCATAGAAGGAGGAGTGGGGAGCACTTCCCTCTCCTTCCATCCCCACTGCAGCAGCCCCAGAGCTGCCCCTGCTGTGCTGGCAGGTGTAGGATACGATGGACTGTGGGAACACCCCCCCACCACCCAGCCTGACTCCCTCCTCCTGCCCCTTGTTTCAGCAGTGACATCACCCAAGCTCAGTGCTGTCACCTCCTCCCAGCTCCCCACTCCCCTGGGCTGAGTTTTGGAGGCAAATCCAGCTCCAGAGTTGTGCTGGGCACGGTGTCACTGCCAGGGCTGCGCTGAGGGGGTGGGAGAAGGTGGCAACATCTTCTCTCAACTTCTGTTTCCATACCTAAACAGAATTCCAAACTAAATCCTTCTTTTTTATAACTGTGTCCCTGTGACCCAGAACTGGTTCACTCCTCAGGGGCTGGTGGGGTCCCAGAAGCTTCATCCCTTGCCAGATCCTGGAAATCCTGCCAACTTTACTAAAAAACCAGAAGATGAATTCCTATCACAGCAGAGGCTTGAAACTCTGCACAGAAGCAAAGTCCAAGAGCACCAGAAACCAGCAGGAATTTCCAAATAGGGCGGCTGTGGAGGAAACCATCATCTGCTGCCTTCGTGTGCTCGCTGCCTGTTAGCCACGTGGAGCCACCACCCCGAGCACGGATGGCAGGTTTGGTTGCCAGCCCGAGCTGCTCTCGGCTCTGCTGCCCTGGAAAAATGCTGGGGAGCAGCATCTGGCCATTCGCTGTGGGGGGAGGAACATTCCCCCCTTGATGCCCCTCCACACAGGCACCCATGGGCGCCTCCTGCCAGAGCAGACCTGCACAGGAGGGGCTGGAGTGTCCCACCACTCACATTCCCACCAGGAGCTGGCACACACAGGCAGCAGCTTTCAAAAATAAAATCCTTCCTTTCCGGATGGAAATCCTCTGCCCAAACACATCCAACAGACAGCTTCAGTGTCAGACCATTGAGAGGGAAATTGTTCTTGAGAAGATGCAATTCAGGGCATTCCAAAAGCGATGATACATCCGCAGGGTGATCGATGGCTGTGTATTACGCTGGGAATTATCTCTTGTTGCAGCATCAACCATCCCAGTCTGTGTGTACACATCTCCCTCTCTCAAAACAACCACCCACACAATCTCCAGTGTCCTGAAATAACAGTTAAATATGAACATCAGAGAGAAAATGCCAACAGAAGCCCTGGGAGCAGTACCCGAAACACAGAACTAGAGACACAGAGCCCATGTGATGGAGAACAGCTGGTTCCCACAGAGGACCTGGATTCTGGCAAAGCCACACCTGCTGGAGCTTGGGCGAGCAGTTGGTTTCATTCCAAGTGGCCCCAGAGAAAGCTCCTAAATCTTTATTTTACAGCACTTCTTTATGGTCCAATTACAGCTTCCTACCTCATTTCTTTGCTTTGAAGCAGCAGCACCATTTGGTTGAAACCCCATTTGAGGCAGAATTCTTGCTCATGCTGTCGTGGTTATGGGCTGTGTCTTGCACCGAGCCATGGCAGATAATTCTCTTTAATACTCTGAAAACATCACACCTTCAAACTGCCTAACAAACCCCAAAGGAACTCCAATATCTGAGCATCACACAACGGCCAGGGGTGTAACCATTAAACTCAGAATCACAGAATATCCTCAGCTGGAATGGAAGGTCTCCTGAGACCTCCCTGCAGAGCTGCCTCCAGCTCTGGGGCTGGCACAGCAAGGACAGGGAGCTGCTGGAGAGTCCAGAGGAGGCACCAGGATGGTCAGAGGGATGGAGCAGCTCTGCTGGGAGGAAAGGCTGAGGGAACTGGGATTGTTCAGCCTGGGGAAGAGAAGGCTCTGGGTGACCCAACTGTGGCCTTTCAGTGTCTGAAGATGCCTGGCCCACTGAGCATCCCGGGTGCCACACACTCCCCTGGGCAGTGCCCGGCCCATCACACCTGCCCACCACCCCTGCTCCTGCTGAACAGCTCCATCCATGCACAGGTAAGACACAATGAGATCCAGCACAAAGCCAGGAGGAATCAAAGCTAATCTGAACTCTCCCAGAGTGACATTTCAAGAGGCTGGAATCAATACACAATAAACTTCGCCAGGCTGTGAGTGTGCCTTGGACTCCCAGGTAACTGCAGGATTAATTTAAATTCGCTTAAGGGCTCCATCAGCACTGGGGAAGATACAGACTCAACAAGTCTGTGGGTACAATGACTTTAAGCACAGAGCGATTGACAGAGAGAACCGAAAGGTAAATCCTGCCCTCACCCGTGCCTGGCCAGAGAAAGGTCCCTGTAAGGAATGGGAAGTGCCATCTGAAAGCACCTCTTTGACAAAATCCCTCTCTTAGCAGATGGTACATTTCTGCATTTACTTACTCCATGATGTGAGGACACAACACCCTTTACAGTTTAATTCCAAAGCTGGTAAAGACAATTTACTCATGGCGGGGTGGGGGGTGGGATGCAAATAACGATTTACATTTACATGTATTGTCCTTTGTGCAAACTTTACTTGCAAGAGAGAGTGTCCAAAGCAGAGTCATTCTGTCAACCTACCAACATAAAACGGCTTCTGACTTGTAGTGACAGACTTGTAATGACCTGCAATGTAAAGTTGTTGCTGTAATGACACTGTTTAAACACCCAGAGTCGGGGGGTGTCCCCTTCCCGGGGCTGGAGAACAGCCGGGGGGCAGGGGAGGTGCTGAGCTGGTCCCACTGCTCCCAGTTAGCCTGGAGGGACTAAGGAGGGACAAATCCAGCACTGCTGGAGCCCTTCAGCAGGGCAGGAAGGCAAACAGCTCAGGTGGGGGGTGGTGGGGAGATGAGAGGACAGTTTGGGGTGGGTAGTGGGCAGAATGGGTAAATTTGGGAGTGATGGCCCATGCCCTTTCCCTCAGGACTGGTGTCCCCTGGCTTTTGGTGTTCCCGGGCTCTGCTCCAGCCAGGCTGCAGCCCCCCAGCCTGGCATGAACCAAACCCTGGGGCCGCATCTTTCCAGCCCACTAACTCTCTCAAAAGCACATGCTCACACCCCAGGGACACAGCGAAAGCTGGAGAACAGCAGAGAACTGGAAAAGACTCCAAACCAGGCTGTAAACAAACCACAAAAATGCAACTGGACTATTTTACCAGTATTTTCATGCAATATAAGCCAGCCCTGTGTCGGCTGAGGGAGGAGGTGGGAAGTGCTGCGGGAAGCACATCACTCCCAGAGAAGCAGCCCAGGTGAAGGCAGCCCTGGTGAGATGCAGAGCAGTGTGCCCACGTTTATCAGTGTTGGATTAAATCCAGACTGTCTCCAACACAGAGCACCATGAACCCTGAGCTCCCGTGCTTTGCCCTGCTGGGGATGCAAAGGGAAAACATTTCAGAGCCACCAAACAGTCAGATATAATTTCACCCTAATTTTTCCTTTAATCAGTACCCTCACATTGTTTTTTTCCAGGTTCATACCGCCCGAACAAAAAGGAAGCAAATGGGTTCTTGTTGGAGTAAACCCCCAAACCTAAACCCAGGATTCGCCATCCCTTGGGAAGACAAACAACTGAAAAATTCAAGGACAGTTCTGTTGGTTGCAGCACTTGCAACATTTCTGTTTTTTTGAAGAGCTGAGCACGTCCTTGGACTGGATTTGAGCCATCCCTTTAACCTCCAAGCCCAGAGCTCCACAAGCTGCAGCCTCAGCCACATCCCCAGCCTGCTGGAATTGAGTCATTCCTCTTAAATCTACTTGAATCCCACTGTTGAGCTGCATCAATTCTGAGCTCAGCCCAGAAAAAATATTTTTGTCCACATCAGCAAAGCATTTTGTCAACTTTCTAAATAATTACCATCACACACACACACATATTTATATATATAAAATTAGCCTGTGTATTTCTCTAACAGCTGCTCCTCCTTGTTCCATTTCCCTGGGAGCTGGTGTGTCCACAAACACAGATCACAGACACATACGAAAGATAAGGAAGACTATTTCAAAAGAAAAAATTGGAGGAAAAATCAGATCTCTGGAAGTGCTCGGTCAGTAGATGAGCAGCAACAACAGGAACCACAGGGTGCCAGCCCAATTTGGTAACTTTTGCACAGAAATGAAGTGTAGGAAGAACAGAAAGGAAGAGGTGAGTAGATGGTTAAGGTTGAGGTTGAGGTTAAGAGGAAAGCGATTTCTAAGACTCAGGACAGGGCTGATGTTTCGGGGTCTTTTCACCATCACAACACAAAATCCAACTTTCTTTTGGAAGACTTTAAAGCAAGAACCAGAATAGAATCTCCTGCTGCCATAATTGTTCTAAGAATAAATACAATCTGCCTTTCCCCCCCCCCTAAAATTATCTCCAAACCTTTCACCTTCCCTGGTATCTGGTTTAGTTGGCTTTGGAGCATGTTCCCAACTTCCCAACTCTTTAATGTGCACCTCCTCTGGCTGCCTGTCTACTGCAATTATGCAAATAAAATGCAACTTTATCCTTTCAGCATAATTACATCACACACAATCAGGCTATATTAAGACTGACTTAAGATGAATGAATTCAGTTCATGTAATGATTTCCTAAATCCCCCCTGTGGGATTGTGGCAAAGAAAATTCTGTCCCAAGAGTGACATCAAGTACCAAGACAAATAACTGAGGATCTGGGGCCTGATCCTACAAGAAACTGAGGGCTTTGGGCTCCCTCTGGAGCAGAGGCTGCTGGGATATTCCCAGTGTTAGAGAACCAGGAATGCCAACTGATCTATGTGCAGAGACGTGTGACATTATGGTCTCCACAGCCCAGGAAAGATAAGGAGCTAC
The DNA here is from genome assembly GCA_035047865.1 of Dendrocincla tyrannina. Classification (NCBI taxonomy): domain Eukaryota; kingdom Metazoa; phylum Chordata; class Aves; order Passeriformes; family Dendrocolaptidae; genus Dendrocincla; species Dendrocincla tyrannina. The sequence goes on from JAWWMP010000023.1 coordinate 941,206, forward strand.
TGGAGAAGGTGCAAGGGAAGCCACAAAGATGATTTGGGGTCTGGAGCATCTCTCTGATGAGGAGAGACTGCAGGAGCTGGGCCTGGCCAGTCTGGAGAAGACTGAGGGGGATCCCATCAATCCATACAAATATCTCCAAGGGAGGTCAGAGGATGGTCCAAGGCTCTTTCCTGTGGTGCCCAGGGACAGGACAGGGAGCCAGGCCATAAACTGAAATACAAGTTTCACCTCAACATGAGGAAGAACCTGGAAGAGCTGCCCAGGAGGGTGTGGAGTCTCCCTCTCTGGAGACATTCCAAACCCACCTGGACACACTCCTGTGTCACCTGCTCCAGGTGACCCCACCTTGGCTGGGGGCTTAGACTGGATGATCTCCAGAGGGACCCTTCAACCCCACCTATTCTGAGATTTCCTGCCTGTTTTGCCCCTGAAGTGTGAGAAGAGGCAGAGTCAAACCTTCAGGTGCAGATGCAGGAGCTGGGGAGCTCTCTGCTTCCGTGAGGCTTCTTAGGGATCTTTTCCCAACATATTACAAATACTACCTAAGACAGTGATAAAAGGAAAGGGAAAAAAAAGAAAAGATGCTCTTGAGGAGTAAAGTAAGGGCAACCCCCTCATTCATGCCTGACACAGAATTCTCCCCAAAGCCAGTGGGAATTAAGCTGGTGCTTAACTGGTGCCTTGACCCAGAGCCTGCGAGCCCCAGGGCTGCTGCTCAGGGTGGAGCCTGCTGGGCTGGGATCTGCTCCAGGCACAGAGCTTCATTCTGCTCATTTGCTTGGTTTCCATCCATTTGTAGGGAAAAGCAAGGCAGCTTATTTCTTTTTTTTATGCCTTCACCAAAAGAAATGCATTACTGCATTTTAGGAAGCAAATGTTTGTTGCTGGATAATAAAAGAATAACATTAAAATGTCTAATTCCCACCTCCTGGAGTTGTGGCCAAATGAAATGAAAACAACAGAAAGGAAAACAAAACAACATGCAGCAGCCTAAATTCGAGGAAGGTACCAATGCAGAGGGATAAGAGCACCCCTAAGCTTGGAAGCACTAATGCCTCAGGGTTACTGACTTGTGTAAGTAACAGTCTCTGGTTGCTTCTCTTGGTGAATAAAACAGGAAGAGAATTGGGCTACAAGAGGGAATGTGGGGTCCCAGAAAACTGCTTCAGGAGAATGAGGATGGGCATCCCTTACCCTGCCGTAACAGGAGGAGCAGGGGGCAGATCCAGGTGGCATTTAGGGACAGATGAACAGGACTGAGAAAGACAAGAACCAGCCTGGACCTCTCTGAGCAGTCAGGGAGCAGCCAGGACACCTTTGCCCCGGACAGGGACACACCTCTGGCTCTGCCTCCCACCCCTGGACACCCCTCCTCCTGCACAGCCGCTCCGCCCTGCCCAGGGAGGCACCTGCAGCACACACCCCTCCAGAACAGAGGTCTCTGTTCCTGCAGGATGAACACATCCCATCCATCCACAGGCAGACTGGGATTTAAGCATCACAATTCATCATCCAGCCTCTGTGCCCACGAGGGCAAAGCGCAACCAGCCAACCTTCACGCAAGTCTCCAATACAGTCACTGAATAAGATATTTGTGGGCTCAAGAAACATATCTTTTTGCAGATACACCAAACAGACTGGTATTTATAACTGTTATTTAACCTACTTTCTATACCTGGACCCTTGCACTCTGCTCTCCTCACTTACTGTGTCCATAAAACCCCTCATGCTTCCCGTTACGGGTTTGATGTGCAATATAGAAGGAAAACATCTTAAAGCAAGCAAACCTGGAAAGTTTTTGTTTCTGTTTACTGTTGGCAGAGTTTTCGTTTCTGTGTCAGAAATCCACGGGGATGAATAGAGACAGTATGAAAAGCTTATTAAAATACCCTGGTTTTCAGAAACAAACTACTTCATTGTCTATCAACTTTAGGTATTTACAGAGAAACAACATTTGAGAAAGCCTCAGGGGCTGAAAAATGTAAAAGAAGGAAGCACGTGATACACCTGAGAAGAATAACTAACGAGGAGGGAGTGCAGGCACAGGAAACTGAAAAGATCTGGTTTTCCAGGGAATGAAGGCATCTGAACCTACTTTAACATAAGCAACGTGTTCAAGGACTCTTTGGAGACCCTTCCCCACACAGCACAGTGTGTCAGCTCAGGAGTTTGTTTTCTTTACTCAAGTGAAAGTTCTTTACCTTCTAAACAACTTTACTTTCCACATTAGAGAGGACACAGACTCTAGTCAGGCAGTTTGGTGCCCAGAAGAAGCTGTGTGGATAGTTGGGCATCCCTGCACACAAAGGGATTAACAAACTGAGGACAGATCAGACAACAAACTCTTCAGAACATGAATAAATGCTGAGAAACAAAGGGACTATGTCAAAGTTTCCCATAATTTTTATACCCAGGTACATATGCATAGGAGAGCAGATCTTTGAAGCAACATGCATAAATAGAGTGCTTGATCTGCAGGAAAGAAAAGTTAAGCTAAGTTTAAATGGAAACCACTGATCTAAATGCCAAGTTTTATTTCTTCAGTAAAAAGTTCTCCAACTCTGCTTCAGAGTTGAGACAAATTGCAGTAGAGTTTCTGCTCCCATGTACACACATGATATGTTCAGATCATCTGGGTTTCCTCTCCTGTCAGTGATAAAGGCCCTGTCACATCCCCACAGCCCAAGGCAAGCCCTGAGATCGTGCCTGCAGTAGCCAACTGCTGGCAGCAACACTGGGTTCCCACATGAGGACCACGGGCGTTTAGGGGAACTTCAGGAGATGGAGACTCCCTCCGTGTGCTTCCAGAGTGTGTCACAGCACGTCTGTGCACCCGCAGCCCAAACCACTCACGGGGAGAATTCCGGGCAGCGTCTGGGAGGCAGAGAGAGGGAGGGGAGGGCGGCTCTTACCCTCGATGGTGGCTCTCTTGGGCAGGATGGTGATGGCGCCCTCGGCGACGTCCTCCTGCTGCAGCAGCGGGCTCACCTTGGAGCCCCACGTGTCCGAGCCCACCCACAGGAAATGCCCCACCTGATCTGCCCTCTTGGCGGCCGCCAGGATCTGCCTGTGGGAAAGAAGGGTTTGGTCACTAATTGGTGGTATTTAAATACGTAACTGCCTTAGAAAATTGCGTGTGGCCATGACACAATGGGTGGCCTCGATGATCTCAGAGGTCTTTTCCAACATAACTGATTCTGTCATGAACAGAAACAGCCCATTCCTGCACCCACCAGAGTTCAGAGGATGGGAAAACACCATATCACGAGGGCTCTGAGCAACCTGGGGGAAGGTGTTGGTGCCCACGGCAGGGGGTTGAAACACGATGGCCTTGAAAGGTCCCTCCCAACCCAAACCATTCTGTGCAGAACCAACTGGACTCCTCTTTAAATTCATTCTACACCCCATGACTAACATATGGATTTCACTAAAACTTAGGGTTTTGCCATTGACTTTGTTGAAACTTCACCCAAAATTCTTTTAGTCTCATTGTGTAGGACTGAGCCTCTCAGCAGCTGATGATTCCATCACAATTCTAAGCTAAATTAAAATTCTGGAGCAAGAATATGGAACGCAGGCAAGTGAGAAATGAAATATAAAATACTCTTTGTATTATTTTATGAGCCAGTTCTATGTGGTTTAACCTTGAGCATCCAAGTCACTTTATCACTATTAACCTTCATTTGCCATAAAATAAAGTCTGAAATAATGAATTATACATGACAGAATGAGCTTGGAGAGAGGGGCGTGTTCTTAATGCCTCTTTGAGAGGTAAGGTCAGCTCTGCCACCCAGTGCATGAGTAACCTCATGCCAGGAGAAGCTCCCAGATCCCGGTCACACCGTTCCTGTCCCCCCAGCATGGCCTGGGCACTCCTGAGCCAGGGCAGCAGCACCCTCGTGCCTGGTGCTTCCCTCCACATTCCAAACCCCACATCTCCACATCATGCCTGCCAAGAGACCTTCACTATTCACATTGTTATTTGCTTTGCCTTTTCTGCACAGCTACCAAGCCCAAAAAATTAATTAATTGCCTCAGTTATCCTTACTTTATGTCCTCATCATTGGCAAAAATCACGATGGCCCTGGCGTTGGGGGTTTCCAGGAGCTGCTTGATGATTTTATCAAAGTCGATGGTCTTGTCCTTGCGGTCCTGGGGGATCTTCAGGGACTGAGCGATGCAGAGCCCACCTGTGCCAGAGAGAGGAAAGAACAGAAGGACTTTCAGAGGAGGAAAATGAAACATCAGAGGAGAGCACAGGAACAGCAGCAGGAAATGCACACGCTGGAAGAGGAATTCTCTGATGGGATCACTGCCCTTGTGGGCACTTCATGTCCGGCCTCCTGAGGGATTCATACCATTATCTTTTTTAACTCTGACAGAAATAGTCTGCATGGCTGGGCAGGGTTGTGGTGTAAACAGATGGGAAAACTCAACGTTGTGGAAAAGCAAAACAAGCAAATAAATGGTCAGTGGAAGGATTAAAAATAGAGGAATTAAAAAAGGAAACCAATCCAAACAACAACCTGAACAAGCTTAACCTGATTAAACACCCCCCCAAAACAACAGGCTGAAAGGCAAGCGATGCTGGCAGTGTGTTAGGACAATTTTTATCTCGGCAAAGGGCTGAGATTGTTTTTAATTTTGCAAATTAAAGGCTATTGAGGGAAAATGTTTCCACTGAAATGACTTCTCCAGAATAGGAAGAGCCAAGGAGCTGAAATATTGGCAAAGATTGTTCAAGAAAATCCTAATCCATTCCAATGCCCATCACCAGCTGGGATGGGGAGACCAAAACACTGAAGCCTCAAAAGGAAGCACGTCTGTGAATGGGACTTCTCATAAACACCCAGGAAACATGGCAGGGAGTGTGAGCACAGCCAGGGCAAAGGGAGCTCACTTTTAGCACAGTTCCCACATTAGTTATTTAGCTTGTTTTAGGAAAAAAAATAAAAGAAAAATCCATCCCATTTCCAATGATATTCTTCTTGCTGCTGGCAGATGAAAACACAACTTTTGCCTTAATTATTTTGTTTCTCAGTGGTAAACACTTTCATCTTTTATGGCATCTCAGATACCAACCTCCCCTCTCTACTGCACAGTATGTTAATTAATAACATATCAGAGCTGCTTAATAAGAAACAGCAGTGGGGATGAGTTAATTAAAAGGCAGCAGGACAAAGGAGAGATTCACAGATATTCTTTAAAATACAGATCTAAAAGTACTGTTAAATGAGGTAATGGAGAAGGTGTTTGTAGGGAAAATCCTACAGCAGCAGCAGGAGGAGAAGGCTCATCCCTCCCAGCACCCCCCGTTTGCCAACGGAGCATCCTCATCCAACCCAGGGCAAAGCAGCCATGGCAACAACTGGAGAAACCTGCAACAGCTGTGAAAACCAGATTCAGGCTTTAAAATTGTAAACTCTGGCTCCTGTGCAGATCCAAGCACCTTCCAGAGCAGGTCAGGCTCATTTTTCCTTATTTGAGACATAGGGAAGCTGAGGTGCAGAGGCTGCCTGAAGGCAAAGCAGCTCTGCTGTACTGGCTGCTCCAAAACCTCTGGGGGCAGCAAGACTGGTTTGGTGGGAAGAAATAAAACAGTGAAAAGGAAAGGCAGGGAAAGAATAAAAGAGAATAATAACCACCAAGTTTTTCTCTGACTCACACAAAATCTTGCATTTTGCTTCACAATTATCACAATCAGAAATTTTTGCAACCTCGTTTTTTTTTGCTGTTTGTTTCTTTTTAAAGAAAACAATACAGATTTTAAAAAATAAGGTTCATTTTTAAATGGAGAAAGTCTCACTGCTAGCGAGTTCAAGAATTTGAACAGTCTTAACTGCTCTATTTTCCCCAGTCAAACTCAGCCGGAGTGAACTCAAATCCATGAGCAGCATTATGCAGCTTGCCCGAAATGACCCACTTGGCAGGGACTGCAGCTGGTTGAAAGCACAACTCCCTGAGCCAGCCCTGGCTCGGAGCACCCTGCGCCACGGCAGGGCCAGGGCACACCCAGGACAGGACTGGGGGAGCCATCCACGTGTTTCTGCTGGGGGAACATCTCTCCATCCTGGCATCAAGCCTCAGGAGAGTGTGAACTTATTATCTGCTCCTGGGAAGTCCTCCCTGGCACTCCAGCACTCCAAGCCAAACTACTGCAAACCTCCCCAAGAGACTCTGATTTCTCTTCTTAAATCAGAATTTAACTTTGAATGGCAACTTTGGAGAATTCATTGAGAGAAAAGAAAGAAAAAGCCCCACTCAGCCCTCAGAGTGTTACAGAGCCCCAGGACTCGTCACTTGGAAATTTATGCCTCCTCTCCTTTTGAGAGGCTCCCACTCTGAGAGAGCAGAGCAGGAGCAGATATATTTTATGGGTTTGGGACCAAAGGGCTTCTCTGGGCTGAATGGAGCCATTATTTAGATACAACTGCAGCTGCTGTGAAGGGCCCTTGCAATCCTTCCTCACTTCCCATCCCCTTCAGTGAGAAAAGGTGAGAGAATTGAGAAGACAGCCCCAAAGGGCAGATACTGCCCTGAGGAACAGTCATCAGCAGACAGGCACAGAGTGTGATATTCCCCAGCACCTTCTAATTCCTAATTAATGCACCAAGAAGTGACTTTAAGAGCCTTTTAAATCAGAGGGGTGCTTACAGGTGCTCATCCCTGGCTGCCCAGGCTCCACCACAGAGGCACAGGGTGCCCCGAGCAGCTGCCCCAGCCCTGGCAGTGTCCAAGGCCAGGTTGGACGGGGCTTGGAGCAAACTGGGCTGGTGGAAGGTGTCCCTGCCCATGGCAGGGGGTGGAATGAGATGAGCTTTAGGGTCCCTCCCAACCTAAACCATTACAGGATTTTAAGGCTCCATGAATCTGTGTCTTCAGCCTCACGATGGATCCTGTGCTGTGAAATAACCAACACGCTCATCTTGCCATGATGAAAGGTCGATACATCGAGTCCCTCCAGCCACAGTGGGGTGAGTCCCAACAGCACACGCACTCTAAAGCTTTATCCTGTGATTGTGTTCCTGGCAATCCCTCTCCTGTGCACAGAGGTCAGGCCACCTCACAGGATGCTCCAGCTCCTGGCAGCTGCAGGGTGGTGGATCGAGCCAGCTGGGAGCACACAGGAACTAAGAAGACAGAGAGTCTTAAAGATATCCTGGCTGCCTTCCTTTCACCCACTGACAGATCCTGTGCTGTGCTCTGCGAGCAGAACCCAGGAGGATTCTCGAGCAAACTGGAGCAGTCACGCGTTAAATTGGTCGGGGCATTAAAGCCCCAGCGCTGGTATTTAAGGGTAATGGATGTATCTGGTAATCAAAGTGTTGCTCCAGTATCCATGGATACCCATGATTATGTGGTATTTGGAGTCTGGTACAACACTAAGTACATTATTCTGCTTCCCCGAAATTCTCCAGGAGCTATTTTTCTTATCACCACCTAATTGGATTATCAGGTAGCAAAAGAGACAATTTAACACTTTTTCAGCTGATTTATCTGCAGAGATCCTCTTTTGGGGGAAATCACTTTTAGCAACACTGAAAACATCACTTCACAAAGTTGTGTTGGTGCTGCTGATTATTAAAAGGAACTCTCAATTAATTTGATTAATACATTACTTTAAAATTAGCAGCTGCCAAGAGCTGCCTCCTGGATGTTTATTAAAGTTATGGAAACAGCAGACAAAGCCTTTGGCACTGCACGGCTCATCCTCCACTGGCAGGGATTTGAGGACCTTCCTCTCTGCTCATTAGCACAGAAAACACCCTAAAATTAGGATTTTAATGAAGGTTTATTTGGAAGGGTGAGAAAAGCTCGGGTCAAGTACAGATGGTACCCAGACTTTTTCATCTAAACAATAAAAAGTCTTCAAGAGTGAAAGAGCTCTGATCCCTTGGAAAGACCCTGCCAGGGAGCTGATGTGGTCCTGTGATTATCCAACAAGTTTAACCTAAGCTTGGGGAGGCAAAGGAGGGGAATTAACCGGGGAAGAAACAAAATAAACCTTAAAGGCACATAGTAGGTTTTTTTCATTTCAGTGTACATTTTTTATGCCACTGCTGGGCTCTGGCATATCCTCATATACCCTGCATATACACTTTATGAGCTGCAATGAATTTTACTTGTAAACCTCCTACATTCTGTAGACAGGAAACCAGTGGCAGTCACACTGAAGACTGAGTTTAAAGGAGTCAGTGTTCTCCCCATGTGAAAACTCCCACACCACAATGGAGGACATTTCCCTGATAAAGCAGAATCACATCCCAGAGGAACCTGCACCATCCAGATTATTTTATATTCTTGAAATGCAGCCGGGGCTGGCAGCTTGTTTGGCATCAAACTCCTCAGCAGTGAGAGAGAGAGTTGTTCAAACAGCTGACACAAAAGCCACCAAATCTTCAAAGAACAGTCACTGGGAAGTCAATACATGACTCACATGTTTTCTGTAGAGCAGAGCAGGAGTCTGTGTGTCAGGGAGGGCGTTGAGATGGGTTTTTGTGATATGAGGGAATTCACACTTGGAGAAAACCCGAAATAAACCCCTCAGTGTCCATGTTGCAGGATTGGTCATCAGCCTCTTACTGAAAATCTGATTATTTCTTGCAAGTTAAACTAATATAGAAAAATCTCCAGTCCCTTCCACAAACTTGTGGATTCACAGTAAAGAGACCTAAATCTCTACTATTCCCCTGTGCCATCAAGGGACAAGGTGCAACCAGTGTGCAAGTTCTCCAGGGGCTGGTGCGAGGTTGTCAGAACCCTCCCAACACCAGATCCCAAGCATTCACCTCCCTGTGGAAGCTGGCACACAGAGCCCAGAGCAGATCCTGGGACGATCCACTCCAGCACCAGGCACTACAAGGGAATTTTAATCTATGGGAATCAGAAGGTCTTGCCTTTCCCTGCAGCCAGAAATGGAAGTAAATTAATTTATTCTGACCCCCAAAATTAAAACACACCATGGCATATTCAGAGAAAACTGGCTGGATTTCATTCTGCCTGTATTTGCTGGGCCAAATCAGCACAGAACATTCAGAATCCTCAGGAAAAAAGAACGTCAGGTTAAAAAAATGGCTCATAGAGAGATCCAGAAAGGACAGTTGGGTCCCTCTCTCCAGAATCAAAGTTCTAACAGGACGCTGGGTTGGACTCTTGGTTCATTACTAGGAACAGTTAATATCCTAATTACCAAGAGCTACAAAGTTCCTGCTTATGCCAGTAAAAGAAGTTTACAACTGCCTTGATCTGCAGATGGGCTCAAATTTAAATTACATCTCCATGGCATCATAATTCAAATGCAAGAAATAAAAAGTACACCAATAATAAAGTTACACTAAAACATGAAACTACAACAATTTAGCCAAGGAAAGGGATCCCTGTGGACACCAAACAGCTTTAACTCAGAAACTTTCTGCACATGAAGAATCTACTGGATTGTTCCTGAATTTTATTTTCGCTAATCTTGTTTATTGTTTCATTTTTTCACATTAGCCCTCATCATAACCCAACACCAGAACACCTAAACTGATACAGAAGACTAATACTTCTAGTATGTTATTCATTAATGCTTAATTCCATTGTGTCAGACCTTTGCTGCGTGTTTAATGACATTCCTGGTGTGTTTTATCACCTCAAAATTGTCCTTTATTGTGGCAGTTACACTCCAGCAATATACAGAAAATTAAGACTCTCCCTGGAACAGCAAATTAAATCATAAGAATGTTATGGGATCGTTCTGAAAGATTTAGAAAAGCTCTCTTTGCTAGAGAGAAAATAAAGGAAATGAAGATACCCTGTTAGACCAAGAGCCACTGGGGCTCGGGAACGTGTGTGGGAACAGGAGAGGTCTTTGCAGCAGAAGGAACTTGGGATTTATTGGCTTCCTAAACCCTGTGCTACAAAAGGGACACTGGAGCCATACAGTGCAGCCGTGCAGAAAGAAAACAGAAAAGAAAATTCTGCTACAAGCATCTAAACCACTTTTGTTGTTACAACTTCATGCCAGGAGTGCTCCAACGAGCCAGTCTGGAGCTGAGCCCTGCAAAGCCTCCAAAGAGGATGAACTCTGCTCCGAGGGAGACAGACACACCTGAAAATGAAATACTGCCCATTTGAAAGCAGATTGGATTCCAGAGAATCAAGAAAGAAGAAATCAAACCGATAAACTATTCCCTGTTTTCCTGTAAAGACCCAGAACAAGCAGGTTCTCAGCTGAATAACCTCATTGCTGCTTTGAATCATTGACCTTTTTCTAACAGCAAGTGCTGCTGGCAAATGGAAAAGAGACACTCCAGATTCAGACACCTGAATTAAGGTGAAAGGGATGTAATAAAGTCCTGGGAGCATCCGCTGCTCCGTGGGATGAACCACAGCAGGAGTACAAACCCTTCGGTATGATCTCATATGGCACAAATCCCAAGATAATGGGAATGAAGGGTAGAACCACAGAACTGTTACGTTTGGAAAAGACCTTTGGGATCATTGAGTCCAGTCATCAACCAGCACCTCCACCATGTTCAGCACCAAGCCACGTCCTCAATCCCCCCTGTCCTTTCCGAGCCAGCCTCAGCCTAAGCCCAGCTCTGCAGCATCGTGGGTAAAAATAGCAGAGGCAAAGTTCTCCGAAATGGTGTCAGAACACTTTCTAAAACACATTTGCTTTAGGAACAACTGTGGGCGGTGAAAGCTCCGGCTGCGGGAGACAGAAACAAAGCACCAAAAATACCGTGTTTCAAAGCAAAGCCCTCAGCCAAGCCAGGATCCAAATGAGGGCTGTGCTCCACACAACACGCCAGCGAGTGTCTCAGTCCTGCCGCTGGCTCAGAAATACTCAAGACTGGCAAATGCAAAGTCCTAAAGTGAAATTCCAAAGGAGAGGCACAGGAGGCAGCCCCTGCTGGCAGCCCTGGAATAGCGGGGAGGAGCCCCTGGCCCAACCCACCCCCTCGGTGACATCCAGGTTTCCTTGGGCATCCCCACTGGCACCTGGTGCCAAACCCCAAGAGAGGCAAGCACAGAGAGGCTGTTCCTGAAGTGAAACGTGAATATTTTGGAATGAAATTGGATTCCAGGAAATCAAGAGAGAAACAAAACTGGTAAAATATTCCCTGGTTTCCTATAAGTGTGATGATTAAGGCATCATCATGGACTCATAGTTGCTTGGGTTGGAAAAGCCCTCTGGGATCATCAAGTTCAATCTTCCACCTGTTCAACCGCCAAGGCCACCCCTAACCCAAGTCCCCAAGTGCCACATCCACATGGCTTTGAACTCCCCCCTGGGATGGGCACTCCACTCTGCCCTAGGCAGCTGTGCCAGGGCTGGGCAACCTTTTTGGTGAAGCAATTTTCCCAGTATCCAACCTGAACCAGCCCTGGAGAAACATGAGGCTCTCCTGGGCTCCCCCTTCCTGTCAGGGACTTGCAGAGCCAGAAGGTCCCCCCTGAGCCTCCTTTTCTCCAGGCTGAGCCACCCAGCTCCCCCAGCCTCTCCTGCTGCTCCAGCCCCTTCCCTGGACACTCCAGTTACACACAGTCCAACTGGAGTCTCCTCAGCTGTGGCTCTGAAAACCAGACCTGTGTCCTGCCACGGACCCTTCCAGGCAGCTGATCTGCCCCCCAACCCACCCTCCTCGGGCAGGGGCCACCCAGGCTCACCCCTTCCCTCTCCAGTCATTTGTCTGCTCTCCAAATGCCTGGACACAGGGCTGCTCCAGAACAGACCCCTCAGAGGCTGCTCTGGCTGCCTTGCAGGCAGCAATTTGCTGCCACCCCCCCACGCCCCCCGATCCCGAGCCGTGGGGCTGTTGGTCGGAGCTGCCTCTTGGAGCTCCACGCTGTAATTTAGGGACTGTGCTGTTCTTGCAGGGGCACGTCCCCCCCAGCGATAACGATGCCACCTCTGGGTAGTGAATCATTAGGAACTGCAAGCGCAAAATGATCTCTAATGATGAAGCTTTTCTAACTACAATTTGGAATGTTCCCTTGTTCCTAATTCAATTTTTCTTGGAGAGGTAACGTGGCATTTTAGCCTGCTCTCAGTTAATGGTATTTTTGAGGCTGTTATGTATCTGTGAGGGCAAGTAAAGACTTGTCATTTCTTCAAAGAATGAGAAATCCAGAGAGTGGCAACGACACAATGAGAAATCTCAGTGGGAAAGGAGGGAGGAGAAGAAACCTTTGAAGTATAATTTTGGAAGGAAATATGTTCCCTGATTTTTCCACCCAAGAGAAGGCCAGTATTTACAGCATGAAAAAATTCTTTCCTGAATACAGTGTCAGCCTTGCAGAAGCTCTGCAACAGATAAGGTGCATGGAATGGGGCACAGAGGGACTCCTGGGACTGGAGACAGGGAGGACACGAAGTGACACTGGACCAGAGCACAGAACTCCAAGGGAAGCACCCTTGAGAAAATGGGGGTTTGGCATTCACTTCTCTTAGAAAGATCACTGAATCATTAAAGTTGGAAAAGACTTTCAAGGCCAAGACCAACCTTCAACCAAACCCCCCCATGCCCACTAACCCATATCTACTAATGTTCTGGTAGAAAATCAACACCAAACTGGGTGTCAGGCTGGGGGACAAGGAGAGTTAAAGGAAAAGGAGTAGGCTTCCATGACATCATGGCACTTGGGGATATGTTTAGGGGTGGTTAAGGTGGTGCTGTGTTGATGGTTGGTCTCAGGGATCTTGAAGGTCTCTTCCAACCTTGATGATTCTGTGACATTTTGTGTCACCTCCAGTTCACAGAATGACCTGGGTTGGAAGGGGCCTCAAAGATCACCCAGTTCCAACCCCCTGCCATGAACATGGACATCTTCCACAAGACCAGGTTGCTCAGAGCTCCATCCAAGATGGCCTTAAACACGTCCAAGGATGGGGCATCCATAACTTCTCTGGGCACCCTGTGCCAGTTCCTTATGTCTCACCCGAAGGAAGGCAGCAGATCCCTGCTCATTCCTCCTATACCCTTCCTGCAGGATGAGGGGCTGCTCTCTGTACACTTCAGCAACCACCCCCACCCTTGTCCAGGGCTCTGCCCTCTCACCCCACACTGTTCTGCTGCTGTTTCCCAGCTGTCATTGACCCTCTCAATGTTGCTGTTCTCACAGAGATCACACCAGAGGCCTAATGTTACTGAGAGAAGACTTCCTTGGGTCTCCTCACCAACCTGCCACTCTGTCATGCGTGTTCATATCTCACAGCATTTCCCTGACAGCTGAACACGGCCCTGAGTCAGACACACATCTGGGAAAGGCAGATTTAAGCACAGTCTTGAAAGCAGATCATTGAATTCATAGAACCACAGAACCATTTAGGTGGGAAAAGACCTCTAAGATCATGGCATCCAACTGTTGCCCCAGCACTGCCAAGGCCACCACTAACCCAGGTCCCCAAGTGCCACATCCACACAGCTTTTAAATCCCTCCAGGGACTGTGACTCATCACAGTCTAAGGGTCAAAATATGGTTGAGCATTTGAACCTAGAGTAAGCTTCTATAAAGGGAGTGAAAGAAACACATCCTTCCCATTCCTCCAAACCACTTCTAGATCAAATTTGCAGGTGCCAGTTGGGATGACACAGTTTTTCTGTCACATCCCACCAGGGTCTGTGATTAGTCCTCACTTGCTGCAGCACATTTTCTCCCAAGATGCACAGACAAGGTCATGGGTGGGAGCTCCTGCACTGCACACTGGGACTGGAATCATGTACATTCAGCAAAATCAGGAATTATTCCAGAGGTTTTGTCCCCAGCCCTTGGATGGGGAAAGATAAACCAAACAAAACTCCGTAATTCCTTGGTCTTTTCTTGTCTTTCTCATGATCCTCATCTCCTTCACACTGGAGTAATGTTCTTAATGTACTAGACTGAGCCTTAATGACCCTCTCTCAAATGAGTACTAAAAATGCAATATAGTTCAATAAAACCACTATTGCAGCCTTGCAAAAACCACCCCCCTGCACTGCCTGGGGATGATCCGGTCAACCTAGTGGAGCTCTGCCACGAGCTGCTGTAAAAGGTGGAAGTGAGGAGCAAGCTGTGGGAAGGCAGTCCAGGATTCATCCCAGCAGTGCCTTATCTCACAGAAAATGATGGGGTTTATATCAGTTAGAGCCCAGCACTCGGCCAGGTGCTCTGGGGACTGTGACTGAAGGAGGGACCCTCGAGGCTTTGAGCCACGGGTGGGGTGTAGCTCCTGACACACGTGAACGTGTTTGCTACCAGCTGAACATTCACCACGTCCCAGTAGTGACCCCAAATGGTGTGGAACAGACTCCAGCCCTGGCCCCAGCCCAGCTGCTCAGCCCTGCCACTCACCTGCGACCCAGCCAGGTGAGCCACGGGCAGGCAGGGCAAGGGGCAGGGAAGGCTCAACAAGTGACAAATGTGCTTGACCCAGCCCGTGGAACCCCTCCCACACCCGGCCTTGTGTATTCCCTTCAGCCAGGAACCTCGGAAAATAGATGGAATATGGTTAGACCTGAGTTATCTCAGCACTAAGGTCTTCATTGACTGTTTTCTAAAGAGGCTTTTCAATGAACAGCCCATTAAAGACAAAGTGATTCTCTTAATTTGATGCTGAATTGGAGAGGCCCATGAAATATTTGCCAATATTCAGAGTGCCCAACGTGTTCATCTGAACACAAAGGCTTTGCTGCAGAAATCACCCCTCCAGCATAGCCCACACTGCCCTGCAAAGCTTCCAAAAACATCCTCAGGCTTTAAAGGCTCCATTTTCCTTTCAACAAATGGAGTTATGGCAAGAGGACACCCGGATCTCTGGCAAGACAATTCTCAGGAAAACATCCTTTTTCTCACAGAAGGAAGAACAAAGGAAAAACAGACTTTTGTTTTCCCTTTTGCTGCCTAAAAGAAAAAGCCCAAACCCCAAGCATTGGGAGTTATGGGAATTAAACACACAAATGAAACCCTTTCAGACTGCAGGGGGTGGATCTTGAGAGATGCTGGAAATACCAGCCAAGGGGCAGAGGGGTCTGGGCAGCTTCACAGGGACCTTCTGACAACTTGTTACTTGCTGCTCCAAACTGGGGCTCATCGAGAGGAGCAAACCCAAGGGAAACTGGTCACAATACAGCAGCAGACACATAAGCCAAAATGTGGGGGGCTTGGGGGTAGCACTTCATTGCAGAGAGTATTTAAGTGACAAGCAATGGAAAAAAGCTTTTTTTTTCCTCAATGGAATGAGTACAGGGAATATCCACCACTAAGATTCACTCATCCTGTGCATTTTAAAGCCCCTTAAAGTCTGATTTTTCAAGTATAAACAAATATATAGTGAATATCTCACTAATTCAAAATGAAATACATCTCCAAAAATTCACTAATATAGTGGATATTCCCCATAAGAAGGGCAGGGGCAGTGCACAGGGCACCTAATGTTTATTTTAGTAATAATGTTATTAACATTAAAAACCTGTAAGTTCTTAGGGAGATTGGCTTGGCACCAATGCAAACCTACAGACTCCAACGTAACCTTTTCACTGTGGGAGCAGGAGAAGGATTGAGTGCCAAGTTTATCTGAGATCAAGTTTCTCTGAGCTAAACTTTATGAGGTTTATCCTGCAGTCCTGATTTTAGGAGCTGGGTATGCAGACCTCTGGCAGTGTAGGCCACGTTGCAGCAGTTCACTGTGCCACGCTAAGAGAGAATAAAACCAAAGGCATTGACTTTACAGCAAGAACTTTGGAGAGTCAAAATATTAAGGTGGCAAAAAAATGAGGTCACAGCTTGAAATTAATCGATAAATAAATAAACAATCTTTACACTGCCAAAAAAAGGTTTGTTGCTGTATTTTTGTGGGGGGTTTGTTGTTGTTGTTGTTTGGGGTTTGTTTGTTTGTTTTGTCGAACCTTGACATGGCAAGGCACCACTAGGAAATCTGGGATTCAGAAGACCAAAGAGAGTTGCCAAAAAAAGGACAAGAAAGAATTAATATGCTGAATATGCCCCTTCCCCTTGCTGTGGGGCACTCATGATATTAGTCTAAATTGAATTAAACGCCCTGCTATGATGTGCAGGTCAGATTTGCTGCTCTCCCACTGGCCCCTGCTGAGCTCCAGTGCAGCCCAGGACCCCAGCCGGCATTGGGTCTGTCTCAGGGCACTTTGAGGGAGCTGCAAACCCACACGGGGAACTAATTAGTGTGACGAGCAGTTGTTGCTTGCACTGTAAGCCCTGGTGCTCCAGGATGTGACTCCACCACTGAATTCCCCTAAACCACACCAACTCCACTGCTCCACGGGGCCTCATCCTGCCAGAGGCCTGGCCTTGGAAGTTTCAACTCTTTCAATCTGCAACGAGTGATAAGGACCAATAAATGTTCTCTTAAAATTAGTCTGACTTGGATGAAGGAATTTAAATGATGTTCTGAGCATTACATAAATTAAAAATCATTAAATCCATGTAACTTGCAAGAAAAGAGATGTTAACTGTTACTTCCCATAAGACATCCACTTTCTTTATTTTTAATTCATTTTGTGGCCAGAAAGATGACCAAAGTTATCTTTACTTGGCCAAAACCACTGCAATGTGTGTGTGAGAAATTAACACTTTGATTAACACTTTTCATATTTGAAATTAATTTTCAACCTTCCTCTCATTTTCAAAGGTTTACATTAATCATTCCTCCCAATATTATAGCATTTTGAGAGAGCTTGATTAGCTTGATTCCAAACAATGCCAGCAGAGACAGCTCCCCAGCGCTGTGATGAGACTGCCCTGGCATTTCACGCCTTCCTACCCTGGCAGTGCTGCAGAGGAGCTTTCCCAGCACAGCCCTTGGAACAGAGCACGGCACTCGCGGGTTCAGGTTCCCTTCCTGCGAGCTGAGACACAGCCCTTCATTTCAGGGCTCCTGTCTCTGGGCTGCAGCACTCACAAGGCGCTTTCAAAGGCAAAGGCACCGTGGCTGGTTGGTAACTCTGTCGGCTCATGGAATCGTGGAATTGGGTGGGTTGGAAAAGCCCTCTGAGATCCCAACCCTTCAGTCAGCACAGCCAAGGCCACCACTGAGCCAAGTCCCCAAGTGCCACATCCCCACGGCTTTGAACTCCCCCCTGGGATGGGCACTGCACCCTGCCCTAGGCAGCTGTGCCAGGGCTGGGCAACCTTTTTGGTGAAGCAATTTTCCCAATATCCAACCTGAACCACCTCTGAAGAAACTTGAGCCTCTCCCGAGCTTCCCCCTCCTGGCAGGGACTTGCAGAGCCAGAAGGTGCCCCCTGAGCCTCCTTTCCTCCAGGCTGAGCCCCCCCAGCTCCCCCAGCCCCTTCCCCAGCCACATCTCTCATGCAGGAACACACAACCCATAGACCCACACAGACTTGGACAGACAGCCATGCGGGGCACAGAACAGGCCAGGAGCAGACCCTGTGGGTGAACAGCCAGACAAATTAGCTCTTTTAAAAGTCATTCCTGTGCATTTTGTACTTCCTTGAGCCTTTCTGAGAACAAGGCAATGTTCTCTGCTTAAAAAAAAAAGTGATAAAAGAGGCATAGCCACATAATTCCAGCGAGTCTTGTTTAATCCGCTTGGTTTCATTTGTTCTACAAACTCCTTATTTTGGAGAAATAAATGTTTTTAATTAAGTTGCCTGCATAGCCACTTAGGCAAGAGCTGACTGTCAAATATTTTGAGCAGCTCCACTTCCCCACGCTGCATATCCGCACCGACAGCTCCAGTTTATTGTGATAAAGCAGTTTGTTGAGTCATGCTCTTTTTCCCTCTACCCAATCTTGATTCCCCAGACAGTGTCAGTTCTCCATTTGTTAATCCATATTTAATTTTTAAATCACAAAACATCATGGCTTTAAAGATAAGCTTTTAAAACGCCCTCCTACACAGTCTTTCTTGCTGTCTCCCGGGATATTGCTGATAACAAGCAAAAATCACACACTTCAAATATTAATGAAGAAGCTGCTACTGGAGACCAGGAAGTTCAAGGCCAGGTGATTATTGTGTAGAGATGGGATGTCAAATGAAACCTGGGGAGAAACAAGGCTAAGGATAAAAGAGCACTGAAGGCAAGACAGCAGTTGGCAAGTGTCAGATAAGGATCTGGAAAAACACCACTCCTCGGAGCCAGGGAGCAGGGAAGGAGCTCTGCTCTCACAGGGGCACATGAAAGGTCCTGAAAGTCCTCCGTTTTGGGAACACAAAACTCAAAAATAACCACCAAGCTGTTGGTTTCCCTTGCCTGGGGAGTCCTTGGGACACACAAACACTGAGCAACACAAAACCTTCCGGCAGCAGCTGCCCCTCCAAAACCAAGGCACTTACAAAAATCCCTTGGAAAATACTTCCCCCAGAGGAATTTGGCTGCTTTTGTTTCAGTGAAATGCCCGTGGAAGGTGATTCCCACCCAGCCCAGTGAAGGCTGAGAGCTGCTGCCAGTGGGGGCTTCAGGGCTGTGCTGGCAGCTCCTGGCCCCAAACTCTGCCCGGAGGATGCTGCTGTGGGTGATGCACTGGGGGCCCTGGGGCTGTTTCACACCTGAACAGGGTCACCATTTCCAACACCCTTAAATTCCCAAAGCATAACCCAGTCCTCCACCTCTGGAAGTAAATCCTGTGTTTTCAAAGATACAAAGGGGTGGAGGAGCCCTGATCCCACAGAGTGCCTCAGGAAAGCTTGTAAATGCAAACTTGATTCCTGTTACACTGGAAAAAGAGTCTTATTAAAACTACAATTACCCTGATGATAAATTTTAATTAGCAATATCCCCAAAATACTAAAATAATCTGCTGGAGAAGGAGAATTCCAGCTGAAACAGCAGAATATGTAAATCCTCTGCCTGATTTACAGATCTTGGAAGCAAATCAGGAGCAGTTTCTTCAGCCTCTCATGCAGTATCTTTTATTTTTCTTTAAAAAACTTATGCTGCCAAGGATACTTCTCTCTTTTCTTGTTGATCCTTTTTAATTACCAGCACTGGCTGATTTGCATATGTGTTTTATTAGGGTTGAGGTCACTGTCACTGGACACTTTTGTCATTCAAATATCATACCAGTAATACCTAATTCTGAGCTCCTGCATTAAAAATTCCATAGTCATTTCCTACAAGAAAAAAATCAACCTTGGAGCAAGCTGGTCTAGTGGAAGGTGTCCCTGGGCTTTAAGGTCCCTTCCCACACGCAACATTCTACCATTCCATCACTCCACCTCCCCCGTGGATCTCCAACTGCTGCTGCTTTGGCACATGCAAACTAATCACTCTGTGATTAAAGTAATCCTTTAACAACCACCTGGTCACTAATGAGGCCCGGGAGCCACAGGGCTGAGGTGACTGCTAATTACTGGACACACTCCACACCCCACCTGCCCTGTCTTCCCCCAGCTGGAGCCTGACAAAGCCCAGAGCCAGGGGCTGCTCAGGTGAGGCCACCAACCCACCACCTACATGTCCCCAAAGCCCTTCCCCACAGGGATGCCAGGACAGCAGGGAAACTGAGGGATAAAAGGACATTCACATGAAAGGCAGGTGGTCCCACCCCACGGATGGGCATCGCCATCCAGCACGTGGTCATCTCCTTGACAAAGTCAAGGAAAGAACTCCCAAACAAACAGTTTTTATCAAATGCCTTAAGGACTCTCAAGACCATTGACATTCGAGCCTTTCCCTCCCCACAGCCTCCTAGAAAAGAGGTTGGTTTATTCTCTGATTGTTATTGCCACTGTGTTCAGTAGTTTACAAACACGGTGTAGCGTTTACTTTCTCCAGCAAACAGGGAGTTCAAGGATTCTCTGCCTGGGGTCAGGGAATGCAAATGCAATCTCTCTTTCAGGGCACTGAGCTTGTGCAGCAGAGGATGGTGGAGAAAAAGAATGTTTTTGCCATGTTTCTGCTACACAGTGAAGGTTCCCACAGGTTTTTTAAACAAATATAAGAACTTTCTGTTAAGTCAACGCTCATGAGCTGGGACACAGCATGAAATGTTTTCAAAATATGCTTTCCTTCCTAAAACAACACGTGGATGCTGCTGAAACCAGGAGAGAAACTAACATTCCCAATACCGTTTCTGAACCTGCACATTGTTATCTCCCCATCACACTGTAAAGTGTGAGATACTCCCATTAATTTGATGTAAGGTCATGGCAGGACAAGGAAAGGACAGGAGAGGTTTGGTCCTTTAACCTGGTTTATGTCCCATTCTGCTTTGTCATCAGAGAACTTCTGCTGAAGTACCAGTTCCCCTCCACCCTGTGGGAGGAACGTTTACTTCTTTCTCTTTAAATTAAGAACTGGAATTCTCAGAATGGTGGTTCAAAGGACTCCCTGTAAGTCAGTCCAATAGAACATAAAAAAAGGACATTATGTCACAACACCCAGTCTCATATTTCTTAATATCCCCTGATAAAAACAGCTTTGAAAGCTTCACCAAATCTCACGTATCAGATGTCCTCAATAATTTCATTCAAGTTCATTAAAAAGGTATTGCAGTTTATGATAGTGTTTCAATTCAGGAGAACAGAAGCTACTTAAGGGCTCTTACCTGGACCCTGCCAGGGCGGGAAATGCACTTGGAGAAGATAAACCAGTGTGTGATCATCCACTATTTATATCCTGACTGGCAACACTAGGGCTGTGGCCACACAAACTGCACATCCCAGCTACCAGCACTTTACACCAGGTAGAACCTTTCAGATGGCAGAGCTTCCTTTGGCTTATTTTTCCTTCTAATTGAAGGATAAAAAAGCAGAGTAGTGGGAGGATTTTATGGTTTAATAGCAAACATGTTGGTGTGGGAACACGCAACCTGAATGGAAGGGATTCAAAAGAAATCATTTTTACTAGCACATAAAAGACCAATAAAGTGATTATTGCACAAACCCCACGACCATTTGTCTAGCAATGTATCAGATTCTGAATTTACTGGTCATGTTTGTAAGCTTGGGCTTAAAAAAATCAGATGAAAATCAAAATTGGAGACTCTCTGTGCTAATTCGACTTCCCAACTCTGCCTGTGAGGGGAGTGCTCAGTCCCAGCGCTGGGGCAAATTTGTGCCCAGTGTTTCTAGAATAAGCCAACACATTTCATTCTAATCTCCAGCAGTGAATTCCAAAGTTACAACTGTCTCTTACATCAACAGAGTAGAACTAAAGAATTAGTCTCATAATTAGACCTCATGTGGCATGATCTTGTCTGCAGAAAAATCCCAGCTGCATTTCAGCACCTTCTGGAGAGTGTCTGGCCCCGCAGCCTCAGGACACAGCCTGGCTCTGCTGCTCCATCCCCGTTTCTCTTCCTACATGCAGGGATGTGAGGTGCCCATTGGCCCCCCAGGCTGCACTGCTGATCAGTCTTTCCCCCTGGCTCCTGCGCACCCATTTACACAACACTCCGGATCTATTCTGATCCTGGGGAGGTACCTGCTCCCTGCTGCCAGGGCAGACACCACCTGCCTCTTCCCAATCCCTGCCAGGAAAGCCGCTTCTCTGCAGAGGAGCTCCCTGACCACGGACATAAGATAAAATCAACCACCAGCAAACAGCACCAAGAACATTTCCATGACACGTGATGTCAGACCTGCACTGGGAACATGAGAGAGTCCAGAGGCCCCTGACTAAATTCATCAAGTAGTCAATTCATCCACCCCAAAAATAGAAGAGTTTTTAAAATGTAAAAATTCATACTCATTTAGAGGGAGGGGAAATGCCTCAGAGCAGCCAGCACACCAGCTTACAGGCAGAAATGCACTGTAAGCTGCCACCTGATTTGAGCCACAGCACGTGAACCTGATGGGATTCTCTTTTAAATTGAAATAAAAGCATTTCACCAATGGTTGAAAGAGAAATGGAAACACCTTTTACCTACCAAAACCTGGAGTTCATTGTTCTGTGATTCCCCTGCCACAGCTGAAGACATCACTAACACCTAAAACAGAGCAAAGAGCTGCACTTGCATATTAAATGTCTAAAGACAAGGTGCAGAGATCAGTGCACGTTACATCACCTCTCCACAAAGCGTATTCCAAAGCAAGTACAAAACTTCAAACCAAAGAAAATATCTTTTCCATACCAAATAAATACATGTGGGGCAAACATTTACCAGGGAGGAGGGAAACAGAAGGCCTGGGAATCAGGGGCTCAGTGTTGAGTGTCAGGGGGTGCAGAGCTGGGGCTCAAAGCCCTCTGGGCTCCGCCAGCATCCTCCTGGGA
Source organism: Dendrocincla tyrannina (assembly GCA_035047865.1). NCBI lineage: Eukaryota > Metazoa > Chordata > Aves > Passeriformes > Dendrocolaptidae > Dendrocincla > Dendrocincla tyrannina. The sequence continues at coordinate 963,387 of JAWWMP010000023.1, forward strand.
ATGACCCCTCCCTCTGCCACAGCTCAGGCACTGGGGAGGGACTTTGGGCAAGAGGAATGGCTTCCCACTGCCAGAGGGCAGGGAGAGATGGGATATTGGGAAGGAATTCTTCCCTGGGAGGGTGGGCAGCCCCTGGCACAGGGTGCCCAGAGAAGCTGTGGCTGCTCCTGATTCCTGGAAGTGTCCAAGGCTAGACTGGAGCAACCTGGGTTAGTGGGAGGTGTCCCTGCCCATGGCATGAGTTGGAACTGGACTGTCTTTAAGGTCCCTTCCAATCCAAGCCATTCTGGGATTCTAATGGGCAGGTGACAGTCCATGGAAACCTCTGGTGACTGTGACACAGAGGACACTGACATCCTGCAGGCTCTTCCCTCTCTGCCAGAAATTCACATTTCCCCAGCATTTCTACCCAAAACCCGGACAAAATTAAAGCTGTTCAACACCAGTTGAGCTATGACTGTCTGTAAACCCAGGGGGAGAGCCTTTGACTTCTGTGGTGGAGAAGGGGCTGCAACACATCCTCCCCTGCCCCATACCCAGCTCCTGAGCAATGCTCCATGGGACAGGGAAGGTGTCTGCTTCCAAAGAAGCCATCAGGCCACAGAGCTGACCACTGATCTCCCCCCAGACTGGATCAGTGACCCCCCAGACCTGAGCCCTGATTCCCTGTGCTGCAGAGGGGCTGTGGGGGCTCCACGGGATGAGGGACTCCTGCATCTCATACTCCACATCAGTCACAACACACAGTTCAAGTCAACAGGAGGCTCTTCATATATCTCAGAGACTATTTTGGCACAAGCCAAAAGAAAAGATGCAGGAGCCAAAACAAACAAGGAGAAATGCAGAAGTGGGAGGAACAAACCAAGAGAACATGTCTTTGAGCACAGACGAGCTCCTGGCAGCTGCAGCATCTCTGCTGAAGTGCTGCCTGTTTGCAGCCCCACGCACGGAGCAAAGCCATCAGAGCCCCTGGGGGTGCTTCACACCTTCCCTTGCGCAGCCCGACCTTCGGAGCGGGTTTGAGATTCGCTCAGATAATCACATTTCCGGAACAGATGATACAGGATCTGCTTTAAAACAACACCTTGCTTGATGTGGTTTTTTTTCCCAAGTTGACACTCAGAATAGCTTGAATTTTCTACTAAAACTGAATAGGGAAAGAAACTAGATAGAAAAAACTAAACTAGATTGGGAAGCAAAGTGAGGGAGACAGTGACATCCAGGGGTAAAAAAAGCACAACCAAGACTAGTTTGAGGCTGTAACTCCACTCTGAAGTTGGTCAGGCAAAACCACACACTAATCAATACTTTTTGAGACAGATTACATCTCATTAGGATCTCCTGGTTCATTTGCTGCTTTTTTGTACTGTTCCTCCTAACAACTCACAGTCTTTGCAAACGAGATCTACTTTCAGTAAGAATAATGCTGAAAGGGCTTGGGTAAAAGCAGGTGCGATGAAGTGCTGCTGCAGACTGCAGCAGGACGGGGCTCTCTCCACCCCCTTGGAGGCTGCAGGAGCCCTGGGGGTCCCTGTGCACGGCCCGGGGGCACCTCTGGCTCTGCTCTGCAGTGGGAACAGTGAAACACAGCGCTAAAGAAATCCAGAAATAACACCAAGCAGAGCCATCCCCGCTGGGGCTGAGCTTCACTTAGCTGTACCTGCACATAAAAGAGCCATCACACGAAGCTATCTGTTACTTGCCAATTCAGAACCACTCCAGAAAGCAGTTCCCAAGCTTCCCGTGATAGATGTCCAACAAAACCACCTCCTAATCTCTGCACATCGTCGGGAAGAGCTGCATTAAACCTGCCTCCCATCAATCTTTGTTCTCTTTGCTGTAACTCCACGGGATGAACTGCCTGCAAGTGCTTCGAGGAACCAGCTGCAGTCAGCTGCTGTGGGAAGAGCAAAGCTGGGCACAGAGAGGAGAGCTCCGCTCTCAGAAAGCCACTGCTACTGCTTCTGTTCCAGGGGAAACATGAGGAAAGACAATTCATACTGCCAGTGGTTGCTTCTTGTTGTAATTTCAAATTCACTGCTACACAGGGTTTTCCGCATTCTTGCATCCAGCAGAAATAATTTCTTTGGATTGGATAAAACCATAAAAGCTTTTTTAAAAAACGATAAACTCATTAAAATAGATAAACTCCAAAGCCCCACCTCCTGCAGCTCTGAGGCTCCAGGCTCAGTGCCTGAATAGTCTTGAATCACATTCAATTTATCATGAGACTGACAAAGGTGAAAAGGTTAAATCAGTGGCACTGACCGGAACTTTGAAATTCTAGTGGATGTATTTGAATTTTTGCCCGACAGCTGGAATAGAAGTTAAAGTGAAATTACAGCCCTTCTGCTAAGCTCAGAATGACTCCCAGGAGTCAGCCTGGTGCTCTTGGAGTGGTTTGATGGGGTAACTTCACGAGGTTTTACTGCCCATGGCCACTCGTGCCTAGTTATAGCCCAGGCGAGGATTTCAGCTTCACTGCTGTGCATTTTCTGCAGACAAATTTTCTCTCTGGCCTTTTCTTCCTTTATTTAGCAGAAAGAGAACTCAAATAAAATGCCCACGACTTTGTATCAAGGTTCTCCCATCATCTTAAAAGTGGGTGGTTGATCCAGCCAGTTCAAACTCTGCCAGACAGGGTGGACAGAAGATGTGCCTGAAATATAATTCAGGGATCTCCTGTTTCTGTGGCAAATCAGGATGAACAACAAGAAGTCGAGAGGGTTAAATCTGTGGAAAGAAACCATTATGGCAAAAGGAAGAGGAACTGCAGAGAATGAGGCTCATTAAGCTCCGAATGTGGAGAACAATGATCAAACCTCTGGCTGGTCCCATCCCTTCCTGGGTACCTGCAGGGGCTGCTGACACAGCACTTGTGCTCCCTGGGGAGCTCGGAATACCAACAGTGCTCCTCATTAGCCTATAAATCACTGCACTGTTACAACTCTAGACTTCCTCATTGCTCAGACTCATCCTCTAACTGGCCTTCTGGCCAGAGGACTCACCTAGGGATGACAATGAGCTGAGATCAGAGAGGGGCCACGTGGAAGAGTTTTGCTGATCATACATGATATGGTTTAGTGGGCATGGGGGGTTTGGTTGAGGGTTGGACTTGATCTTGGAGGTCTTTGCAACCTTAATGACTCTGTGATTCTATTCAGGTCCAAGATCAGTTTTCAAGTAGGCACCTCCTTCATCTCAGACAACTCGTGACAAGTCTGTCAGCACGGAGAGCAAGGAAAGAAAACTTTCACAGTCCAGGCCACGATCTATTCCTGCGTCCCTTCACTTTTTTACACATAGTTCTTCTGTTGCCTTGACAGAAACTATCTTCACTAGAGATAATTTTGTGGAGGTTTATGAGATTACAGTAATGTGGCTCTGGTCAGCACATCTGCTCCATGACTGGCTATTTAGAGCCGAGGTCAGTGGAGCCAAACTGGTGTGGAGGCAGGTGAGTGGTGTGGGCTGCTCGCTGAGGGAATGGAGCCAGAGCAGCTCCCACACCACAGAGCCTCCGGAACACACGTTAAAACCCACGAGGGGCCAATTTAAGGCACATCCTGAAAACACTGAGGCTGTCATCACATTCATGATAAATTTGATAATTACCAGTCATCCTAAAAAGTCAATTAGTTGGGTTTCCCAGCCGGGCTCCCATCACATCATGAGTCACCTCAGCACCTGGGGCACCACGTGCCACCACGCTGAGCCCACCCACGGTCACGGAGCAGCAGCTCAGCACTTCAGCTTTACAGCTTTGCTGGCACCAGCACAGCCCACAGAAGGCAAATAAAAGGTTTATACCACTCCACAGGAACCTGGTGCTCATTAGAAACCTCTCCCTCAAGTCTCCCTGCATAATGATGACACAGAGGAAAAACTTTTAAAAGTTCAAAATTAGGAGCCTGTAAAGGAGTGTTCCAGTCCTTGAGAGAGTTTCAAAGCCCTCCAGGCAGCCCTGACTGTCAGGCCTGCACAGGTAACACAGACACACATCTATGACATATGGAACAGATCATACTTCACAAAGGGACATTCGATGGGAGTGTTAATCTACTCCAAGAACCATTTTTCCCAATTTCTAAATAAAACATAAGAAACAATAAATCAGGACAAAGGATGATGGGCTTTTCACAGGTGGCTTTCAAATGTGGTTCAATCCAAAAGGATTTCATCTGCCCATTAAGGCAAAAGCTGTTTGTTGAGAATTTACTGTAGTTATCCCAACATGACATTCCCCAAAAGGAAAAGAATTAGACCACGTACAACAGAAACATGGAATGGGGCATTTCTGTGGCTTCCTTGGGGAGCTCCACGCCAGCCTTCTGGAAGTGGGGGCTGATTGCAGCTGGAGCAGCTGGTGTGGTACAAAACCCCTAGAAAAGCACTCAGAAATGGTCTGAAATGACAAACATCAAGGAGGCTCTGTCTGTGCCTTTCCAGAAGCCAAAGCCAGGCATTAGTGCAGAATGGGAACCAACAGAGCCAGTTTGCTTCCCAGTAAGGTTGAAAAGTTAAATACTCTTGACATTCAGCACTAGAAATACGTTATTGCTGTCTCTAAATCTACCTGGGGCAGCACGAGCTAAGCAGCTCCCCAGGCCCCCAAATCCCAACGCTGAAGGACAGGACAAGGCAGGCCACTTTTTCCAGGCTCTGCAGACAAGCCCAGTGTGGCATGTGAGCACTCATGAGGTTCAAAACATGATACAGAGAAATAGTTAGGAATTTTTGACAATTCCTTTAATGTTTCAACCGTGTCCTCAGCTAGTTTTCTTTCAAGTAGCTCCTGTTATTAGTTGGCACAGCTCACACAGCAGCAGAGCTGCTCCATCCTTCCCACATGACACCCACGCTGCCCTCACATCACTCCTGACTGCAGATCCCCAGCCCTGTCCTGTCAGGGAAAGGTCCTCTCAGAGCTCAGTCATGTCTCCAATTCCTTGATTGCTTTCAGAATAGATAGATCATTTTCCAAAGGCTGCAAAGGTCTCCCAAGCCCAACCACTCAGGAAAATGAGAGACAATCTACAAAAATCACCCTGAATTTCCCGTAAATTATCAGCATTATGGCAGTTATCTATTTTTATGCTGCTTTTACACATCTATTTGTTTCAGGTGAACTAGAATTGGCAATTTTACCACCATTATTTGGTAGAGAGTCTGGAGGAGAGGTGAGGAGAGCACAGTGCTGAACAGTGCCTTAGGAATCATTTCTGGATGAAATGTGGAGTCAGTACCTGTGATGTTCTTACTCGAGGCTTCTTGGATTTTCTGTTGATCTTCCTTTGGCAACGTCACTTATGATAACAGGTCCACGTCCAGATTGACCTATGTAATAATCCTTGTAGCACAGAAAGCACACACTGCATTTCACTGTTTTGGAGAACGCAAATGTAAATGTGTATGATTTGGTTGGTTATTGTGTCCCTCTGGAGCTATAAAACCCCATTTGGAACAAATGTCCCAGACCTGTCCAATTCACCAGCTAAATTCACAGACCTATTCTTTCTTCAACAGAAGAACACAGCAATGAAAACCAGAACTATTAATTCATATGGAGGCATAAATTTTACTGCTTTCCTCTCATGTGACACTGAAGAACTTCAGTTACAGGGTCAGCCATCGCTGGCCTAAGGGGAGGAGGAGATGGGACTTCTCCTCTCCCTGTCAATGTTTTTCAGTTTAGCAGAAGAAGCCAACATGGTGAGATGGGAAGGCAGATGCATCAAAAGAATTTCAAGCCTTTTCCCTACCATTCTGTTACCCTTTAATTGTGCTAAATTAGTCCTGCCAAACGCCAGACCTCATTTTCCTTTCTGGCTCTCTCCCCCTCTTTCCCTGAGGTTTAATAGCAGCCTCACCTTGCTGCCATTCCCCAAGCAGCAAACAGCCGCTGTGTGCAGGGCCAGCCTTTAACTCAGCCAAGCCTGGGTTGTTTGGCTGAATCATATCAGATTTAAACAGGTCCCAAAGCTGGCAGTCCCAGCGCAGGCTGTTTCCACACTGTCGTTTCCACAGCTTCCTTTTCTAACATCCCTCCCACAGCCTCCCTTTTCCCTGGCAATATGATGAGTGTTGCATCACCTTGGGAAGGACAGGACAAGGTGAAGCCCCTCTCTGGCCTGACAGCCCAAGCCCATCCCTGCAGAGCTGGGCTCTGCAAAGCCAGGCCCAATGGGATTGCGCAGCCCTGTGGGAGAGCAAAGCACTCCTGAGAAATGATTCCAAATTGCAGGTGGATGGGCAGCGAGAACCTGGCAAGGAGCCTCTGCTGCACTGCTCGCTGCCCACGCTCATTGTCTGGTCCCATTTTAAGCCTTGTAATGGTGCCCCCAGCTGCATCACCTCCCAGCACCATCCATCTCCTCCCACCAGCTCAGCTCAGCTCAGCTCAGCACAGCCTGGAAGAGCCACTCTCTGCCCACCTGCAGGTCTGAAGGTGAGCCCAGTCCCCACCCCAGCCTCAAAGCAATCCTTGTTTCAGGGTGGACAGTGTGGAGAGCTGCAGCAGGACCATGGCAGAGGGGCAGTGTGGGACTCCAAGGCTTCCCTGGGGAGCGGGAGCTGCTTGAAGTAGCAAGACACATCATAAGGAAGGTCATCTCCCTGTGCATGAGCCATGGGGTGTCCCCCAAAGCTGCTCCACTCATCCATCCCTTTCACTGTCCACGTTCCAACAGTGGAAAAGAGATTAAAAAAATGTCACAGGAGATAATGCTCTGGAGTTACAAACACAAGACGGGAGTGACGAGCCAGGAGCTCACCCCTGGCTTCCAGCACTCTGCCCAAGTTATTGAGATTCAGCTCATGAACCGGTGGACATTTCAGAGTTCAGAGGCTCATGTGGATGGAGGCATTAAGGAAAAGGCTGTTCTAAGCAAACCAAACCCTAAAAAGTGGCCATGCAACTAATCACCAGAGAGGTAAGAGACAACAGCAAAAGGAATCTTTAAAAGTAAATTGCTGATGAGCTTAAAACCTGGTATTCTGCACACCTTCTGCCTTGCTACAGATCTTGAGGCTGTATAAATGAATATATTCCATCACTGGGGGAGCAGGAAATGGTGCCAGACACCAACTATGGTTGAGGAGAGTCAAAGGATTAGGAGAACAGGAGAAAACTGCCCCTGCCATCACCCAACCACTCTGCTGCTCAGGAGGAGAGCAGCCAAAGAGGATAAAACCATCCAGAAACAAACCTGACAAAAGGCTACACTTGCCAAGATAACATGTCTATGTATTACAGGGCTGAAACTTTAATGCAGCCCTGCTCAGCTCCATTCCCTCACCTTGGCGTTTCCCATCCCTCCTTTTAATACCAACAGAGGAAGCATTTCTCCCCATCAGTAATCTTGTTTATTCTAATAAAGAACCACTGACTAAAACAAAATCCTGAGAATCAACTGTTGACTCACAGCTGAGGAGAAATTCCCACAGGCGAATCTTTTTAGTATTCCGACAGCGTGACTACCTCAATTAACACCAGTCAGAAGATTATGTAAAGCTATGAAGTTATACATCCATATATATATATAAAAATGAAATATACTTGTTAGGGAATACAGGTAAGACCTCTGTGGTTTGTATTTGTATTTCAGTTATTGGTATAAAAGCCTGACTGTGTCCAGGGATCTTTTCCAGATACATCAAATGTTCATGAACCCCAAGCCATACACACTCCTCAGGTACACCTTCACCTAAAGGAAAAGCCAAGGTTTTCACTCAGACTGCAGTTTCCAACTCAAACACAGAAGTTTCCATGAGGAACATGACCCATCCCAGCTCCACCAGCAGCAATCAGGGTCAGGAATGTGCAGCAGGGAAGGGGAGGCTTTTGCTCCAGTTACAGAAGAAAATAAGCACTTGTGATGGGTAACATTATGGGAGCTCAAGGCAGTGATGAAGGTCATTGCACTTTAATTTTTACATTTTATCTGCAGATCTGTTTGGGTCAAAAATTCTGTAGCAAGTCTAGAGCAAGTCCTGCATGGAGCATGGCTTTGGAAAACAGAGCCCACTCTGGTGGATTCCTCCTGGGCTACAGGTGGTACTTTATAGAGGAAGGTGCCAATAATAAGGCCCAAGGGGGCAAAACCCAACTCCTGCCCCTTACACGAAGCTGCCTCCCCAAAATTCATGGCACTATTTGGTGCTTAAATGCTTGGTTAGTGTGGGTTAATGAACTCCATGTCTCCTGGGAGCACTCCTTACATTTCCCTGCGCTGTCATTTTTATTGCCAGTTTGACTCTAGGACATGCTTTCAAACTTTCAGACAGATGTGAAAATAAAATTTTAGAATCATGGTCTTTTAATTACCTTTCCTTTATTCAAATCATTATTAGCTGTTATGGCACAGTTGTCTTTGTCCACCAGTGACCATACACATGCCAAAGCCCCCTTTACGCTTCTTTTCCTCTGTACTATTTCAAACTCTTCATAAAACTCATGAAGAAAAACTCCACTAGAAAACCAAGGAAGTGGAAAGTGTGATCACCCATGCAAGGAGAGAATTCAGGATTGCCCTTGAAAGGCTTTTCTGAAGACTTCACAAACCCAGAGCACAACTGAGCCAACTGTGAGTCTGAAAACACTTTCTTGTGGTTTTTGTTTTTTTTTTTACTCAAAAACCAGAGGCTAAAAAACTCCAATCAACCCAAGAAACCTTTCGGCTATTTGGACAAGAATTGAAAGTGGACAATGTGAATGGAAATGAAATTGGATTCTGGAGTCAGCCAGTACAGCTGATCTGCCTGGTTTTGTTCCAGAACCAGAACCCATCGTGATAAATGGGGCACCAGAGGCAGCATGACTTTCCTAACTGGATAGGTCTAAAAATATGAAAAATTTTCAGAAGAAGTCTCATCTTTTCATTTCTGTAAAAAGCCTAAAACTTTTCCACCTTTAGTTTTCCATGAGGCTCGTTTAAAATTCCAGATCAGCTGGAGCAAAGCTGAACTTTTTCCATTAACACACACTGAGATAAGATAAAGATCCACATTCACGTCATTTTTCCCTGAAAAATGAACTTCGAGTAAAAATGATGTACTTTTTATAAAGGTGTGAATTAGGGCTATCTAAAGCTTGAAACCCAAAATAAAATGTTAGTTAAGCAGCCACCTGGGTAGGTCCTGGAATACAAGGCATGGACCAGCACCCCTCACAGTGCAGGGATTGCTCAGTGTGACCACATCTTGGTCAAATGACCTGCCAGGAGCACCTCAAGGCCATTCACTGAGCACATTTAGGAGCTAAACCTGCAGTGAACTTGCATCACTCTGCTGTTGTCCCCAAGAAGGTGCAACACGGTGGTGGAAAATCTCATTGATGAATTCTGACCTCGACCAGCCTCGGACTATCCCACAAGAACCAAAGCCCTAAATATCAACCCAAACGATGGCAGATGTGCACATTCAGCCCCTGTCCCTCCCCAGCCCTGGCTGTCTGACCACACGGGTCTGTCACGGGGGACTGGAGCAGACCCAGGGACGTTCAGAGCAACTCCCACCACGGAAGTCGGGGTAATTGCTCTTTTGTTTAAGCATTTTAAATGATTATTTTCAACATAAGGGTACCATCTGCTCCAGGCAGCCTGCCTGGCTGGGTGGTCAGCGCACAACTGAGGCCACTGCACATATAATTTTGATAGAGTAACAGCATATTCTTGCTGCTCACAGACATCCTGACTCAGCAGCTCGTTTCTAAAGATCTGATAATCTGAATGAATCAGTTATGGCAGCAGAACAACACACATCTACTCACTGGGCTGCCCGGGGCATGATGGAGTCCCCACCCCTGGAGGGCTGCAAAAGCCATGGGGATGTGGCACTTGGGGACACAGATTAGTGGTGCCCTTGGCAGTGCTGGGGGAATGGTTAGCCTTGATTGTCTTAGAGGGCTTTTCCAACTTAAATGATTCTGATTATTCCCACAGAAAAAGACTGGGTTTGGGGCTTTTCTAAATGCAGCTGCAGGATTGTGACAGCCACCACTCCTTGTCCCTGCCATCCTCCTTCCAAAGGGGAAACATAACAAGGGCCAGGCATGGCACAGGATTTCCCAGCACAGGGCAGCCAATGTGCCCCTCCAACCCCACCACCCACGGGCAGGAGGAATAACCCTCATCCTTGCACTTCTGCTCGAGCCAGGCAGAAACCTGGGACAATAAAGCCATTAATTCATGAGGTTTAAGAGACATGGACAAGCAGGGGTCAAGCTGAAGATCATGGAACCATAGAATGGGTTGGAAGGAACCTTAAAAATCATCTTGTTTCAACCCCCTGCTCTGGACAGAGACACCTTCCACTAGACCAGGCTGCTGAGGTGCTGATTTTTAAGATATATCACATGACTGTAAATATATATATAAAATTACAAATGAATGTATCTTTCGAGGGGTTTGCAGTCCCATGTACACACAGCCCCCCTTGGGGCCGTGCTGAGGCAGCACAGTGCTTCCCCCAGGTTTGGATCTCAGCCTCTCCTGAGGGGGCCCTTCATGGCTGGGCTCAGGCAGAGCAAAGGGGAGTTTCTGGAGCTGTTTTCAATCACATCCTCCAGGCAATAATGAACACATGAACCTGCAGAGGAGGGCAGCAATCTGCACAGCCTAACCTAAGTGTGAGAGCACTTCTGTAAGCAGCAGGAATAAAAGCTCACAGAAAAATATCTATTCCTTGAGATGAATGCTGTGCAAGACCCTCTTGCACAAAGGTTCACAGCCACAGCCTCGCTGTGCAGAGCTGAAAGCTGCTCTGGGGTTTATCTGGCTGCCCTGGGGTTTATCTGGCTCCTTTTCCCTCACTGCTCCCTTCCATCCAGCTGCAGCCTCCGTGGCCACTCCACCCCGCGTTTTTCCAATGCCTATTTGATTTGGTTTAGAGTAAATCATTGATGGGAGATTTAATTTCTTGGAGCTGCTAATGAGTGCAGCTAGATATGGATCCTTTCATTTAAAAGTCTGCTTTCCAATTTAATCAGCCTCCACAGCCCCAACACCAGCCTGGAAGTAATGTGGGATGGTTGTAATAGTGAACAAAGGATAAAAAAATTAGACCAAAATTAGATTAATGATTTTAACAGAAACACTGAGCTGCTCTCTCTAGTCAGGTTTAAATGCAATGTGCTCTCTCAACACGCTCATGCCTCTCTGGGCAGGATTATATCTCTGTAAGCAACCTTGGGGTTTGCCCTGTGCTGAGTAATTACATTCTCTCCCTCCCTCCCTGGCCAGGCTCGTTCCCATCCTGAGCAGAGGGGCTCTCACCCATACACAGGAAATCAGGAAAGAAATACCACTATTTGCATCAATTTTCCCATTCCTCAGCCTCTTAAGAAACACTTGTATGAATGAGGTGACATGAGAAGACAAGACATGCACAGTTCCTCTGACAGTCCCCACCAAGGTCCTGTTCAGGCAGTTTGGGTTTATACCCAGTGCCCCTGTGACAGCCAAGCCAGAAATGATCACATAGCAAAGAGAAAAGCCATTAAACACCAGGAACAATCACACATATCTCTCTGTGTTATCTGCCATGCTCGAATCCTTCTCCCAGTGCCTGGGGTGCTTTGATGGGCACAGAATCCCCACAGAACCATGGAGTGGTTTGGGCTGTAAGGGACTTCAAAGATGATCCAGTTCCACCCCCCTGCCATGGGTAGGGGCATCTTCCACTAGACCAGGTTTCTCAAAAGCCCATCCAACCTGAAGATTTGGATCAACGGACAGAGAAGATGCAGTTATAAAAAAAGAGAGGCTTCCTATAGAGACTCTGGGAAAATACCAAAGGGGACATGAAAAACCCAAACTTCAGATTTTAGTCTTGTTCCTTTTCCTGCGCCCTCCTGCCCAAGTTCCATTTTGCTGCCACTGTGTTTCCTTGTTTTATCTTCACAAAAAACAGGACTCCTTAAGTGTTTGCATCAATGCAAAGGAGAATGGCATCATTTTAAACAATGGAAATGAATAAAGGATAGCAACTTAACTGATGACCTTTAAACACCTTTGATTTGGGGCTGGGAGCTGAGAGAATGAAGGGGTAGAATCCAATGGCTTATCTCACTGTAAGGGTGTAATTTTTAGAGAAGAGTTAATTTTTCAAGAAAAGCATCAGCTGCCAAAGCAAAGAGACATTTGCACTTGATAAGGATGTTTAAAGACTTACCAAAAAAACTTTCACCATTCTACTCTAATAGGATTAGAAATCTCTCACACGGCTCCAAGAGCTGGAATTTTGCCCTGACCAACAGAAGAAATGGCCCCAGACCAAGAGGAAGAGAAAGTGGGTGCAATTTCCACAGCTAAGTTACTTAGGTGTGTAAGAGCCATTTAAAAAATATCTTCCTGTAAGTCCCAGGGGCTCTGCAGCCAAGGGGGGCTCTTTGAGCCAACAAACACAAACCCTGCCCTGGGCAGGGCCAGCCGCTCCGGACATGCAATCCTCTGCCCATGGAAACCATCATGCCAAGAGCCACGGCCCCTTTATGCAGGGAAGTGTCTGGACCCAAGTACAAAGGTTGCTCACAGAACCGAGAGGGGTTTTTCCAAGCACCACGGGCACTCTGACCGTGGCTGAGTTCCTCCTGTGCCACAGTGCCAGTGACCACAGCGAGGAGCACTTTTGGCCAATTACTCTTCATGCTTTTCCTGTAATTAATTTAGCCTGGCAACCTTTCTGTCCCCAGCCAGTGGCCAACACTCACAGTAAGTCATATTGATGGAATGACAGGGCTGATCTTTGTTCTAAACCATTTTCAAGTCCATACATTGAATCCTGAGGAGCAGGACTTGAAAGGATAATTCATTTTTCTCACTTAGGAAGACAGCTATCCAGAAAACATTCTCCCAGGCTGTTCTAAATCTGGCTCTTAGTTAAAATAATGTGACTCTTTGTCTCATTATGTCATTGTCATATACTTTGCCTTTGAGTATTTCAGATTTTGCACTTTTCTGATCCTGTCTGCAAAGCTTTGGTTTCCTTTATGTGACTTCTTTTTTGCATATTTGGAGCTGTCAATCACTTTTGTGGGATTGATTCCCTCAGCAATGCTCTTCCCTGTAATTCAGCACACAATGGAATTCTGCACCAGGGCAGACACACCCACACATGACACACACCAGTTCACCTTGAAACTGGGAACCAGCTATGCTTCAGTGACCAACATTCCTACAAAAAAGTGGGATATTTCTTTTCCTTTTGTCATCTATGCCACACCAAGTCTGAGCAATTCATCCTATGTGAATCTCAGCTGTCCCACATAAGCACATTTTGGGGCCTCCTGCAGGAGCATCAAGACATATCCAACACGTATTACCTGCAGAGACACTCCTCGAGCACAGGAATCATCCATTCCCAAAGATGAATCTTCACCTCTGGAGCAGAGAGGAAGGGAAGCTTTAAACCTGGATAATTGCATGTTTTCTACTGAAAACTGAATGGTGGGTTGGGGGCAAACCCCTTAAAGAGTCCCTGTAGGACACAGCCAGTATCACTAAGCCAGTCCCTGACCTCCTACAGCAGGAGTGAAGAAGAGGGATTTAAACCCTCTGGCGCCTGGGCAGTCCCAAATCTGTGCTGGGGGTCCCCAGGCTGCCCCCTGCTCTTGGCTGCTCTGGTCACACCATCCAGCTACAGCCCTGGACGCTGCTGCTACTGGAATGGAGACCTGAGCCAGGAAAGGATTTTCATGTATGGATTTGCCTTTACAAGAAACATGATATCTATAGATTGGCTGGTTAAAACAAAGAAAGAGAGAGCTCCTCTTGGATGAGATCAACTCATGAAACAACTGCTTGGATAAGCAAAGACAGATCTGCAAGTCAGCTCCAAACACCAGATATTTTCACCCATTTTTGATATAGGAAAACTTGTATATCCAAAGCCAGCTGCTAATCCACCTGTGCACATTCGCATACTAAAGAGAAAAGCAGCTTAAGTACTAATGACATCCAAATGATATCTTTCCTATCTTCAATGATTATGATTCTTGGCTCCTTTCTAAGCAGGAGCTGCCGTTGGAGCCTAATCAATAGCATTCTGCTCTGAGAAAGGCCTTCCGAGGCTGACAAAACTCCCCAGGTTTTGCTTTGAAACCTGCTGCAATTTGGAAAACGATGGAAAGAATGTGCTTCATTTTCATGCTGAGGAATTTTCATTTCATGTTGAAAATCCTTAGGAAATCAAACACAACCCCAAACACGACCTTGTCTCGCTCTGCTGACACACCCAGGAGTCAGGGACTGAGGAAACAGCCCCGTGCTCACTGCAGAGCCTGGAAGTGCTCAGAAGCCAGAGATTAATAAAATGGAATCAAATATCTTCCACAAAGCACGGGGCAGGTGATTACCTTTGGATTCAGTCATGCTGTTACTCAGAGCCACACTGTGCTCCCTCTCACCGACATCCTGCAGCACCCAGGGCTGTCCTGCTCAGCACTAATAAGGTGGCACAATTCGGGTCCGAGGCTCTGGTGGGAAGTGTCACCACCTGCCTGGGGCTGCCAAGGCCACCTTGGACACCAAAGTTCCTGCTGTCCTTCATTGAGGATCTCGGAGCAGCAGCACAAACACAGGGACAGGAAGAAAGCAGAGAGAGAACACGGTGCAGCTTTAAAGAGAGCTGGTGCTTTTAATGAGTTGGGACATTCTCAGGAAGGAAGGCTCTGATTTGCTGGACTGACTGCACTGGAACTCCAGATCTTGCACTTGTTCTCGGAAAAGACTGAGGGAAAACACTGCATCAAAGGAACCTCGAGCAAAGCAGCATTATTGGCCAGAGCCTCAACAGGCACAGGACTAATAAAATTTTGCAAAGCCCTCCAAAGTGTTAATTCCTTTTTTAGTGCATCACGCAGAGCAGGGGCACTCTAGGGCATCTGAGCGTGGGGGACCTGCAGGGGGGCTGCGGGTCCTCAGAGCTTCTGCAGAGATTTTGCAGAAGGAAATGTTTCTTTCAAGGAACAGCTTGGGCACTACAGACGTTGGCTGCACTTTGTGAGGCTGCTTCTCTGCCTTCTCTCCTGATGTTAATAAATTAAAGTTACTGGATTACAGCAGTTGGAGGTTTGAGATCGGCTTGGGCTGTAATGAATGTGCTGCGCTTTCATGAGAATGAACAACACAAGAAATGAACTGGTTCAGGGATTATTAAGAGGTAAAGAAACCAAAGTGGAACTATGCAAGCTCCAATTCACCCTGGGGGTAAGTAGGACACTGTTCTTATCACACAGTTTGAGCTGGCCCTGGCACAAGGTGCCCAGAGAAGCTGTGGCTGCCCCAGACCTGGGAGTGTCCAAGGCCAGGCTGGATGGGGCTTGGAGCACCCTGAGATAATGAAAGGTGTCCCTGCCCACAGCAGGGGGTGGAATGGGACAAGCTTTAAAGTGCCTTCCAACCCAAACCATTCTGCTGAGTTAGCCAAACAGAACCAATTTTGATACCCAAGTGTCCAAAGCCACTTGCCTTCCCCCAATCTCCCAATAAACACTCCTGGTTTTGGATAAAGCAGCCAGCTTGGACCAGAGATGAGTTAATCACAGCAGCACCCCTGGGAGCACAACTCCTCTGGGATTTTGCCTCTGCTCAGACATGTCCCAGGTCACTGCACAATGGCACCAGAGCTGGGTTTTCCAGGGCTGTCATCCCCCACCTTCCACAAATGCTGAGGCCACAACCCTGAGACACAACTATTTAAGGCTGAATTGATTTCTGTGCATGCAGAGCAATTGCATCTCCAATCAATCTGAAGAGAAACCACAAACACTCAGTACTTTGGGAAAAAATCAAGGTGCTCTGGGTCCTTTGTACAGACTTAGATGTCCAAACATCAGACCCCAAGTGGCATTTGGTTTTGACATTGAAATAGATATGAAAAAAGCCCTCCAAAGCAATAATAGAAGAAAACTTGGCAAAAGGCACATGCTACAAAAAATAAAGGCCATTTCTTAAGCAGAGTCCATGCTATCCAGCAGTGCTATACTAGCAGTATAATCTTAATTAGCCAATAAAAGTTTTTAGACAATCTGTCTAGACTTGCTTTTGCCTGGATATAAAATTGGCTTTAAAAGAAATATATAAACAGCAATGAAAAGTCAATGAAGAGCTGTCAAAAAAAGCTCCCTGCTGTTCTGCATCTGCACCCTGCTCTTCTTAAAACATGGGCATTTAAGTGAAATCTCTCATTTTTTAAGTGAAAAGCTTCTCTATCTGGGATCGCTGCACTACAAGCTTCATGAGTCATCTTCATGAGTGGCTGGTGTAGAAGTTAACCTGAGGACATCTCTCCTAGAAAGCTCTGCTCACACAGCTCAACACAGGCCTTTGTCTGGAGGAAGCCAAGTCATTAGAAATAAAGATAATTGAGTACAGCCATGTCTGGAGAGCAACTGGGCTTGGGCCTGCTTGCTGCAAGAAAGCAGAACAGGGACCAAAGCACAGCACACTTGACAAGAAAGGGAATGAAAGAGAGAACCAAATTGTTTCAGGGAAAAAATATATCAGACTGGAAAAGAAACAAAATATAGATATAAGATAAACTGAGAGACAATGAAAGGGTTGATGAGATGCTGTGGATTAGTGGGAATTAAATTACAGTGTATCTTTAATCAAAGGTTAAAGAGTATTTTCTTGATTGCATCCTGAGATAGCCCCTTCCAGGCTTCTCACATCCTGACCAAGTCTTCCATGGTAAGGCAGATCCCTGAAATATTTCTGCTTTTCATTTTGCACTAGGAAGTCACTTTCCCTGGCCCCAGAGCAGGACCATCAGCAGGGATGTGCTGGTGCCCAGAGGACCAGCTCACCCATCACCATCAGGACGTGGCACTGGTTTGGTGGCACCAGAGCTCGGCACCATTGGGAGTGGCTGATCCAATGGCCCTGACTTTGGGTGGGTGAGCAGAGCACTGTGGGTAGCTCTGAGATGCTCTTCCTTGGCTCTGCCAAACCCTACATGGGGCTGGGGGTGCCTCAAGGCTCCCAGGGAGCCACCAGGGTGGGCACTGAGCCCTGAGGGACGCTCACTGCTGCTGCTGCTCCCACGGGTGATGCACCTTCCCCAGGCAGCACAGGCACTGCCTTCTCCAGCCTCAAGAAGAACATGTGATTTTAAACACTAATCTAGACCAGGGATGCCAGCTCTCCTCATCGTCCTTGGGCTCTCTCAGTCAAGCAGCATTGAGCAAAGTGTTGATGGTTATTGTAAGGAAACATTTTCAGTGCGTGTGGCAGCACCCAGAGCCAGCACAAACCCAGCCCAAGGCACCCAGAGCCAGCACAAACCCAGCCCAAAGCACCCAGAGCCAGCACAAACCCGGCCCAAGGCACCCAGAGCCAGCACAAACCCAGCCCAAAGCACCCAGAGCCAGCACAAACCCGGCCCAAAGCACCCAGAGCCAGCACAAACCCGGCCCAAAGCACCCAGAGCCAGCACAAACCCAGCCCAAATCTCCAACATCTGCACAGAATCACTAAGGTTGGCAAAGACCTCCAAGATCATCAAGCCCAGTCTCTGACTGAACACTCCAAGCCCACTAAACCACATTGCCAAGTGCAACATCTGCTCATTTTTTGGACACAAATGTTTGAGTTGCGTTTCCATTACCCAAAGTTTAGCCTGTTTCATCACCATGTTTCCACAACGAAATAAATACAAAGTTCTTTTCTGATAATAATTAATTTTCTTTTTCACCAACTTTTTGGTATTAACACCCCCAAAATGCTGTGAACAGGGACTACAGAAAAAACACCACATTTCACCATCACACGACACAAGACCAGCCAAGGAACCTGCCTGGAAAGAGGGAGGGGTACCA
The DNA here is from genome assembly GCA_035047865.1 of Dendrocincla tyrannina. Lineage (NCBI taxonomy): Eukaryota > Metazoa > Chordata > Aves > Passeriformes > Dendrocolaptidae > Dendrocincla > Dendrocincla tyrannina. The sequence goes on from JAWWMP010000023.1 coordinate 981,205, forward strand.
TCAACATGAGGGTTTTGTTTAAATAAGGGCCACTGGTAACGTGTTGAAATAATGCTGATAGTCTCCACTATAAGATTCATTTTAGATCGAAAATATATAAATCTTGAAACACCAAAGGGAAAAGGAACAGAACAGCCTGAGCCATAAACTGCTTGTATACATCTCTATACATCTTCCCAACATCCTGCCTATACATGTAAACCACTTAAAATGCTGTATTGCAGCTCATCTTTTCAGCTCAGGTACCTTGTTGGATACAGTACAGCAAATAGTATTTCAAACAGTGCCTTGATAAATAACTTTCCTAAGAACATGTAGGAAGGACTGTAAACTCCATTGATCACCATTCCCCCCTGCTGGCACTCTGCAAGGCGGGGAACAGACACACCATTACAGGCATTTTCTCCTCTCGTTGACCTTTTCTTCCCACACACGAAGCTGGACTGGGGAAGGCTCAAATTCTTCGGGGACAGACCAGGGAGTATTTTTGGCTTGCCCAGAACATCATGCAAACCATCTTCCAGGACCGTGAAGGGTTCAGGGCGTTTGTCATCCTCAGTTGTCTGAGGAAGGATAAGGAATGAAGGAGGCAGGGGAGGGCGCGTGATAGAAGAGGCATCTCCGAATTATTTATGTGCTGCTACTCCCCCATGGCTGTGAAAGCTGTTCTTTGCATTAGCACAAAGTGAAAAGGGACTGTGAAGTATGGAAGGTACAAGATGAGGCAATATTTTGTACTTCCTCCTGGGACACAGGATTTCAGTGACAGAAACTGGAATAACTTACTGCATCCCATTGTATATTACCCTTCAGATGCAGAGACACATTTAGAGCTGGTCTCAAGTGAAGTCCCAACAAATTCATCCTGCTTTGCACAACAGACACATCCCATGGGAAAATCTCAGTGTAATCACAATATTTCTATTTTCCACGGGGAAAGTCAAAATGACAGCAGGGGCTTCCTCTGCAGAAGGGTTTTATGAAACTCATTTTATTCCTTCAGGAAAGCTGACAGGATGCTTTGCACCACACACTGGAACAGGCACCGGAGCCAGGATGGGAGCCAGGATTCACAGGCTCCATGTCTCCCCTGGCGAAGAGTGTAGTGGGAGCAAAGGCACCCAGAGGGAAACCCCTAAGAAGCCTGGTTTCCCTGCCACTGGCAGAAAAGAGGGACTTGGGGAAGAATTTCTATCTTGTCTTCCAGAAATTTTAAGTTTTCACAATCAAAGTCAATTCTGTTTCTGAAATGGGTATTTTTTTGGTGTGTTTCCAGCCCACCCTCCTGGCAAATCTTCCCTACTCAGGGATATTTTTTCCCCTGCCATGGCTCAGACTTTGCAACCTCAGTCCCTCCTATCCACCTTCATTTTATGGCTTTTCATCTCTCCTCCTCATCCTCAAACCTCTCTTGCTTTTTCCACAGACTTGTTCCTTTTATTGTTCACTGAACCCAAGCACTTCAAGGGGACCTTCTCCTCAAGCTTCCTAATGCCCATTAACAAACATTTTGTCCATTCCCTAATATTTCCACCATTTCTTCACCAGTTTCTCTCCTTCCCAGCAGAACTTGGCTGCAGAACAAACACCAACACTCCGACTGCACCATCCTGCTGTCCTTCCCAGCAGGAACCATTAACCTTGAGATGCAGAAATCCTGCCAAAGAATAAATGAGAACACCTGGATTGGGATGAAAAACTTCCTGAACCTGCATCAAACATCTTCCCTTCTGCATCCTGGGACATCTGTGTGGCCAAACACAGGAGCATCTCCTTGGGGTGCCCAACTTCATTGGGACAAATAAAGGCTCAACAATGTATTTTCTGCTTTGAATTAACAAGGACTTCACCAATCCCTTCAGTCCAGCTGATCCACAGGACACATTTCATGTAGCCGTGAAGGCAATGTTTTATTAAATCTGGGGGAATACTTTTAAAGCACACTGAGGGTTATTTGTTCAGCAACAAGAATTGCCTATTTCAATTTTATTCTGTCCTTGAGATGCAATCTCCACATGGTCAATAAATGCCATAAAAAAGCAGATATTTATCATTACAGTGGCTGCTGCTGTAACCTGAACAGCAGCCTGTTACAGGTCTCCAAAAGCAGCTGGGTCAGATCATTGGGAGGACAGAGCAGACTCCCAGAACCAGCGTGGGGCTGGGCTCAAGGTTCCACATGGGCAGACACAAAGACAACCATCTCTTCAGATTTTTACCTCTTTTCCTTCTCCCCGACGCTATTGGATTGTTTTTTCCTGAGTTTATTGGAGAGGGGGGAACTATTCAAACCCTGGCTGGTCCCATCCCACAGTTCTCACATTGGGTAGGGGCTCCTGATGCTGCAGTGCCACCAGAGCCATGTCCAAACGCAGAGTTCCCATTGCCCAGCAGCCTCACTGCTGTCCTGAAGAGGATCAGAGGCACCTATAACCCTACACCAGGTATTTATCTTCCAGCAATGACAAGAGATAAGCAAACACGTATATCACACAGATGCCAATGATTGTATTTTTTTTTTCAATTCAAATTCTTTAACAACATGCCTATATTTGGTGCCAACTCTCCCTGTGGAGGCAAGAGAGAGAAATAGATGTTTTCAAAGGGCAGCTCAGATCTCATCACTCTTCTTTACTGCTCAGGGAACGGAGCCAGCCAGCTCAGGACATCTGCTGTATGTCTTAGGTAGGAAGCTGCCTTGCTAAGGAGATGGAGATTGCATTCACAATGTTTGGATAATCTAAACACACATCCTAGTGCCTTGAGGGTTTTTCAACACCTAAGCCAGGCAGATAATGAGTTTTACCCAATATCAAGTCAGAAGTCCAGTCATCACCTTAAGGACTCGCCCCATCCACTGCTCTAAGCGACAGCAGCACTGGCCACACACACAGTGACACATCCACTTTGCCTGCCCACTCTCAGAAGTCCCATCAAACTCTCAATGCAACCCAGACCACCCTCAAGAATCAAGGCCAGTGCATCTTCTACCAGATCAGCTGCAACTAAAAGGAGACCCTGATAACCCTGACACACTGCAGCACACAACACAGGCTGCTACAACTTGACACAGCAATTTTTCCTCCTTTTTTTTTCTGAAATGACAAAACATTTGTTATTTGACAATAGGAAAGAGAATAATAGATATCATAAAGTTGTTATTTAATATATTTTCACTGTACACCAAAAGGACACAGGCATGAATATTTGTGAAAAGTAGAAAAATGGAAAACACTTGAAATGTTGGGATATAAATTACCTGAGTTTATGAGTGGTTTGTATATTTGGTTTTGCTGTATTTGATGCAGAAAACAGGCTCTCTGGTGAATGAATAAAAGGCCATTCCATCAGAAGGCAGAATCCTTGAACACAACCATGACAAAGGGACAGCCCTGCATTGCAGCCCCTCTGTCTCCTCCTGCCAGCGCTGGTCCCACACAGGAGGGGGCTGCAGGACCAGTAATTCACTGGGAAAACTCCCTAAGCCCCAAAGCATCCTCTGTCTTCAAACTGCAGAAATGCCCTGGGGTCTGTGACCCTCCAAAGATCCAAGACATGGTAAACACCACCTCAGCATGTGTGGTTTTCTTAGGCTGCCCTTCAAGCCCTTATTTATAAACCAGGGTGCCACCACAGGCTCAGCTGCCTGCTCTGCCTTAGTGCTGGAGAAGGTTTCTTGCCCCTTGGGTTCTGGCAGAGGCAGATCCAGGGAGCAGAGTCTGCAGTCGCTGTTCCTTCTGCTAAATAAAGTCATCAGGTGGACAGCACAACACCTTATCCCATCATCTTCCAAGCAATGACTCATTCCAATGAATATTTCAACAGTGGCTCTGTTAACAGCTGGGCTCTGTGAGCTGCCACGAGGAATAGAGATCAGAGATCATCAATTTGGGGCGTCACTGGGTGATGGGCATCATCCATTGCCAGCATCTTGTGCTGAAGCTTCACTAAAAAATCCTATTTGTTATTTTTATTACCATGGCCTACACAATCTCTGCCCATCACAGTGATTCATTAACTTTTTTCACCTTCCCTTCTCATTTTTGGGTCATGCCATAAAGTGACTGCTCCTTGTACTGAGTGTTCTAAACCCTTTGAGTAGGGCTTTAATGGATCAAGAGAAAATCAAGAGATGTTTCACTCACATCAGAACATAAGACAAAAACAAAATAGATCAGGATTTTCTAGTTGGCACCAGGAATCCATTCTCTATTGAAGATGCACAGACAGAGGAGTCTCCTCTCCCTCCTGTAACAGAGACAGTTGTACAACTCCCTCATACAGTGATTCCACTCTCTCATGTTACCCAGCACTAATTTGTGCTAATGGAATTCCCAACAGACAGCATAAAAATTAAGTTCTATTACAAAAATGCAGATTCAGGCTCAGAGCAGGCAGCTGAGCAGACCTCGAGGAGCCCACGAGAACGCTCTGTGAATCACTGCGGGATGACAGAGCAGCTCTTGGCTCTTACCAGTGTCAGCTCCCATCAGTGAGAGGAACTGAACTAGAGCAGAGTATGATGATACTCCACACTGAGGGTGTCCCAGGAAGCACCAGGAGATGACTCAGATCACCAAAAACCTACATCAAAAAGCTCAGATCTTTTGAGAAACATAAGTCAGTGTGGAAAACAAATATCAAGGCTCTAGGAAAGGCTGTCGTATTTCCAGTTTTTGGTTGGTAAAGGGGCTTAAAACAGTCTTTGCTGCAAATAACAAACCCACAGCAAATAATTTCTATAGGAGCTACTTAACTGTATGTCATTAATTTGTAAAGAAACCAATGAATTTGGAGAGGCTAATATTTAATGCCCAGATTATAATGCATTGCAAAACAGTGGTTCATCTGATTCTGGTGGAGTGACACACAATCACAGAATCTCCTAAGGTGGAAGGGACCCACATGGATCATCAGTCCAAGCCTTGGCCCTGCAAGACACCCCAACAATCCCATCCTGTCTCTGTCCCATTGTCCAAACCCTCCTGCAGCTCTGGCAGCCTTGGGGCCGTGCCCACTGCCCTGGGGAGCCTGGGCAGTGCCCACCACCCTCTGGGGGAAGAACCTTTTCTGAGATCCAACCTGACCCTCCCTGAAAATCTCCCCTGACACAGCTCCACTTGTCAGACAGAAGGACAGTGTGCCTCACACAGGAAGGTACCTGTGTGTAAACATGGGTTTCAGTACCAAGTGTAAAGCTGCCAGAGAGAAGATCAAGAAATTCAAGTTTATTTTGAGATATGGTAAAGAAATACTGTTCAGCAGCACTGTTGGGAAAAAAAATCTACTTATGAGGGTAAGGATGGAAAATCACAGAAACAAAGAACAGTTTATGTTGGAAGGACCTAAGGACCTTTAGGTTGGAAGGATCATCCATTTCTAAGCCCCTGCCATGGACAGTGAACCATGCAAAGGGTCCCTTTTCTGCTCTGCCAGTGACTGGGTTTGGAAGTTTCGCTCTGGGCACACCCAGCCCCGGGGTCTGGGGCTCTGGGCACACCCAGCCCCGGGGTCTGGGGCTCTGGGCACACCCAGCCCCTGCAGTGATGCTGCCCCTGCAGTGATGCTGCCCCTGCAGTGATGCTGCCCCTGCTCACGCAGATGTTCTGCCCTTACGTAAGAGATGTCTGCAGGATCTGCAGGATCATGGACACGGAGGAATTACAGAAATTAATATTTCACAAAAGTCCTCGGTGAAAGAAGGAGAAAAAGAAGATAAAGAGACTGTCACAAGTGTTGTGCTTTCTGTGCTAAAGTGGCTTAGTGCTGATTCTCCTTTCTGCTCTGCCAAGGCTTTTAACAAACAGCACCCGACAAAGCCTTCAGAGGAAACTTCAGTCCAGAGAGTCACATCAGCACAGTGGCACAAGAGCTGTAATCCCCTTCTAGCATGTCTTTAGTACTCAGAAGAAAGCGGCAAGCTTTTCCACAGACTCTTTCTTCTCCAGCCTTTCCAAATGGCTGAGAACATCGTCCTCCCAGTTTGGAGATTGAGATACTCCCTTACACCACCCTGCACAAACCCGAGCCCCGGTTTGTGCAAACCCACAGAGCTGTGCTCCAAACCAGCCCTGCTGAGCAGGAACAGCGACTGCTGGGGTCAGGCTGGCTGGGGGACTGTGGGAAGGCAGAGGGAAGAGGTGGAGGTGGCAGACACAGGTCTTGCAGCTCCGGGCATCCCCCTGCCTCCCCCGTGTGCTGCAGCCCGTGGGGTGAGTGAGCCCCAAAGGCTCCACGAGAGCACACCAGTGTGCTCGTGTGTGAAAATGGGCCATCTGGGCAGAGAAGAACATTAATAAATGCACTCCAGATCTTTCAGTTATCTGTTAGGAGGCATTCAAGTGGTCTTTTGCTAACGACTTCAATATATATATTTCTTACAGATAGCAATTAACCTTCTGGTACAGATCAATCTTTTTTAAAAAATCAAAGATGAATTAATCTTTGAAATTCAAGTATTCAGTAGTTTCATTAATAATCTGAAATTGTCCTTTAGATTTTCCATAATTAGATCATTCCCCTAATTTATTAATCCCACAGACTGCGGAGCATGTTTCAAATCTTCATCTCCTGCCACAATGACATATTCAAACTCATTTGAAGTGCTCATAATAAAAGTCACTTTGTGAAGAATTATTAACTCAGAGGATCAAGCAAAGTCTTTATATGCTAAAGCATATTTGAAAGCTAAGCTGGGGTAGCACTTTCTACTCATCCTCAGATTTCCTAAGATCCTTGGCTGATCAGAAACAAGTTGGGATAAAACACTGAATTTAGGATAATTAGCTCGCTACAGACTTGAGGCCAGCGATAATAAATGTGCTGGCACCTATGGACTGAATCTTCCTTTCTGCCAAAAGAAACTGATTATGAGATACAAGACAATTGTTGGGAGCTGATGACAACTGTGCTCTGTGGTGTGCCTCAAGCCTGGGACCGCTCCTGGCACACACACCTGTCCTAAGGGGCCAGAACCACCACAAGGACCTCTGTTCCTCGTGGCCTCAAGTGCCATATCCAAACATTTCTGAACACTCCCGGGGCTAGGGACTCCCCGCTGCCCTGGGCAGCCTGTGTCAGGGCTGGACACTTTCTGGGAAGAAATCTCCCCAAATATCCAACCTGACCCTGCCTGGCACAACCTGATGCAGTTCCCTCTCCTCCTGTCCCTGTTCCCTGGGAGCAGAGCCCGATTTCCCCTGGCTCCCCCTCCTGGCAGGGAGTTGTGGAGAGCAGTGGCACAGCTCCTCCTGCCGAACATCACAAGCTTCTGGTCACTGCAAAATGAGGCAAACCACCTGCCCTCCATCCTGTCCCTTCAGGGCACGCTGAATGCACCCCCAAGCTGGGAAGAAGAGGCAAATAATCCCCAGCCCCACCATTGCCAGAGCTGGATTCTCTAAGGAAAAAAAATGTCCTCCTGCTGTTGCATTTCTGTTGCTTCTGGCACAAGTTTGCTGCTAGTGAGAGTTCTGATTGGCACCCAAACACCACATTAATCCACTCTCACGGCAGCAGCAGGATCAGCACAAGTGTGTCCCATCTTTCCTCCCATCCTGGCAGCGTTACAAGAGCACAGCACATGTCCCCTTGCTTTGGAAAGATGCTGCACAGTTACACACCTCAGGCCTTGGACTTTTGGACCCCTTTAAGCATATTTAATATTTGAAGTGCAAATGATCTCAGTGATACTTCTCCATCATATGCAAGCTTCTGTCCCCTCTGCTGCCAGCAGACAGGACTGGTCACTTCACACATTTACAGGCAGCTCTTACCCACTCAAGTGGTTTCAAATGGAGGGGTCATGGAGCTGCCCAGGACCCCCCAGCCACCAGCCAGGGCCATGGGTGCTGCCCATTGCTCCTTCAGCGGGCTCCTTCCAAACCCTCGGATTGCAGCACTCACCTGGCAGCCCATTAAACCCTTTCTTTGCATCAAATGTCTCCAAGGAGACACGGCCACCTCGGGCACTGGGAAAACAACCCTCAACACCACGTACCCCAGGCACAGACACTGCAACATGACCCCCAAGGCAGCACCCGGAGGGGTCACACTCGGTCCCCACAGTCAGGGAACAGGTGCCATTTTTCCATAGGGATTCAAGGTCAGGACCTGTATCTCCAGGCAGCACAGCTCCATTTAACCTCTAGGCAACAGGATCTTCTTGCATTCCCAGGATTTTACAACTCCAGGGAACTTGCTGACAGGTATTAAATCCCCTCAGAACTTCACCTGAGCTTTATCTGTGCGACACAAGGAGTTCAGCACAGCCCTAAGAAGCAGCAGCAGCACCGGGGATCGGATTATTCCTGTTCCAGTGTCTATGGAAGTTTATGCACTATCCCTGTTAGTGCCTTAATCCTGTAGGCATGACCTATATTGCCCTGCATGCAGAGCTGCTTTAAGCAGGGTCTTGGTTTGGGTTTATGCTTTACTTTTTATGAAGGATGCTGAATTACATGTTGACTACATGAACAGCTCGTATAATAAATTTAGCTCTCCAGAAGGACTATAAAATGGGACCATATTCTTCACTAGAGTTTGTCCTTGACATGGAGAACACACTTTGGGTATGATTTTGCAACAATGGATATTTGCAAATAAAGTCAATTTTAAATTATAATGAACTCTGGCATTTGTCACTTCCTGCTGTATTAAATCCAAACCCATTTTCTTTAATACCACATAAATATGCATTTGTATGAACAGATATATTTATGCAAATGCAGGTTCCTCCTGTGATATCAACAGAAGGAAACAATTCTGGATTCCCTCTCCAAAGCCCCTTTCTTTTAAGCACAGGCACCTTCTCTGCCCGCTCTTGGGATGACACTGCCGAGAGGGATCCATCAGCTCCCATGACATTTGGGAGCGAGCTGGTGTTCCTTCTGCAGACAGAGCTGCTGCTGCTGCTGCTGCCCCAGCCCTGGGGATGGAAACCTTCAACAGCCACCCCAGAGCAATTCCTGCCCTGCCCAGCACTAACCTGGCTGGGGATTTGCACAGTTCAGTGTCCTGGGCATTCTGTTGTTCTGGTTTTATTTAAGCCAATGCCAGAGCAGGTACAGGGTGGGAGATCTCTGAGTTTTCTAGGAATACAACAGAGCTTATCCTTGGCCAATAATGTTGGGTTCCCAACCAGGCTCTGTCACTGAAGTCTTCTGGATCCTTGCACATATCACCAGTAATGAATTACATCATCTGCTTATTTTTCCTTCCCAAGATTCAACTTGAAACATTTCAATTTCCAAACCCTTTTGATTCTGGATTGCAAATCAGCTTGCCAAGGATTTACACCTCTATTCCCCAAAGAGCCATTTAAAGTCCTCCTACATTCTAGTGTCTCTGGGAAAATTTAGAGATATTTACCCAAAAGAATAAGTTACAGGGACAAGGGTACGAGCACACACCAGTCACACCTTCAGGACAGGCCTCCTGTAGGTTTTGTAGAAGAGGAAAGCAAGCTGCAAAATTGGAGATTTCTGCCAGCAAAATTATAAAGGTTCAACTTGATACCATCAGCCTGACTGAGAGAGGGGAGGGTTAGGATATCAGGAAGAAATTATTTATGGTGCGGGTTGGGAATTCTCCATTCCTGGAAGCATTCAAGGCCAGGTTGGATGGGGCTTGGAGCAACCTGGAATGGTGGAAGGTGTCCCTGCCCATGGCAGGGGGTGGCACTGGATGGGCTTTAAGGTCAAGCCAACCCAAACCATTCTAGGAGAGAACAGGATATTTTTCTGTCTTCTTGGAACATCTCTCACTGACAAACAACATTGTCCAACACAGTCTGGCCTTCTTGGAATGCCACTGAATGAACGGAGTAACAAGAAAAACCCAATGAATCCTACCAAAGGTCTGACGTGCTCGCAGCACCCACCGAGCCTGTTGGCTCCATATCCCACACCAGTAACCTCTGAGCCTTCAAGACAAAGATTAGGAACTGTCCCAACTGAACTGGTGCAGAGGAATGCTAAAGCAAAGCAACCCAAATCAGGCAGAGCTCTGAAAGCTGAACAGAACGTGTGACACGAGCCCACGTGTGGGTACGAGCAGCTGCAGCAGAACCCTGAGCTGTGGAGAGAGAAGAGCTCAGCGTTCTCCAATCTCTCCTCTACCCACGTCAGCACAACGTGGGGCCATCCAGGGCAACAGCAGGAGCTTGATAAGACACAAGCCTTTCTATTTTGCCCAGAAGTGACTGAAAACCACTGAGGTTTCAAACTCTGACACTCCACAAGCAATTCAGGAATGAGAGTATCTGGAAGCCTTTGCAGAGCACTGCAAAGAAGGGGAGCAACCTTAGAATCAAATGTAAGTTCCAGAAAAATAATATCACATTTGGTACAAAATAACATTCATCACTTCCACAGCATTTCTGGAGGAAGGACGGGTGGTGCCTACCTGCCTCTCTGGAAATTTGCATGAAGGACTCGACTCCTTTTTCTCCATAATTCCCTTCAGATGCCAAAGTGGATACATAATTCCATCCCAAAGCTTTCACAATGTCCACCATTGCTTGTGCTTGGAAGGAATCTGGAGGAACCACACGGGAGAAGAAATCATAGCGCCTGTCATCACTCAACTCTGGTGCAGTTGAGGCATAACTGATTTGTGGGATCTGTAGAAAAAAATAATTTCTGATAAATATACATATTCATACACCCGTGGCACTTCTTGCAGCAGTCAGCCATAGCTGTTGGCTCTAGCTGAGCTTTGTATCCATCTCTAGTTCTCCACCAAATTCCCTTACAATGTACAAGCCAAAGAAACAATCTTTTCATTGACTTCAAGTTGCACAAATAAAATTGTTAATCAATTGAAGACAAGTGTATATGTGCACATTCATAATTTCTTCCTTTCAGGCAATCTAAAGCAAATACAGCACACAAACCATTTTAATCACTATGCCCTTTTGTTGGTGTGCTGGTTTTACCAGCATCAGGTGACTTGGGATCCTGAATGTAACTGAGATTAAACCCTCCACCTGCCATGGCTGGCTGAAAGTCAGGAAACCCCTTCATCAGCTTTTGGAGGGTGAAGTGTTCAGATTTAAGCAAAAGTATATTTATTTTCTATTCTGTCTGATGAAGAACAGTCATGGAGGTTTGTGAGCATGGACATCTCTGTCCCACCAACACACCCTGGTCATGATCCAGCTCTGTCCCAACAAACCAGCCATCACTTTTCCTCCTCCCAGCAGTGTGTGAAGGAGCCTGATGGTGACTTTTTGTAACAGAGACACCAGAATATCATTCAGGACTATTTTCTCCTCGATAACCAAGTCCCTGAACAGTTATTGAGCTGACAGTATGTTAATCCCCAAACCCATTATGCAATTGTTTGACTAACAGTCGGGGACTGCTCCTTAAATTAAGGAACCTGCCAAAACGCTCACTTGAGATGCCACAGAGGGGAAAAGAAAACATTTGCAATATACACAAACATGATCACATATAATGATCTGAGACTTCCAGCCTGAGAAAGGTCAGCACTTGAACTATCTTCTATATTCTCATATTTTGCCTCTGCAGAGCGCTCTACAAGTATTTATTAGGTCTCCTGCCTTCTCAGAAAAACAAACATTGTATTTCCCCAGGATCAACGCTGCAAAGGGCTCAGCACCTTTGATTCCACAGAGACTGGGAGCAGAGGGGAACAAATTTCCCCAGGATACACATCATATCTGTACAGTTACATGGATATTTGCAGCTCCTACAGCAGAGAAAAAGCAGCCACCTAAAGCAAAATTGGTGCTGCAGACCCAGTAGAGTGAACAGACAGTGAACTTTGCATGAAACTATTCACAATTACTAAATACCCCAACACTTGTGGGTATTGAACCTAAACATGTAAATTTACACAGAATCACAGAATATCCTGAGCTGGAGGGACCCACAGGGACCATCCAGTCCATCCCCTGGCCCTGCAGACACCCCAACAATCCCACCCTGTGCCCCAGAGCATCATCCAAACCCTCCTGGAGCTCTGGCAGCCTTGGGGCTG
>JAWWMP010000023.1:997939-1016835 GCA_035047865.1 Dendrocincla tyrannina
GGTGACACTGGATGTCCTTTAAGTTCCTTTCCAGCCCAAACCAGTCTGGGATTCTACAACAATTCTACGCACAAGGAAGCAGAAGGAGGCAGAATGTGAATGCAGTTAAGATCTTCTAGATATCAAAAAATATTCCCACTCTCATGGCATTCAGATTTCCAACAAACAGGACATTCTCAGAAAGCTGATTTCAACCATTCAAAGTGCTGAGCAGGGAACCAGAGCCTGTCCATGCCCCACGCTCAGTTCTGGGACACAACAGCTGTAGGTAAATGTGTTGCCACCTCTTTTTACGTGTACCATTTCCATCCCCTGTCTGCATTCCCAAAACCTGCGAGGCCAGTCTCTGTGTACAGGCAGAGCAGTGATGGATGGACACCAAGCACAAATACAAACACAAACATGCTTGCAGTGACTGGAGCTCTCACATCCAACTATGGACTCACCAATTCTAATTCTTTTGAAAATAAATCAGAACCAGAAGATAAACAGAGTGAAGCAGCTTTTATGTTTTATTTATGTGTACACACTGCTCCATTCATCCCAAACACATAATTGAACCTTATATTGTCTATGCATATTTTAAAAGGTTTTTAATCTGCAAGTATAAATCTCATTGATTTTGAAAGTAGCCCGATAAAGACAACACCAGTAATGGCTTATTCAGCAGCCAGGCTGAAAGGCAGAGGAGCTCAGCAGCAGAGCACAGTTTTCTGAAAGTAATACACAGACAGAAACACAAACCCACCCGGCGGAAACAAATTGCAGTGTGGTACAAGGGGAAACAATCAGCTCTGAGTCAAGTTATCAGGCTGAATGAAAGCTGCCAACTTTGGATTGGAGCAAATCTCATAACTGCATTTCCAGGAGAGCATCCGTGTTTATGTTGTGGAAAATAAGATTGTGATTTGAATATTTATTCCTAAATTTTCAATATAGCCAAGTGTCTGATAGTCGAGGAGAATCAAGCCTGCGGTCTTGCCTTTGCAGAGTAACACATCCAAACTTTGGCAATGCACATCTCTCTACATAAGTGGTTATTTCTAACTTCATCATACAGTTAAACTTTGGGCAAGCAGCTGAATACCATAAGAAACAAAACTGAGTTCCTGTGAATGACTCTCACTGATCAGATACCGCAAAAGAGTTTGTTCTCATTAAAATGTCTCCAAGTGTTCACACCTTAAAGGAGAGTCTTGCAGAGCATGATCTCCTCCAGCCGCCCTCCCTGGATCCCCTACAAACACCCTCAAGAGGACCAGCTGCAGTAAAACGACATTTAAACACAATTTTTGGAGCTTGCACCTTTCCTTATTTATTTCCATATAATACTGGAAGTATTTTTGAAATTAAAAATGAGTCAAAATCATACAGAAACCTGCATTTTTAACCTGCTCACACACTGTGACTGACTGAATGGTTATGCTTGAGCTCCAACTGTCTTGGTTTGCTTTGGCACCTTATTAAAAGGTTAAGGCAGAAGGAAAACTGTGGATGAAAAAGAATGTGTAAGCCCCTCTTTGAACCTCAGTTGTGGTCACTCACCCCTACAGACCCCACCAGGCTGTTCCACCTTTTCCTTCCCCCCTGTAGTGTCCCGGCAGTGACAGCAGCCAATGTCCAGGGTGAGACCACGGTGTCGTCACTACAGCAGAGGTGATGAATCCAGAGCTGTAAAGCTAATCCTCGTTTATGAGCAGAGCAACAAACCCCCCCACACTGGGACATCAGCCTGTCCTTCTGGGAGCAGCATCGCTGCTGTGAGCGCTCCCACTGACGTCAAGGACATAAATTCCCCGTAAGCCTCAGGTCTCCTGACGAGCCCGTGATGCTCCACACGCTGCCAGGGCACGTGAGGACCCACACTGTGTGGGGATAAGGGGACCAGGAAACCTGTCACAGCCATGACATCCTGAGTGTTACACAGCTGTCTGATGTCTCATCAGTCAGGATGAGACCATGCACAGAGCTGATTGTCCCAGGTCTGCGTGTACAGGTGAGATTTCCTTCCTGTTGCAAACTGCCTCCAACAACAGGCAGAGACAAGGCACAGCCCAAAGAAACTCAAGGGTAAAATCCAAGTTATCCATTCTTTCTTTTCTAATCAGCACAAATTAACTTGTTTTACGTTATGAAATCCAGGAGATCACTCCAGATGCCCCGTGTTTTGGTGGCAGGCAGCACACACAGCACAGAACTCTTTCCTATAGCCAAGGGTATGAGGGGGAGAGCACAGCTCTATAGTATCTCATAACCCTTACAAACACTGCAGACAACAGGGAATTCCTGTACACTATTTTAGTATATATATTATATAAACCAGGTCTCAGTGTCAGATGAGAGGAGATTTTTCTCCAAATAAGAACAGCCCTTACAAGCCCTTTGTCAGGGTTGAGAAACAGCCCAGGATATTGGAGCTTGCCTCTGTACCCAAATCCTTGATAAACTCTTTGTGTCCCTGTATTAAGTTACCACTGCAGCAATGGCACCTACCAGAGAAAAATCTGGCTCTGAAGGCACAGCAAGAGGAACTTAATGTGACAAAGTTTACTATGAACATCTGACATGCACCTTCCCAGCAAGGGACACCCAACACATGGCCCTTCACAGTCCCTGCCTTCTCCCAACAGCTCCTCCCTCGTGTGAGTCCCCATGATCCCTCACAGTGATCCCTCTTCCCCTGCCTGGCTGACTCCTGCACCCTTTTTCCTTTGCCCCTACATCCAAAGCATCACTGGCCTGTCTCCTGAGGGTGAGCACTGAGCTGGAGTCAGAGGCAATCAGAGAATCACACAGTCGTTTAGGTTGGATACGCCCTTTAAAACCAATCAAGTCCAACCATCCCCCAGGACTGCCAAGGCCACCCCTAACCCAAGTCCCCAAGTGCCACATCTACATGGCTTTTAAATCCCTCCAGGGGTGGACACTCCAACCCTTGCCCTGGGCAGCTGTGCCAGGGCTGGACAACACCTCACATGAAGCAGTGTTCCAAATATCCCACCTGCCCCTTCCCTGAGCCCATTCCCTCTGCTCCTGTCCCTGTTCCCTGGGAGCAGGGCCCGACCTGCCCCAGCTCCCCCATCCTGGCAGGGACTTGCAGAGCCAGAAGGTCCCCCCTGAGCCTCCTTTTCTCCAGGCTGAGCCCCCCCCAGCTCCTCCTGCTGCTCCAGCCTCTCAATGTCCTCCTTGTCACGAAGGAGAGAGGCACCTCTCGGATGAGCTCAGACAGGACAAAATGTTCCACTTCCCTCCATTGCCCACAAGGTCAAGAATGCCCTCCTTTGGATCCCAGTGATTTAGTGTTCCTTCCGAGGAGGAGGAGGCTGTGCTGCAGCGCCCTGTGCTGACCCGGGGCGTGGGGATGGATCCGCCAGGGACAAAGAGGGATTATATTTAGACTGCTTTGATTTCATATTTTCTTTAATCCAAAATAAACATTATCAAGAGTAAAAAGGCCTGTTGTGTCCTCTGAGCATCAGACACCGAGCAAGGTCCTTCAGGACACAGACTTGAGGCAGAAAGGAGAGTGAGGAAATGTGGCGAGGAGGGATGGAAGGGAGAGTGGATTGTAATTCTGGGAGAAATCTGCATTTGACATTTCTTCAACCACATATACAAGAGTTATAGGGCATAACGAAGTCTCAGTGACTATCTATACCTTTTATTTCCTTATATTTCATCTCTGGCCTTTTACAAAGTGCATCATCACCATGTAATTTTACATATATATAAATATTTATGCATTATTACAGGAAAACACAAGGCAATCACACTTTTACCTCCACTGGTTTTCTTCACCTCAACATTAAGCTAGCCAGCTAAATAATTACATTTCTTCTTATCTAACTTGTGGGAAAACAAATTTAATAACAGAAATACAGCTAGAAAGACGAATACTTAGGGGAGAATAATTTTCAGACTTAAACTTCACAAGCTCAATAGATTATTCTGGACACCGGATAATTACTCAGCATGTCTTTATCGCAAAAGTGCCCGGACATTCTAATTAATCCAAATTACTTTCTAAGGGCCATGTTATTAGACTCATGCAGGAACAAGCAGATATAGAAATATTTTTATTTTTTTAAAGGTCTCTACCAGCTCGGTCTTTCCCCACCCTGGTGAACACCCCAGAGCAGCAGCAGCTCCTTCTCTCACCTTGAGCGAGGGAGAGGAGCTCACAGTGAACTCTGGGCAACAAGAAACCTGCAGAAGCAGCTGCACAGCTCAGAGCAGGGTCTTCTTTTAAAAATATAAACGTGGCCAAAACAGAGAGAGGGGAGGGTCAGTTCGAAGGCTAGAATTGTTGAGGTTGGAAACTGTTACAGTAGACTTGACCTGTTGTACCTGCCATGGGTGCATGGAGCCAGGCTTCTTTATAGCTTGAAATGAAAGGAAAAGACAATCAAGTGCAAAGAAAGCCACTTTCACTCAGATTCTAAAATATACTTTCAAAACAAACTTGATAGTTTTCTTCTTTTAAGTTTCCTTTAGCAGGAAAAAATACAGGTACTCTGGAAATGTGAACAGCACCTGGAGAATCTACATATCAAAATTTGGAACAGCTTTTTCTTCAACAACTTGACAACTTGGCCTCTCTGGCACTGGATGGGCTTCTTGGCCAGTTCATCGCAGCACCTGCAACTTGGCTTGAGCTCTGAGAGATCAAACTAATGGGCTCCCAGGGCAGCCTTGTATTTTCCTAACCTTTCTTTCCATGTTTGACTCTCAGTCCTGGGGATTTCGCTGGCAGTTCTGACTTGCAGCTCTGTGTAAGGTTTTCCAGCTGATCCACGCACAGGGCAAGAGAGCTTTGTCAAGATGAAAGAGATTGCTCTGACCCTGAAAAGCTCTGAAGATAAAAGGAACAGAACCCATTTCTGGAAAGCACTAAATATTTCAAGATCCCTGCTCTCTGGAAAAGCTGCTAATGCTGGGAGTTCCTTGTGCTCAGCACCACTGAGGGCTTGATCCTGCAAGGCACCAATGCCTTGGAGCCAATGCAGCAGAGCAACCTGTTTACTGTCAGGAACCACATGAAGGGAGGGAGCAGCGGAGGCAGAGCTGAGGAACAGCTGCAGGCAAGAAGGAATGACGTGCTATCATGTCTTTTCCCTTTTATGAAGTAAAATTGTACATAGAGTATCGCATCCACAGCTGGTGGAAACTGCCATTGGCCCTAATGGAGCTCCACAACATCCCACAGCTGGAAGAGCTGATGCACAAAATTAACACAGCCGTGAATGGTGCTCTGCAAACACTTGTGCATCTGTATTTATCACATTAAAATGAGCACCATGACTCTGGAGATCACCTCATGTTTATGCATGTCCAGTTGATACCCTAAAATCACTGCAGATTTTTTACTTCTCCCTGAATAGCTATTTCTGAAAGGAAGTTTCTGCAGAATGTCGGGTGTCAGAGCACTTTGAGCAGCTGAGTGTAACAGGTCCTCAGCAGCTCCCAGCTGAACAAAGGCAGCAGTGCCGGCAGGGCAGGGGGAAGGGGAGCTCCTTTGGGTGGGCTCAGGGGCTGCCTTGTCCCCATGAGGCCCTGGCCAGCAGGGCCAGGCTCAGCACATCAGCCTGGCTGACAGGCATTAGGCAAGCTCCATGGCCCGTGTTTGCAGCAGCCCGAAGCCATGGCAGGGGTTGAGCTCACTGCAGGGACAGCTTGGCCCTTCCAGCCCTGGTTCCACAAACCCAGGAGAGGGGAGAGAAGGCAAGAGCAAGGGGAATAGGGAGAAGGGATCTTTATTCTACCCTTGAAAACACACTGACAATTTTGAACAAGTACCTACACGAATGCTAAATGTCAGTGGGAGCTTTCCCAGGTGAGAAGCAAACTGGGACTGTCTCATCTCCCTGTGATAAGCCCTAATCAAACATGAGTGACAAATAAAAGCCCAGATATTTTTCCAAACACTCAGCACATGACTCCTGTTCCTTTGTTGCACCTCCTGCTCTGACTCTGGCACAGCAGCATTTTATCAAGATGCTGGTGGCTTTTGAAATGCCACCTCCTTACTACACTTAGATCTTACAAGTGTCTATCAGATCCCTTGGTGTCAGCTTTAGAAATGAGCACAGGAGTTTATTTCCTTCTCCTTCATTACTTATTTTTCCAATTCCCTTCCCTGCAGTTATTTATTCCTCTGGAGGGTAAAAGCACAGCACAGAGGAACAAGCCCCTTGTACATACTTCATCAAGATCTGCAGACTTGCTGCTAATTACTGCAGTGACAGTTATCATCCTGACACGCAGCTCCCAAGGATGGGCTAGGCAGGTTGTGCTAACCCTGCACTTCACCCAGGCACTGCATCACACCACGTTTTCCAAGCCCAGAAGCACAGGAATTTTTTTTGCAATGCTGTGTTCTGGTATCACAAGCAACCAACAGGAAAATTAGCATTGTAAAATGGCAACCTCATTTAGATAAGCACCATGTGAATCCATCTAATTTGTATACAGAGTCATTATATGGTCACAACCGAGTGACTCAAGCCTCTCTCTTTTCTTCTGCTTCCCCCCTCTCCTAAATACCAGCGCTCTGGGAGTATCCTTCGTTAGCTGTGCATTGCTGCCAGCTGCCAGCTCCCGGGCACCTCTAGAGAGCAGGAGCATTATTGGCGCTGGCTGGGGAGTGACAGCTGTCACTGAGGGGGTGCAGCAGCTCTGCCCGTGCCCAGGGAGCCCCAGCAGCCATCCCCTCTTGCCGAGGATGCTGCTCACCTCCCTGGGCTCCAACACTGCAGCGAGCCCCCCAGACAGCCAAGGTGCTTACAAGGCTTTTCTGGAGCTGCTGAGGAGCTCCTCAAAATGGTTGTCAGCCTCTCACTCCACTACCACAGATCCTCCTGCTCTGCCACCTGCGGGCACAGGTGCCACCGAGCCCTGGGCTGCACAGTTGGCACCTGGTGGGTGCCCCCTCTCCCCGCAGCGCTGGGGAACACACGTGAGGAGCTGCAGCATTTGTGGGCTTTGTCTTCCTGCACACTTTTCATAGCCAGAAATGCCAGAGGATTTTAACATCCATTCTGACAGCTTGGAAATCACCATGTTTAATAACAGAAAGCTGACAGGGAAACTAGATAAACAGGGATCCTCTGCACTTGCACACTGTCCTGGTCCATCTCCATTATTCCAGACATGCAGGAGATTTGTATCTATCGAGGTGCTTACACCAATTCTGTCACCATGGCATCCCAGAGCTCTCAAGTCTTTAAAAATAGAACTAATAGCATTTTCTCCTTATTTCTTCCTTTCAAGCTTTCAAGAGAAATGCTCGAATCATTTATGGCTTTATTTTATTTATTCATTTGTTTGTGAGAGAGGCTGAGTGAAGCACATTACATCCCTTTCCTGCCAAGGAGAAGGAAAGAAAAAGAGGAAAAACCAGAATTTAAGAGGATTGTCTATGTGGCTGTACAAGTCTCAGCACCTGTGGGTGCTCGTACATCCATGGGGACTGTTTTTCTGAGCTGATCCAGCTCCAGTGGCAGCCCAGACTGCAGCACCATATGCCAGGTGGGATGGGAAAGCAGGAGACAGAGAGGAAGGAGCACTGCGTAATTGAGAGCAATCCTATAGAGAGCCTGGATTAATTAGTGCAGAAATCCAGGCTCGAGAAAACAGTCCCTGCAATGCTACTGCATTTTTGTAATCACCTGCACACTCAGGAGTGCCAGTCTGGCACAGCACACCTGGATAGGGGACAGCCCCTGCTGCCCCACGCCTCCAACCACAGGCAAAGGGCAAATCCATTTATCACTGCCAAGGAAGGTGCCTGGCCCAGCTCACCACAGAGGAGACAAATGGTCTTTGCACCCCTCCTTCTCCCTTCTATCTGCTACCTTCCATCTTTCCCAGCTTGGAGAAACAGATTGGGGGGTATTGGAATTTCCTGTATTTGCTCTTTTACCACCCCTCTCTTTGTTTGGTTAACTTTTTTGTTTGTTTCATTTTGGTTTTTTGTTTGTTTGGGTTTTTTTGTTTAATGAGATGGCAAGAGCCCTGCAGATCTCTTGACAAGGTTCTCTCCATCCCTACAGCCTCCTGCAGGTGCCCCAGACACAACCCCAGCCCAGCAGAAAAAGGAGGTGACCCACGGGATCCTGTTCTGAGCTGTGCCACAGGGATGGTGGGGCTGTTCTGCTCCTGGGAGGACTACACAGCTCCTACCAGGGGAACAGAGCACGGCTTTGGGGCTCAGTGCTGTGACATGAGACACTATTGCATGGATCACTCAAGAGCAGGGATCATTTGAACCCCACAGGGACTACAAGCTTTTTGTACAAATAATGTGTTCCCAAATCCTCTGTGTCAGAGCTCCCCACCTACAGATCCATTCAAAACACAGCCAGACAAAGCAACAACATCCCAGGTGATGCAGTGAGGGAGGACTGTCCCCTTTGCTGTCCCCAGACCGAGGACACCAACCGTCACTGTGTTCATTTTAGAGCTCTCAATGAGAAGGGGAAAAAATATGACAGCAAAACTCATTAAATCAGGCAGGAAGATCTCAGTTCTCCCATTGGTACCTTCTAGGACTATGGAAATCAGAGATGGAAAAGACTCTGTCTGACCACCTCTCCCATTTCTGGGCCAGTGCAGAGGAGTATTCCCCAGAGCTGGATCTCTCCTGCTTACTGCAGAATAATCACAGCCAACAACGTGACTGTGTTTCCTCAGAAGCAAACTTCCCCATCCTTCTCCTGCCCAGGAACTTCAGGGCTCCTGGAGAACCTGGCCTGGGCTGAGATGCTCCAGCAAAGCTCTTTCCCAGGAATGAAGCAGCTCCAGCACAAGCCACCCCAACCCTTCCATCTCAGCCTGGTGACCACGTTCAGTGCACAAGTTAACCCTGGAGATTTATTCCATCCCATTTTGCCACCATAATCGAGCAGGAAGAGACACTAATTAGCACAGAGCTGTTGCAGGAATGCATGAATATTAATGCAACCGTCCAAACTAATTTCCCCAATTACTGCTGTTACAGCAGCTCTATTACAATCCATAAAGCAAGGATTGATATGAAGATCTCTCTAATAAGAGTGAGAACAACTGCTCCTACAGCTCCATCATACCTCAGCTGACACTAACAAGGGTAATTTTTTTCCCTGTATGAAATAATAAAAATCTGTAAATATTTTAAGGATAAAAG
This sequence comes from Dendrocincla tyrannina, assembly GCA_035047865.1. Lineage (NCBI taxonomy): Eukaryota > Metazoa > Chordata > Aves > Passeriformes > Dendrocolaptidae > Dendrocincla > Dendrocincla tyrannina. Next base: position 1,007,103 of record JAWWMP010000023.1, read on the forward strand.
ATGCCATCATAATTCACTCAAACTAAAACATCCCATCCAGTTTTCAGAGATGCTTTCACAGCCATTAATCAGAACACTCTGGTCTATGGGCTGGTGTCTCAGTCCAGCTCAAGCAGTGAGGGGGCATTCCCTTCTGCTCTGCTCTTGCTGGCTCTGCACCTCAAGCACTAGTGCCACCTGCCTTTCTGCTGTAAACACTGGCATGAACACACACGGAGCTCCTTCATCACGGCCCGAGAGCAGGAGGTTTGTCATCTCCTGCTCCTGAACTCTCAAGCACGGAGCATTGAGCACTGAGAAAGACAGAAAGACCCATTAAACCAATGAGCTGCTTCCTGGTTTGGAATCTTTATTCTGGATTTCACATTGCTACTCCCCCTCTGAAGTGGTTGAGCTCAGGAATTCATCAGTCTGTGAAATGGCTGAATGATTATATGACATGTTAGAGCTTAAATGCACTTTTATTATGCATAAAGCATTACAACTTTGTATTTATTTCCTTTTGCAATGCTTTTTTACCCCTCTGCAAATGCTGCCAATACTTTGGAAAAGATAAAGCTAAAAACTACTGCAATTACAAGGAAACTAAACCATTTCCTGAGGAGAGAGCCATGAGATACATTTATATTACATGATCAAGTTATACTGATTCAGAACCAGGGTAAGACATCACTTCTGCTCCCCAACTGAAGGCCACTGCTTGTTGTCCACCACGAGTTAATTAACTAGCACTTATGGATATACATAATTCATCAGTTCCCAGCACTGTCAGACATCTGACATACCAATCAGAGCAGCCAGAACTTAACTCTCACCAAAGAAAACAGACATGTGTGATGGTTATAGAAATGAACTCCCAGTTCTGGCTGACCAGACACCACAACCATGACACAAAGGCCACCTCAACCCCAGAGACCACAAGCTCTGCAAGCCCCCACCCCACACCCTCACACTGATGTAAATACTCATCTTTTTTTCTTTATTTACAGGAAAGATGGGAACCAGAGGGCAGGACAAGGCAACAGCACTTCACAGCAGACAAATATCTACTGACAAACAGCCTCTAGAGAGATATCACAGACTCCTAAAACAACCAAATCTGATCTTGATAGTGCCAACTTGTCCTACCACTGTAGCCTTGACTGAAGATTGAGTGTCTGTACTGACCCTGTGCCTGATGCTTCACCAAGATCTTTTATATTGCAGGGAAATGCAACACAACAGAATAAGTGGCAGCACTAGCACAGGCTCTAAGTGCAAATTTGCTTTCCTGGTGCTTATGATATAGAAAAGTAGGGAAGAATTAAAGCAAAAAGCCCACTGGTAGCAATCGGCACCAGAGGAAGCTGCTCCACATCACCCACACCAGGCTGTGAGGGACCAGGTGCAAGAGCCAGGAGGTGAGACAGGACTTTACATGTCCTAATGGTCTGCAGTTTTAAAAAACAGCTTCTCTGTGAGCAGCCTGGAAACATGCAGGAGCCTTGGAGAGGTTTTTTTTCTCTGCTTCCACCTGCTGGTCAGAAGATCACCATTTTCATTGGAGATGAGCCCAGCAGAGGAGTTAAAACCTGTGGGAATTACGAGGGATGGGTTGGGAATGCCCCACCGCGGTCATGGCCAAAGCCCAGTGGCTGCACTGGAGCTCTGGGGCATTGCCAGAGCAGCACAATGGGACACCCAGTAGCTCTTTGCTTTCTGTAAACGCAGCCACAGTGCCACGTTTTACAATGATTTTCTGAATCACAACACATTCATTCCTTTGGTGGTGTTGACAAATTCATATGCAAGTACTGGACATTATTACACATAACATAAACAGAAAATAAACAAGAAATGCAGCCTCATGACAGTGCCATCATTTCTATGGAAATGCCAATGAAGAAGCAGTTCACAAATAATTTTGGGGGTGAAAAACAGTCTCTATATTTCAGAAGGTTTTTTTTTCCCCAGGAGGGACACTGACTGAAAACTGAAAGAGACCCATGAAAATTGTTCCTTGAAATAATTACTATTAATGACTTTCATCACAGAAGAATATCAAATTAGAACCAAATTCTGTTGTGATGTGCACTCAAGTACCTAAATCAGATTTTTAATGTAGATCTACTGTACCTGCTAGAAATCAGCTTTCTCTATTGCAGCAACCACCACAGGAGCCATTTCTGCCCTTCTGCTCCTGCACAACAAACCCTGGAGATGCTGCCCAAAGTGTAGGTATGGAATGCGAGTACCTTGTTCATGTCAAATAACTACAAACCTTTTTTTCTGGAGTGTACAGCACCCTTTCAAATGCCATTTGCTCTATCACACAAAATAAACAAAGAATACCCTAAAAAAAATTCTGAAGGTCTGTGTTGGAAAAGAGCAAGGAAACCCAAGAAATAAAAGCAGCTCTTTCTGGCACATCTGTGAAGCCACTTTTTCATTTCTCATCCAAGTTCAAAATTCCTGAAAATCAGAGTGCAGAATCCTAGAATGGTTTGGGTGGGCAGGGCCCTTATAGATAACCCAGTGCCACCCCTGCCATGGGCAGTGACACCTCCCACTAGCCCAGGCTGCTCAAGCTGGCCTTGAACTCCTCCAGGGATGGAGCAGCCACCACACCCTTTCACTCCCTGACCCACCTGCTGCAGGGGTGCACTGTGAGCGTGAACACCTCCCAGATCCACGTAGATCCCAGCCCTTCCCACCGCCTGGAGCTCTTGTGCTCAGCACAGCCTCAGACCTGCTGAGGTTCAGCACCATCACCTGGCCCATCCGCACAGGAGAGCTGCTCCTGGCCAGGCGAGGCCAGGGATGGAGGAGCCTTTCCTGTGCCTGGAGAAGGGAGCTGTGTCCCAGCTGGAGCCTGGAGCCAGCCTGGCCCCCTCCAGCCCTGCAGGCACCGGGCTGTGCCTCGACTCAGGGCTGGGAGATGGACCCAGAGCCCCGACACCAACCGGGTCACAGAGGGAGAGCAGCTCTTGAACAGGTCCCGTGCCAAAGGTGCTTCTGCCCAAGGCTGGAAAGCATCAAAGCCCAGTGAGCGAAGCACTTCAACTGCTCACACAGCCCTCTCAGCCTCTGCATTAATAATTTAATGACATTATGGCATGATACACAGTGAAAATGGAGCAAAAATACTGCAAAGGGCTATTTCAAACAAAACAAAGTTGGCACCACGAGCTTCTGTACCCTTCAAGTAGGAGCTTTCATTGGAGTCCTGCTTTTTATTGCCTTTTTTTTTTTTTTAAATAAAGTGCCTCTCACAAACACTGTTTATATCACCCAGATCCAAAGGACATCATTTCCAGCAGAACTGGCACCACGTGGGAGCATCGTGGAGGCGGCATCAGTGGTAGCCAAGGATAAGGCTGAGCTGGAGCCCAAGTTTCTGTGGCTTTGGCAAGCCCAGTGAAAGAAGCACATCCTCAAAATGCAGCTATTTCTGAACACAGGACCAGCTGTGCTGTCTTGGGGTGCAGTGTTTGTACCCCCAGCTCTGAGGTGCATCTGCACGTCCCATTTACTGTCACTCATATAAAGGACAATGAGGATTTTCACAGAAACTGCCATTTTCTTGGCATTCAGCAATATAAGTTAATTCCCATCTTCTCCTGAGGAATTATATCCAGGTACCAGTTTTCAAACAGACACTTCCAGCCCAGCAGTGGGAGCAGGTTAAGCACTGCACAGATGCTCAAGGCCCTAAGCTGATCAACAGGACAAGAGGAAATGCCCTCAAGTTGTGCCAGGGTATGTTTAGATAAGGATAAATTTCTTCATGGAAAGGATTGTCCAGGCCTGGCACAGCTGCCCAGGGCACTGGGGGAGCCCCCACCCCTGGAGGGATTTAAAAGGCACATGGATGTGGCACTTGGGGACAGAGGCTAGTGGTGCCCCTGGCAGTGCTGGGGAATGGTTGGACTGTCTCACAGGACTTTTCCAACTTAAATAATTCCATTATTTGGGACAAGCAGGGAGGAACAGCCTGCAGTGCAGGAAGCAGGGAGGATGAGGAGCAAAGCTTCCGAGGCAGAACAATGAATTTATTTTTCACTTTTCACGTTCATCAGAGCTGCAGCAGAGCTAATAGGCTAAAATTAAACAAAAGTGCCCAACAACAGTAAACCAGCCACATTTAGACCAAAGAACAGTGACGAAAATGTTTCCACCTGCTTTAGAGCTGCCTGGATCCTTTGTCACAGCTCCTTTCATGTCCCTCCTTCCCACCAAGGACCAGGTTTGTGGTTTCTTCCCCTCAAGGCCTGTTAAGCTTTTCTTTTTGTGGCTTTATCTTTAAAGACATTGCCTGTATTTCCAAGCCTTTCATACTTCTCTGTTACATATCCCTGCTCCATCTGGCACTTGCAACACCTTCCAATTTAGATTCATCTGGAAGGAATCCAGCAACAGCTTCAGAAATACTGAAGCAGATGCTTTAAACAATGGCTCTTCCACCTTCTGCACGGATGGAGGAGGGAGATGCCAGACCCTCCTGCCCCCTACTCTGCACAGCAGAGCTCCTCACTCCCAGCTCTGCTGGAGGGCAGAGCAGTGCAATTCCAGCTGCCAGGGTGGTCCTGGGCACAGGCACCAAGTGGTCCTGAGCAGTTCCCTGTGCATTCTCATTCCCAATCCAGGCCACATCCTCACCTCCCTGCAAGCAAAATCCCACCTGCTCTGTTATCTGCTGCCACCATCTCTTTCCACCTCTATTGTCTTCTCCTTCACCACACCTATTGCCAAATGGCCCAGGTGCCAGCCAGCAGGTGAGTCCCCATCCCTGAGCAGTCTCTGGGTGCTCTGTTGCTGGGGGTGCTGTAAACAAGGCTGAGGAGAGGGTTTCACAGGGACCCTTCTGGATTTCCAAGTGTCCCTGAAGTGCAGGGGTGACTCTGTGGCTCCCCTCGAGTCCATCCCCAGCACAGTGGGGAGGCGGAGCTCAGGGAACCCCTGGGATGTGCTGCCACCTCTGTGGATGCTCAGCCCAAGCCTCAGCCTCACCCACCTGCCTCCAGTCCTGCCTGGACTCTTCCCAGTGATGCTGCTTAATCCTGAGCAGCTCCTGGATTCACGGATCTTTAACCGCTTCTAAAGCTGCTGGCACAACACATATATACACATCCCCAAAACTATTTAATTATCAAAGGCAACAGTCACACAGATCCAAGAATATTTAATTTTCAGAGGCATCAGTCACAGACTTCACACTCCCCACTGCCTACTCAGCAGATACACCACACATTTACTTAACTACCTCTGTTCTCTACTTTGTTTTCTTTTCATCTTCCCCATTATTGCTGATCATTCCCAGGAAGTTACATCAGTAATTCAAACCAGAGCTCCAAACCTGGCTCCTGGGCGTAATGAGGGTGTACTGCAGCATTGATCTGGCTTCTCGTGGGCTGTAATAAATATAAATCAAACTCCTCATCCTTCCTGCTTTAAACAGAAACCTTTCACCAAAGAGCCAACCTGATCCTAAGGTGAGACTAAAAGCGTTGCTAATTTTCATCTCTATATATGAACTACTTATCTTCCCTGCAGCTTAAACAGAAGGTGCACTGAATGGACAGCTGGTTTCAGACTGGATGAAGTGGTCCACCCTGGAGCACCCTCAGGAGCAGGGCTGCTCCCACTCAGAGCACCTTGGTGCAAACAGGGACATCCAGGCTGAGCAAGGGCCTGGCTGGGGGAGATTTCACAGACAATTAGGAACCCTACAAGGCTCTCCATAAACGTGCCCCTCTGTGAGGACTCCTATGGCAACGAGCCCTGGTGGGGAGCTCTGCCAGCACAGACACCACGTGGAATACCAACAGGGCTGAGCATACTCTCCTCAAATTACAGGGGGAGTAGCATTGCTGGAACTGTTGGAGAGCATTTCCTCTTTTTAAAGGACCACAGAAATCTGCAGGGTAAAATAAGCAGGAAAATTAGCAGTAGTCAAAGGATGCAGAGAGAGTCCCTTCCTCTTCAATGCTGTGGACAGATCCACATCCAGGTCTGTCCCTCTCCCCTGCTGGGATGGATGTAGGAGCTGCAGAACATCCCCAGAGGGATGTTCTGGAGGGAAGGAGGTCAAACCCTCCTTCCCTCCAGCATCCACCCATACCTGACCATCCTCACGGCTGCTGACAAGCCCACTACAGCCACTGCAACAATTCTCATTAAGTTAATTGCTATTTATCCTGGGATTCTGATGGCCACAGGACCCCAGAGTGTGCAGTGGCTGCAGGAGTTGTGCCAGCCCAGCCCACACTGAGAGTCCAATGCTGGCAATGCTTGTCCTCAGGAGAGTCCTGTGACAACTGGGGAGTGGCACTGGGCAGATCCCAGCCCCCTGCCCCCAACAGGAGGTCAGGGCTGATCCCCCTCACCGGGCAGGGCCAAACCTCCTGTCCAAGAACACATCAGGAATTTATTCTGCCTTTTGCTGGTCTTACAGAGCCACCCATTTGTCGTCTGTCCTGGTCCCTGACACGAGTCTGACCAGCAAATAAAATAAAATGTGGCACCTGAAGAACCCTGCCAGTGCTGAGTGCCAAGGGGACCATGGGCAGTGCCAGGAGAGCACAGGGAATGGGAAGGCACATCCCTCACAGAGCAGCATCCACACCCCAGGGCACACGGATACTGATGCTATAAAACTTGCATCGCTGTGCAGCAGGTAATTGTGCAGGAGTGAGGACAAGGCCCTGTGCATTCAAATGCTGGATTAAGCTTTGAGGAGACACAAAATCATGTTCTGGTTCCAGCACAAAGCAAAGCTGCTGTGAAAACACTCCTTCACAAAAGTCCTACCGGAAAGTGCCGTACGTGTAATTAAATGATATGGATAATAAAAACCAAGTATCAAAGGGAAGGGAAAATAAAGGTTTGAAGGTAAAAGATGTTCTCAGATCTGATTTCAAAATGATGGTGCATAAACGAGAAAGCAAATTTAACAATATTACTGTACTCTATCATTAGGAGAAAACGAGAACAATTTGCTTATCGCTAAATTGCATTTTTTAAACAAAAACACCACTTAAAGCAAAATATAGCTTTGATATAAAGACCATAAAATCTGGGTTAGTCACAACAAACGAGACTGAAAGGAGGTTTCAGGCAGGATGCTTTGCAGGCTCTCCATGTCCCAAGAGAGGGCAGGTGGCACCAGGAGCTCAGCCCTTGCAGCAGGGAAGGGGAGAGAAGGCAGTGGCTGCACTTCTGAACCAAAGGGGCAGCCACAGAGGCCACTTCGGGCAGGTTCAGTGCACAGCAAACCCCTTGGCTGAAGGTGTGAGATCCCAGTGGGACTCTCCTGCTGCTATCCCAGGGGCTGGCACATCCCAGAGCAGGCTCAGATCTCCCAGGAACCTCCCATGCTCAGGGAATGGCACTGGAATGAGCTGAAGCTCATCATAAAGCTTTATGGTTTCAATATAAAGAAAATGCAAGTCAGCCTTTGCTGCCCACAAACAGCCTGATTTGTTTTGCATCCTGGCCGCGATCTGCACCTTCCCACCACGTCCCAGCTCCTGGGAAATAAACACACTGCACAAGTTCAGCAGCCCTTTTCTCCCCCAGCCCTGTGGGCTGAGGACATTCCGTCCCCTACACTCTCCCTGCAGGGTAAGAAATCAGCTGCATTTGCCAACGCATCATTTGCTCTTGTACAAACAAAGGAACACAAAAAGTTCACAAGGTGACTTGCCAAAAAACTCCGTTTGGTACCAATTCTCTCTGCTCAGTAGGTTTTATAAGCCAATAAACCTCTTTTATTACAAACTCACACTCCAGTCTCCCTCCGAGCTCAGTGAGGTGTGAGGTTCCCCTGAAGCAGCACCAGACATTGGTTTCAGTCATTGCCAGCCCAGATTTAAATGGAGTACAAACTTTAAAGTAATTCCAATAGACAAAAATTATTATGTTATCAAATTTACGCTGTCCAGCAAAGCACTGAATTGGTTTACACAAGCAGTGGCTGAACTCCTCCAGGGAAAGTAGGAATGCTTGAACACACCAGCTTTCAGAGATGTCAGAGTACCAAGAGGCTTTTGATATATATTTAATTGCTAAATTCAAAGAAAATCCAAAAGAAACCCGAGGTGAATAACTGAGATGAGAGATTCACCTCCGAGAGCTCCAAAAAGTGCCAAGAACTGCACGTTTTCCCCCACCTGAGTCCTTCACACAACACTTCCAAGGCTCCAGTTCCATGTTTGAAGTGGAAGGGGCTGCTCAGTGCCCTGACAGACCCAGGCAAGGTGTGAGGCCTGGAAAGTTCAGTGTCTTCTCATCTGGGAGAAGGGCAGTACAGTTCATCACATATGTTTTCAAAGCAGACCAAGAAGAAAAGATAAAAGAGGAAAGAAAGTAAAAGAAAAAGAGAAGCACAGCAGAGCCATGGGAAGGTAATGCTTTTCCAAGGTCCAGCTGAACATTTGTGGCACCTCCCTTTTAGGATCCAAGGGACAGTGTGTAGTAGCCACAGCCAGTGGTGGATGCAGCAGTGAAACTGGAAAAAGGAGTATAAGGTACAAATTTCTGGCACCAATGAATGGGCTGGATGGATTCATAAATCTGAGAGACCCATCTCATTGCCACAATTTTCCAGGAATAGTTTATGTGATTTTTGAATCATTGAGATTGGAAAAGCCCTTCAAGATCAAGTCCAGCTGTTCCCCCAGCACTGCCAAGGCCACCACTAACCCAACACCCCCACAGGCACTTGAGAACTGATCCAGCTGTTCTCAAAAGCAAAGGAACACCCTGAAGGATCTCCCGCTGCCCTGTGGTGACAAATGGAAACGGGAAGCTTCTACAGCACAGGCACTGTGGCTCACCCGAGTGTGGAACAACGTGTGTCAGGAAAAGCAAACAGAAATTAATAAAGAACAAGAAGCCATTTGTAAAGCAGCTCCCACACCATGCTCACAAGATATGAAATGGAATTTCATTAGGAGAGGCACCAAGACAGGACTGCAGCTGGTGCCAGGCAAATACAGCCAATGTGAGCAGAGCCACAGGGCAGGCAGCGCCTCACCTGGGCTGCTCAGCAGCCCCAGAGGGGAGATGTACAAAATCCACTGGCACAGAACACCACCGAGGTCTTGGCCCTGCTCACTGACTCAGAACAAACCCACCCAAGTCTCCATCGAAGGAGAAATTATGTCACAGTTGAGAACAGATGCTTGACTGTACAGTGACAAAACTATAAATACACTATGGCTGCATATTACATAAACACACGGACTTGGGAGCATCATGTGCTGCAAGACACGGCTCAGCCTGAAGCCACAGAGAATCAGGGAACGAATCACACAGGGCTTTGGGTTGGAAGGACCTCAGAGACCACCCAGTTCCACCCCTGCTACAGGCAGGGGCACCTTCTCAATAGCCAGTCGAACTCTGCCCTCTGGCAGTTTGACGCCATCCCCCTTGTCCTGTCACTCCGTGCTCTCCATCTTTCTTGCAGACTCTCTTCAGGTGCTGGAGGGCTGCAAAGAAGGGACTGATGGCTCCAAAGGCTCCAAGAGGAGCCCAGCTCAGAGCGGCACGGCTGCCCCAGCCCTTGGAACAGCCCAACTCAAGCTGAACATCAGGAAATCTTTCTTCACTGAAAGAGCACTCAAGTATTGGAAGGGGCTGCCCAGAAAGTGGTTGAGTCCCTGGAAATGTTCAAAGCCCAAGCAGGCATGGCATTCCACAGTACAATTTAATGGGCGGGGGGGGGGGGGGGGGGTTTCCCCCCCCAAGGCGG
>JAWWMP010000023.1:1028050-1043159 GCA_035047865.1 Dendrocincla tyrannina
ACTCCCAGGGATCCAGGGGCAGCCCCAGCTTCTCTGGGCACCCTGTGCCAGGGCCTGCCCACCCTCCCAGGGAGGAAATTCTTCCACATATCTAACCTAAATTTTCCTTATATTTGAATGCTTCCTCTGTTTATTCCTACGTGTTTAAACCCCTGAGCAGATGACACCACCTCCTCCCTTTATCCTCCTCAAAGAGAGTGGGAAAAAGTGCATGTGCGAGACACAGACAGATGCAACATTTCTTTGGAGTAAATTCTGTTCAGGATACTGCAATAATATCCTGGAAAATTATTACAATTTTGAAGCAAAACTGAGTCAAGTCATGCCACTTGTTGTTCTCCTCCCTTTCCTGAAAGCTCCATATATTCTTCTCATCTTTGTCCCCTGACAACAAGGATGGCAACAAAGAGACAAAACAACACTGAGTGCATTGTAACTAAAGCTAAAGGGTCCCAAATTAAATATGAGCAGTGTACAATTTAATCTGTTTTTCTTTTTCCTACAACTCATAAAAACTCTTAAATTGTGCCTGTACAGCTTAAGACATCAGCAAATTCTCTAACTGCTTTACAGAACCATTGTTATTTTACGAAGAGACTCTCCATCCTACATGTTCTAGTGTTGGATAATTAAACTACCCTCTTTCCAAGTGATGTGCACAGGAACTACAGCCACATTTTTAAGGGATACATTTCCACAGCTGCCTTTCCAAACAGATGTTGGGAAGAAATTCCTCCCTGGGAGGGTGGGCAGGCCCTGGCACAGGGTGCCCAGAGAAGCTGGGGCTGCCCCTGGATCCCTGGGAGTGCCCAAGGCCAGGTTGGACGGGGCTTGGAGCACCCTGGGCTGGTGGGAGGTGTCCCTGCCCATGGCAGGGGGTTGGAATGGGATGATCTTTAATGTCCCTTCCCACCCAACCTGACCAGGACCTGTATCCTTGGGTAGTGGGAAGGGCCTGGGGATGCTTTAGCCAGTCCAGCTCTGGCAGCAGATCCCACCTCAGGGCACTGTCAGTGTTTGCAGATCACCCACTTGGCTTTGCTCATACAAACCCAATTAACAAGACTCCAGGGACACTGGTGGGACTGTTAGGACTATTTCCTGGCCAGCAAATACAGGTCATTTGCACATAGAGAAATTCATTTTTGCCTTCACAAACTAATAATTCACCCCCATTTTCTCTTCTCTCTCACTCCAAATGCTTCATTTTAAGAGTTTTCACTCTACCCCAGTGAGGCTGACACTGCACACTCTCATTTCTCTAAACACCTTTTCTCCACTGGTTTTCCCCTGTTTTGGGGACAGGCAGTACATCAAGCCTGTGGACCTCCCCAGAGCAATCTGGTTTTGCCACCCTCTGCTTTCTGATCACTGTTTATTTCCCTTCGTAGGCACCTGCTCAAACTCTTTCATGTTTTTAATCATATATCAAAGCCTCCCTTGCCGATCTCTCATTCTTGGAAGATGTGCTCCTTCTGCCTCTGTGCATAATTAACTCACTGGTGACAACCAGCTCTTGGAGAAATTTCTGTATCCTCCTTTGAGTCTGCCTAACAAATAACTACAGTAAAGTTGGCCTTAATTAATGCACAAGAAGGTGTTGCACCATCCTCAAGTTTAATTCCACAACATTAGTATCTCCACACTCTTCACTTGATGATACAACAGCTGTCGATTTCTATAATCTTTGTTTTAAACATAAGTTGAGGGAAATGTACACAAACTTAAGTGTGTCATTGCAGATCTTGACAGAAAATTCCCTGATCAATCCTAATAAATCCTCACCTATGCTGCCACTTGCCATAGATTCATTTGGGGTTTGTGCTAATTCACTGCAGAGTCCTGTAATCCCTTGTCACAAATAGCAAGGATTTCACCCAGCCTATTAGCCAGCAGAATTATAGATTGCCAAGGAGTAAATCATCCCCCTTTTCCAGTCATACCAACAATGGATTGAGAAAAATTACTCATTCATTTTTATAATCCTTTAATTCCTGCAGATGTTCCTCTGGAAATTGATTTAAATCAATGGATCACAGGCAAGACTGGTGCAGATTTTTCAAGCTAAGACACTGCCTTTGATAGAGCAATCACAGCACACACCCCTGGACCTACCACAACTCATCCCTTTGCTGTGTTTTAACAGACTTAAAACTCTGGATTCAGCCCCTAAGGCCGACAGAGCAAATGGGGTTTAATTAGATGAAGCCCAACCTGTTCACCTACTCCTTTTTCTATTTCTGAGATGGATGAGAAGGGCAAGACAGGGGCAGAAACGCCCTTTCTCCAGGTGTCAGTGGCTGTGCTGACCTCAGCAGACACTCGGTGCCTATTTAACATCTCAGAGACAACCTGCAGCCAGGAGAACCCACAGAATGCCCCCTGGGGGAAGGCACAGACACCAGGTCACCACACACGGAGTGGCACCCCACAGCCTGTGCACAGAGCTCCAGGCTGACCCCACCACCACCCACCTCCCAGCTTTCAGCTTCAGCCACAGAAGGACAGCACTTCCCAACTCTTTATATCCTCTATTCTGTAAAAATAACCCAAGAGATTTTATCCTTCTTGGGGTTACTGCTGGCCAGCTGCTTCCAAAGAGATACTTGCCTGATATAACTCACACAGGATAAACAAAACTAAACCCCTGACTTGCTCATAATTACTTTCTTATTTTGTGACTACAGAGGATCTGAATTTCAGAAAAGATGATGCAAAGCTACCAGATAAGCCTGGAAAATCTTTCTCGTACAGAACCAGAAGAACGTTACAAATAATTTTGTTGTCAGTCCAACATGAAGTTACCACCCTCTGCTGCTGAGAGTGGACTTACAGCCCGTGCAACAGTGACAGCCATCAGAATACACACACATCTACATTTAGCTACAAAAATGGTTGACAAGTGCCTTAAATCTCCCCTGGCACAACTTGAGGCCATTTCCTCTCATCCTATCAGTCACCTGGCAGAAGGGACCCTCCTGACACAAGTGTTTAACCTCACCACCACCATGACCCAGCCCGGAACACAAGCCCCAGCAATTTGAAATTAAAGAGAAACTGGGAGGCTGGAAAAGATTTTGAGCTCTGAGCTAAAGCTGGGGGCTCTTCAGAAGCAGGTGGCACCAGCTTTGGGGTGGTCCCATCTACTCCACCACCACAGACCCCATTCACCTCTGCAAATGGACACACTCCCAATCCCATCACGTCCTCCCAGCCTGGATCACCCCTGCCCCAGAGGCTGCTCCTGCAGAAACAACATCATTGCTGTATTTCAGCTGTGCTTACATGGCCAGGGAAGACCTTCTGGACAGCTTGAGTGTGTGTGTAATATTTGTTCTGCAGCAGTTGTTTATTTTGGGGGGTCAGAAAAATGACCCCATTCTTGGAGATGACAATGCCTTCAGTGCACAGATGTACCACAGCTGCCAAACAAGGGCAGCTCTGTCACAGCCATGACTGATCTGGTGGCACTGGTCCTCTGCCCCTGCAACTGTTTTTCTAATCAATAAAATCTTTCCAGGGGGCTGTTTAGTCCTGCCCCTGCAGAGTGCAGGCTGTTGTGTTGGAGGAGCAGCAGCAGAAAAGCTTCTCATCCATCTGAGAGGGACAACATGACATCAAGGGCTCATTCAACACTGAGATTTTAACAAACACATACAGAGAGACTCGATCTGGACCATCAAACTCCAGGGGAAGTTGGTTATTCCAGAGGGAGATGAGAGGACTGGAATACCAACCAAGGGAAGCAGCACCAAACTCCAGCTGCTTTCCTAAGGCTCCCTCTGCTCTTCCCTTCCCCATTTATTCACAGGACAGCAAGAACAAGCTGCTTGTTCTTCCCAAAGAGCAGATGAATTAGATGATTTATTGGAGCCCAGGCAGTCCCTACCATGCCACTTCTCTACACCCTCTTTGTCAGCAGCATGCCCACTGCTGAGCTGAAAAATAGGGCATCATCCAGACACCACCGCGAGGGCCTGGGCTCTCCAAACACACTGGTTCAGTTTTTGTGTGTATGGAAATCAAGAAAGAAGCTTTCTGGAAAAATCAGGTCATTTCAGAGATGAGGAGTTGAAACTGCCATGCAAGGGGATTTATCATTCACATTAATATTGCCAAAGTTTTCATTTCAGATGTTGCTTGAATGTTCAACCACTGGCAGTAAGTTCATTGCAAACAACAGACTGTACTGAAAGTTCATGGTGAGGTGCCTTCAGCACAGATTTCTGTGGCTGCAGCTGCTACAGAACCTGCAGGACCAGCTCCCAACCAAGCAAAGACCTTCTCTCCCACCCAACCTGGCTGCAAACGGGGCAGCTGCTCCTTCCAAATGCCAGGGGACACAATTCACTCTCTTCCAGCACCTCCAGGCACTGACCACGATTTTCTGGGAGCCCTTGAAGGCAAAAATTAACTCAGGGCTCTTTTCCTGAGTATGCAAAACCCTTTTGTCAAGCACTGAACTTCCCAGCACAGTTCAAACTCCCATTAGCTGGATATACAGCCTGTAATTACCATCAGCAATAACTGGTTTCTGCAGGAGAATCTCTTCTAGTTTTACTTTTTTCCTGTGCTGAAGACAATTCATTATCAGGTGGACAAGAGCAGTGAAATTCCAATTAAACATGCAATAAATTTCATTTTATTCTTCCAGCACAATTTTAGCACAGGGAGCTGCCACAAGTGTTGATGGCAGGAGCAAGCTGAGCTTCAAGGTGGAAGGTCTCTACCAGTCTTAGGAAATGACATTACTAAATCAAATATATGTGAACAGCTCAAATCTGGTCTGTTCTCACTGAAGCCAATAAACAAGTGAAAACCCCACAGCCTTCAAGGGTGCTCGTTAAAGTCCTGCACACAGAACCAGCCAGGCAAGTCCTCCTGCACCCCAGGTGCTCACGCCCAAGCCCTACAGGTTTTTCCATCACAGCCTCAGGCACAAAGGATGAACTTGCAGAAAAAGGTGTGTGTGTACAACATCTAATGACAGGCAGAGTTGCCTGGCCTGGGCCCCTTGCTGGCTGTGGGCTCCTTAAATCGAGGCTGAGTGCAAGGACTGGGAATGGAGGATTGACGAGGAAAAAGAAATTAAGGAGTGCATGACAAGCTTCCAAATCAGATATGCACCTGAGCAAATGTGGAACACCATGCTGTGATCATTCAGACCCTTTCCAGCCTGGATCTCCAGGCTCCCTGTGATCCTGCAATAGCAGAAGTTGGACACAGAATCATCCAGGTTGGAAAAGCCCTGCCAGCCCACGGAGCCCACCCTGAGCCCGATGCCCACCTTGTCCCCCAGCCCAGAGCTCTGAGTGCCACAGCCAGTCCTGCCTTGGGCACCTCCAGGGCTGGGCACTCCAACCCTCCCTGGGCAGCCCCTTCCAGTGGTGAACAACCCTCCAGCGGTGATCTTGTTACAGTTTGGAAGAATACAAAGCTCATGGTGATGAGGAGTTTACTGTGAGACACAGCACATATAAAAATATAGGACACCAGCCCAGCTGGAACATTGGAGTCCCTGACGTGAAAGTCCCTGACAGCTTTAGCAGAAGGAGGTTTAAATGCACATCCCAGAATATATTCCTCCCTCCTCCTCCCCTTGTCATGGTTTAGGAGTATTTGTTCCAGTTTCACGTTAGGTTTTCTAATACAGTTGGTATCCCAGCAGACCTGTCTCTGCTGCTCATCAGCACGTGTGGCCCTCGTGTGTCCCTCCCTCCCTCCGGTGCTGCCCACCTCCCACACACCAGCCCCAGGACCACTCTTTGGTGGAAGACCAAGTTCTCAGAGGAAGAAACACCAGCAAACAGTTCCAGTGGAGTAAACAGCACAGCCCACCCTGGGCAGGAGCACTCGGGACAGCTCTGCAGCCCTTCCACACGTTGACATGGGCAAACACTACCAAGAACGTGTGCCAGTCCTCCTGCCCAAAATACAGCCACTGACCCAGATTATCTCCCCTCCCCCAGACACCTCGCTCACAAACC
The DNA here is from genome assembly GCA_035047865.1 of Dendrocincla tyrannina. Taxonomy (NCBI): domain Eukaryota; kingdom Metazoa; phylum Chordata; class Aves; order Passeriformes; family Dendrocolaptidae; genus Dendrocincla; species Dendrocincla tyrannina. The sequence goes on from JAWWMP010000023.1 coordinate 1,034,038, forward strand.
TGCACGGTTGCAAAGCACACTCAGATTCTGGAAGGAACAACCGAGACATTTCCAACCCCAAGCCCAAGGAACAGCCAAGGCTCCCACCGAAGAGCTCCAAGGAGTGGGGAGGAACCTTCCAGGAAACCCAAAGCACTCTGCATGTTAATTCACCGGGGAAACAACAAGCGCTGAAAATAACCAGAGCTGACACATGGACTTGTGACACGCAGGAGATCAGGCCATGTTACACAACAGCTCCTGTCAGCCTTCCTGGAGAATCCTGCCCATGTCCTGCCACATCCCGCTCCCACGCACGACTGTCTGACAGCCCCCCCTGCTCCTGAGGAACCAGCCAGCCCTCCCCAACTTCCTAATTGACAATAACTCAATTAGTCATGTGCCCTGATACTTTAATAGCTCCCAGCCAGCTTCCAGGGGGAAAAGCCAGACAACACTCCCCGCCACTCTTTATTTTCTGGTCTTTGATTACATGGCGAAATGAGATATTACAGAGTATACAAGGTTGGAGTCAGTTAGAGCACAGCGTAAGTCACTCCAGAAAGACAGAAGTCACTTCTTTGTAACATCACTCTAAATCAATAAAGTTCTTTTCAAAAATTATCTTTCAGGATGATCCAAATTATGTCTAATCTGAAATCTGAGGAACGCAATAGAGAAGAATTTTGTGCATTTCATATCACAACTCTCAGCTGGAACTCCAGCACACTACAAACATAATTACAAACTTCCTGACTGAAATTAAAATTCCTTGCCTAAAATCCTTCTCACAAAGACCTGGCAGCATCACAGTGAAATTGCTCCACATGTTCAAAGTAATACTGGGATCAAAAACCAGCTGGTAAGACTCAACCACCAGTGGCTGCTCACTAGGAACAGATACAGTAATTCTCCTTTTGAATAATAAGATTTATTTAATGAGGCTGATTGGAGGCAGAGCAAGCAGGCAAAAGGCAGGAGAAGGAGGGACACGAAGGGGGACTCTAGTGCTAGACCAATCTCCTTAAGTGATGCTTCTCAGCGTGGTTTATCATCAACAATAACACTTGTCCTCATAGAGCTGCCACCAGAGCAGAGGACCCATGGTCAGGCTCAGCCACCAGGAAATTGCTTTTCCAGGCAAGCCAGACCCATTTAGCACTCAGCCTGAAGAAGGGATAATGCAAACAGAACCCTGGCCTCAGACTTCACTGCTAGAACTGACTGACTAGAGCAACACACAACAATTGGCAATAAATCTAATATTGCAAAGTGCTCTTCCTGCCAAAGCAGCACTTTGGATTTGTTGGTGATAAAAGTGAGCAATAATGCATTTGAGATCTAATAGTCTCTTCAGCAGAGGGATCTCTGAGTGCTTTGCCAACACTAAAGAACTACAATGAGGATATGAGGACACTCACATGTAAAGACTGCTTCCCCCAAACTAACAGAGTAGCTTCCCTCATACTGAGGACCAAGAGAGAACAGTTTATACCCCCCTCTTACACACACAGAGGAAAATACCTGGTTCAGAGGGAATGCTGTGCAGCAGATAACTTTAGCTCCTTGGAACTGAGACTCCAGCAAACATCTGCTCCTCAGAGAGCAGCCAAGGGGCCTGGAATGACTCCTGTGATCATGGGAAAGATTACAGCAAAAACCTGGGGTTTAAGACTTCCTTGCTATGTTGGTTTGCTGTTGAACTGTGAAGTCACAGAACTACAACTGTGAACATTCCAGTGCTCCGCTTCCAAAGCAGGGATGACAAAACCAGCAAAAGTTGCCTCCCTTCAGAGCCACCCATCCCTCCCCCAGGGCATGCAAATGTGAACTGGCCAAACCATGTCCCGTGAGCTGGTAGCAGGGAGGCATGGAGCACTCACATACTAAAACACAGAATGGATGGTTTGCCCTCATTTCAAGCACACGCACTGACTTCTCTCAAACCAAGGTGCTGCAGGGTAAGGCAGCTGAGCTGCACAACAGAGTAACCCTCGTATTTGACAGCCAAGGGAATGAAAATCCAATCCACGAAGAGGGAGAGGTGGGAAGAGACCATCCAGCCCTCCACCTGCTGCCTGGATGTGCAGCTGTCTGCACTTCCAGATTACAAAGAATGATGGATGGTGTGAATCTATGGCTGTTGCCTCCAGCGCTCGACAAGCGGGGAAGAGTTATGTGACAGTTTATCACTAGGATGGATTCCACAGTGCAGGAAACTCAGCATGGCCAAAAAAATCATCTCCCATTCATCAGCGAGCCCTTCAAGAGCCAGAGCAGCCAGGGGAACACAATGACTTTTGATGTTCATTGACTCTCATGCAGCTTCTCAGTTCAAAGGAAGAATGGCTTCTTATTCTTTTTGATTTCTGGATCAGAAACATCCTTTCTCTCAAACTTTGCCTGGAAGAGCTGCATCTTTTGTTTGGTCCCCTGCTCCACCTGACTTTCAAGTAGAATAAGGTTTTTTTTTACTCCATCTATAAAAATTATATTGGCAAAATTATTTGACCAGGGAGATCTTGGCTGCTTTTCCTCTCAGAAGCTGCTGTGAGCATCTACCTGACCCAAGGATACTTGTGCTCCTGCCAGAGAGTCCCAGCAGCTCTGGGGCTGCAGGACCAACACCTCAAACATGATGAGAAGAACTGTCACAACTTCATTTTTGGCACATCAGAGATCATATTTCTATTGCTGTCAGCAAAATTTTAAGGGGGTTTATACCCAACATAGTAATGACAACTTAAATGGATGCTGTGACCCACAGCAATAACTGGCTCACAACATCAGCTAATGGTTCCCACCCAAAAATTCCCTCACTGTAAAACACACAATAAAGTGATCAAGCAAAATGCCAAGTAAGAGGGTCACTAAGTTAGTCCACAGCACAGCCAAATCTACTTGTCTGTTGAGATTGAGACAGGGAAGATGATGTGCCTTGTTCCCTGACAGCTCTTGACCTAAAACATATCCAGAACTTTTCTACTTCATTGAAATTAGTCAACATGCTACAGAACCTACATTGAATTTTAAGAACTCTAAATCATACATTTCTAATTTTATTTCATGGTTTGCCCTTACTCAACTTCTCTTAAAAACCGAAAAAGAAATATGGGATGGAAGTGAGCTTGGGTTAGGAAATCTTCAAAGAGAAGCCAAATAAAATGGGCTTTGATGAATTTCTGTGAAAAAAGGATAATTTAACTACTCTTTTTTTTCCCCCCTCACTGATCTCTCGTAGATAATTTTTATCAGACTTCACACTTTTCTTGATACAACAGTAAACCACTTTTCTACGGTGTCTTTTTCAATCACTGCAGAACAATGGTATCTTTTGCCAGCAGTTGGGATCTACATCCTTACACGACGTGCCAGCCGGGTTCAGCACTGCTTGGGGTTCTGTCTTGGGCTCGCAGGTTACAGAGCAGCAACATATGGGACTGTGTGAAGTTCTACAATCCTGGCACTGACAAATGTCAGCGACCAGATAATTCCTCTTTCCCTTTCCTCAGAGAGCCACGAGGAGCTCTTTCTGCCACTCAGAGCTCATTATAAACACCAAGGATGTTATGGATGTACCAAACAGCTGCTGGAACTGCATTAAATATCAGGAAACACCTCAACTTCTTGGAGCATTCACTTTTTGGGACAAGAAAAATACATCTATAGAATCTCACATTCAGCTGATGGGTGTGAGGGGCATTAATTGAAACTTCATATTTAAGATGTGCACCCTTTTTTAGCAGTTCCACAGAAATATAATATACAGGGACATGAATGGTGTGAGGGGAGATTGGTAAATAGAGCCCTGAGAGAGTGGTAGTGCTTTGATCACTGGGTCCCTTATCATCCTCCATCTGGTATTAAAGGCTAAGCTCCTTACTGGGAGCTTTTCCCTGCCCTGCATTCTGCGAGAGCTGCCTCAGGTCTTAGAGAAAGTTTAATCTTCAGACTCCTGAGAAAGGCAATGCCACTCGCCCTCGTCTTGCTTCAGAAGGTGGAATCTTGGAGAATAAAATAACTGCAATTTTCCAAGCCACACAGCTTTATCCTGGGCTCGTTGGGAACACATCCTGCCTTGGAAGCACGCGAGTAATTTATATCCACTGCTCCCATCCTAACACACCAGCTCTTCCTGCTGTTACTTTAACCCAGCTCAAGCAATTAGTCTTTGAATAGTGCACACTCTTCCCATCCCTCCCAAATTCAATAGTGGCACCAAAGTGCCGTGCAGTGCCCCGGTGCGCTGGCAGGGCTGAGGGAGCAGAGCCCCAGGCTCACCCCCTGGGACTGGAGCAGCACATCCCTGCTGGGTGCTGAGTCACACACACTGCCAGAGCCCCAGAGGGTTTGCACTGACCAAGTTCACTGCTGACATCAGAGCTGAGCCCGGCTCGCTGGAGAGCCCAGACAGCCCAAGTTTGCAGCCATTTCCACTAATTAAATAATACATTATGATGGGGGAGTATTTCACTGCTGACACTTTATTGTCCCTCTCCACAGCCACATTCCCCTCACTACAGAGCATCACTCACTGTGGTGAAGGGCAATTTGATGCCAAGGAGATCAGGAATGGGAGAGAGGCACATAAGGCATGAAGAGGCACATTAGGGGAAGGGAGAGCCTATTTCTTAACATTCCCTTCCTTCTTATCTTGCTAATGACGTTAGATAGGGCACACAGAGGCTCCATAAAACACTTAATAAACAATTCGGAACACCAAAGACTTAGTGATTTTTCTAGAGTTTTGTGCTAAATGTCTACAGCAACATGGAAGGTGGCCCTGCCCATATCAGGGGCCTGGAACTAGCCCAGGGTGCTCCAAGCCCTGTCCAGACTGGCCTTGGACACTCCCAGGGATCCAGGGGCAGCCACAGCTTCTCTGGGCACCCTGTGCCAGGGCCTGCCCACCCTCCCAGCCAGATATAATTTAGATATTGGGGAGAAATCCCTGACTTAGAAAATCCGTGTTAGAAGCTGAACAGTGATCCCCATCCATTTATTTGTGTAACTGGATTCCTCAGAGTCCACATACACAGGACTCACTAGAATGAACAATTACATAATGAAAATAAATCCAGCAATAAACTGCCCACACATGCTAAAGAAATTATATGGCAAGAGCCTTAATTGCAACAGCACTTGAAAAATACTTTTAAAGACAAAAATTATATATAAAAATAGTATTTTTCTTCACTGTGTGTGTCCCGCTCTGGGGTTTCTGGACAGATGAGAATAACACCTCGACACACCACAGATGGACACCACAGCTAGGTTTAGCTGAGCAACCCAGGTGATGTGCGTATCCTCTCTCCTGGAGACCAGCACATTCTGCATCAGAACATCTCCATCACTGGTAAAAACTCAACAGCATCACCAAGGCAAAGCCATGTGACACAGCAGCAAGCATGTTGATCGAGGATGCTGACGTGAACTTGGAGAAAGGGCAAAACAATTGCACCCTTGGAGTTTAATCACACTGCAAGAGAATTGAGCATATTCCCAAGGCTGAGAAATAGCACTTTGATTAAGTTTGTGTTATGTGTAGAGATGCTGAGTGCTGAGTCAGGCTTCCCTCATTCCCTTCCTGGGGATGGCACTCACAGGGGGATGCTGCCTGTCCAACTACCCCAGGGCTCTAAGGAACCACTGGGAACAGAGATGGGGAGGAGGATCACACTCAGAATGCCTAAGTTGGTACAAAAGGATGACAGGAGATCAAGTGTCCCTGCAAAGCAAGAACATTCACCAGTGCACCAGGGTAAATTCCACCAAGCCTTCCTTTGCCCCCAGGTGCATCTTGAAACAGTGGCCCTACAGACACCTCCGACTGACCAGCTCCAGACACTAGCTGCTCTCTTTATCTTCAGCCAGCTCAGTGTGACTTTCTGCAGGGTATCTGAATGACTAAGTACACAAAAGCAGCTGAAATCAAATTATTATCCACTTGGATCCCTGCCAAACTCCAGATTAAGTTGCCAAATTACTTTCCATTAACTTTTATTTTTCCCACAGCCATTCAGGGCTCCTCCACACTTTAGCCCTTTGCCGGGAAGTATTTTAATTGCCAGCTCTTTCTCCAGCTACCTCAGGGTGGTCTGGTGGCCCCACAACCCTGTCTGTCCTCTGAGTGCTGGCACACAGTGATGCACAGTAAAACACTGCCTAATGCACAGAGGCTTGATGTAAAAATCCACCTAAGTCTAAAAATAACTCCTCCATCAGCTCTCAGTCCTGAAGGGAACAGCTCTATATCTGAGTGTGCCATAGAAATGCTGGATGAGTTTATGGTCACGTGCAAAGTTGTAGAGAGGCATTATGGAAAACCTTTTCTCCAGGCTCTGTCCTTGAAGGTTTTGGGGACCAGGATGGATAAATCACTGAGCGACCTGCTTTGGCCTCTGGAACAGAGACCTCCAGACCTTCCCACCTGAGTTTCTCTGGGGTTACAGCTACTTCTATTTGCAACTCCACTCTTCTCTTGCATCCCCAAACACAAATCCCACTTACTAAGCCTCAGCATATATTTTATCTTATGTGATGTCCAGCTTGGTGCACTTTTATACACTAAAGTGAGATTCAATAGCAGTCTAGTTCAAAAAAAAAAAAAAAGAAAAAAAAAAGGGCAGGAAGAAGGAGGAGAATGGTGAGAAGTGTTAAAGGGTTTCCCACACAGGCAGTAAGGAAATGTAAGTGGTCTGATGCCAAATCATCTTTCCGTAAGCAAGGGGCTGTCAGCTGATGGATGAGCACGTACAAGCAGCTCTATTTTGCTTTTGGGACTAAGGGTGAATTATTGCTGCTTTTGGTAAGACTTTCCCACTTAAAGTCAGCAGGTTTGTCAGTATTTTACTTTGAGGCCTCTACCACACAAATCCAGTTGTTCAGCCTGGAAACTACCTTCTAGTCTGCTGGGGCTGGTTAATTGTGCTTGTTTAGTGAAGACATCAGAGAAACAGATTAAAGTTGATTTGTTCACTCTGGGTAGAGTGACCCACCCTAGTGCTGGCACTTGCACCTCAGTTAAGAGCTCTCCACAGGAGGGAGAGGAGGGCACGGGAGTGAACACCAGGGAAAGTGCAATCGTGCTGCTGGGCACTGCAGAACCGTGGCAGGTAAAAGGTTTCACCATGTCATTTCTGTTCCATTAAAATCACCTTTTCCCTGGGGGACATTTCAATCCCAGCATTAGTTGCACATTTCCAACATACAAAAATAGCTATTGAAAAGTCACATTTCTATTAACAAATCCTCCTTTCCCTGTGAGTTCCCTGCTTGGTGCTTCTCCTGCCCCGTGTTCCTCCCTGCAGTGACAGAGGCTTGTGGTGTGGGCGGGGAACAGGCAACATGTTTGTTCAGATAATACTTGTGAATCTATAAATACGACATTGAAACATCCTCTTTGATAACATCAGGCCATATTTCAGAAGTTATTTACTCTGAAGAGCAGCTAACTCCACAAATAATCCTGCCAACTGCACCAGGATTACTGCCACCGTAAACCCCAGCGGGCGAGGGGTGGCAGAGCCAGGCCAGGGAAGGTTCAGCACCAGGGTACAATTTTTCTGCTCCACCACAGGTTTTTGACCAGCAATGCCCCAACAGGCAGCAGTTGGGCCCCAGCATCCCCTTTTTCCACCCAAAAGCCACCATTTCAGCCAGCCTGGTGGGTTTTAATGCTGCCTCCCCACCACGGTACCCAAGTAGCTCCACAATAACTGGCTCCTTAGGGAACAATGCTCAGGCACCAAACTCAGAGGTTACTCTGGCACAGGGAATGCCAAACACCTTCCCTGCTGCTGAGCCTTATCAGAGGAGGGCCAGGGCATGTGGAAGATGCAGATGCTTCTCCTGCATTCAGCTCATCCTCAGCTGAACACCCTCCTGGTTACACCAGGGCCAAAGGCACTGTCCACAAAGCAATCCAGAGAAGACACATCACCTAGTCCAGTTTCTTAATGTTGTCAAATCACAGAATTCTTCAGTTAGAAAAACCTCCCAAGACCATCGAGTCCAACCATCCCCCAGCACTGCCAAACCCACCACTGACCCGTGTCCCCAAGGTCCATGTCCACAGGGCTTATAAATCCCTCCAGGGATGGAGACTCCATCACTGCCCTGGTGATCTCCTCCTAAATACTCCAGACTCCACCCACGAACAGAGCACCGAGGACCCAGGAGAGATCCCTGATGTAGGGGAGACAAAATATCCAAGCCAATAAATATTCCCCCCTAACACTGGAGTGTGCAGTAACCCAGATTTCCATACTCAGGAGCTCTGTAATTTGCAATGTTCACTTGGATTTCATTTCCAGCTCCTGCCCAAAAGCACAGTCCATCTCCCTCTGTTGGTCACGGAGGACACCTGGAGTTCCAGGTCAGGTGCAGTGGGGTCTGGCAAGTAAGGAAAGGACTAATCCTTACTCCAGATACATCACTTCTCTCCTCAAACTCATCTCAGGGACTCACTTAAGAGCACAGACCCCTTCAGGGAGCCCCTGTACCCACAGACACACACAAAACTCAGTGGGACCCTGCTCTGAAATGCAGAACTCACAGAGCTCCCCCAGGAGCAGAACAGCCCCGCACCCAAAGGACTCTGCTGTCAGTAATTACAGGGACACTTTCTCCTTGGCTTTGATGTTGCTTTTCTTGTAAAAAGAGCGGAGGGTGGAGTTTGATTTCTGTTGTTTGTGCTCAAGAAAGACTCATTATAATGTGCTTTGGGATGTAGATGTTTTGAGGGGTTTTTTTCAAGTATTTTTCGTTATTTTTCAGATTAATTTACTTGAAGGATCATCAGGGGACCAACCCAACACTTTATGCTCTATCATTTGGGTTTGAATCATAAGCAAGCTTTTTAAACAAAACTGAGGAATTTTTTCTATCCTGAGCCATGTTAATAGATGCAGCAGGCAAGGGTTGGATCCCAAGTCAACCACTGATCTTCAAGCCAAAACCTGCACTAATTATTCTTAGAATCTCCAAATATCCTGAGTTGGAAGGGACCCACAAGGATCATTCAGTCCAACCCTGGCCCTGCAGACACCCCAACAATCCCCCCCATCCCTGTCCCATTGTCCAAACCCTCCTGCAGCTCTGGCAGCCTTGGGGCTGTGCCCACTGCCCTGGGGAGCCTGGGC
>JAWWMP010000023.1:1079474-1089757 GCA_035047865.1 Dendrocincla tyrannina
GGTGGGCACTGCCCAGGCTCCCCAGGGCAGTGGGCACAGCCCCAAGGCTGCCAGAGCTGCAGGAGGGTTTGGATGATACCCTGGGACACAGAGGGTGACTCGTGGGGATGGGGCTGTGCAGCACTGAGGGTTGGACTCAATGACCCCTGTGGGTCCCTTCCAACTCATTCTGTGGACACACCCCTGCGCTGAAGCCTCAGGCATCTCCTCCCTCCAGCCTTCTGTCTGAGAAGTTCCCTGAAAGAGCCCCCGTGCCTCCTTGGGAAGTGCCACCATCCGTCCTGCAGGCCCAGCACTGCCAGAGCCCGAGCTGTGACTCCTCCCCAGCCTGTTCTGCCCGTGTTGGGCCGTGGCTGTTCACCAGTGCTCAGCCGCTCCTGGATGTGCTGCCAGCCCGGGCCCCCCTGAGCTCCACTCCATCATCACCCATTCACTGAGCCGCTTCCTCCTCAGCCTCCAGCACATCCCTGAGCCTCCCACTGCCGAGCCCTCACTGAGTCACAACCCAGAACTCTTCCCCGGCTTGTTCTGGGCTCGTCATCACTGGTGGCTGAGCGGCTCAAACCCAGTCACTTATTGCCATGAGCTGAGTGATAATCTCCTCCCTGTTTACAGAAGGGCTGCTGTCAGTGGGCTCACAGACATGGAGATAAAAACACCACCGAATTTAGGGGCTGGCTTTGGGTTTTCTTGGGTTTGGGGGGTTTTAAGGCTTGGTTTCTATAATTTCATTTTTAAGAGCTGGAGGATCTGAACAGGTTGAACAGGCTGGTGGGGTGGGGAAGCCTCTCCAAGGTGCTGCCACGTGTTCCGTGCTGCAGCCTGGGCACTGCTGGGGCAAAGATGACCCTGTTGGGATGGGCAGAGCCAGAGACACCATGGAACCAATGGACTCGCCTGCCTCACATCCCCGCAAAGGAGTCCCTGCTGTTTTGCCATTGCTGCCCAGAAATTAATGACTATTTAATTTCTCTTTTTAGTTGCAGGCTGTACACAAGAGTGCATAGATTCTATGATGGGTGACTTCAGCTGTATCAAATGTGGGTCAGAAAGGTTTTGTTTGCAAACTGCTCCAGAGGTTTATGAACCCACTGGACAGTTCATAGCAGCATTACAAACCTGGACATAAAGCCATAGAATCACAGAAGGGTCTGGGGTGGAATGAACCTTAAAGACCACCCAGTTCCAACCCTGTGCCATGGGCAGGGACACCTTCCACTAGACACCTTCCATAACCAGCCACATGCAGTGTTTGCACACTCACACCTCCCTGACTTTGAAACGGTGTCCTTTGGGGAATTTAATGATATTTATTTCACTAAAGAGAGGTTACTTACCACAGGAAAGCAAATCATATTGGTAGCTCCATACCTTTTGTTGTTTGTTTGCTGTAAGAGAGACCTGCAGAAAGCTCCATTTCATGCTAAGAAGGAACTTCTCCACTAAGAACCTTCCCCTTTGGAACAGCCCAGAACACAGGGAGCCCCCAGGCACCGAATCACTGGTTGCTCTGAGCTGATCCTACTCGAGGCTGAGTCCCCACCGTGCAAGGGGTGATATCAAACACCATCACAGCTGGCACTCCTCTTAATTAGTTCTGACAAATCCTGATAATGAATCATTGAGAATATGAGTTAAGCAGAAAAAAAAAGCAAACAGCAAGGATCTTATGTAATTCTTCCTACTTCAATGGCTATAGAAATTGAGTCATGAGATTGTTTTGGAACATTTCATGACAGAAGTCAGGAGTGTTCTTTGTAAATTAAGTTTTAACTCTTTTTTTTTTTTTTTAAGGTCTCTTCCTGGCCGTACACATTTTGTAAAAGTGCAGGTCTTTTCCTCTTCTCTTTTATTTATTCCCTTGATGTCTTTCCTCATTCTCTTTGTGGAAAGCCTGGTCTGTGCAAGGTTTTATCCCTGTGCACAACAACAAGCAATTTCAGGCAAAATACATCGACGACTTGGCCTCCCCAGCTAATGATAACGGATTGTTTTCTCGTGATGTGGTTTTACTGTATATGGATCCTCAAATATCAAAATTTCTGCATCCCAGGTGACAGCCCAGCATTTTCAGAGGGCTCTTTCAAGACTCACTATGTTTTCCACATAAAAAACCCCAATTTGCAGTGACTGGAAACATCTCCATCGCCTGTTAGCTGCTCTGATAACACTGGTTTTATTTGAGATGCCTGTATTTTGTAATGATTGAAATAAGATTTTTCAAACCTCCTTTGGGGATTTGGAAAACGCAGGTGTTGTATTTTCTCTCTCAGGAAATCCTGAGCTAACAAGAACTTTCTAAACTGGCTGCTTGAGCTAAACGGGCATGGGAAGGACCTCAAAATAACCTGGAGTTACCGCAGGAGAAAATCAAAAATGCCATTATTAAAGCCCTCTTTGTTGGGAGCAGCAGGACACGACTGGAGGCTTTGATGTGTTCCAAAGCCACGGAGGAGCTCCGAGGGGCCGGGATTGTGTCTAAAGTAGGTGAACTACTTTCAGCTGCAGCACGGACGGGGTGGGCCCACAGTCTCAGAGCTGATCCACTTCCACGGAGGTCAGTGGAAACTCATTAGTTTAAAAGATTGGAGCATTAATTTGGAAGCTATTGACAGAGCAGTGGGGGCTGGTCTGGAGAGTTAAATAACACCAGGACAGAGAACACCCTTGGAGTCTCATCACGCCACTCCTAGAGCTGGGTACAGGCAGAACCAGGTTAAATGCCTGAAACAGGAGACTAAGTGGGCCACGAGTGTTACAAAAAGGCTCTGTGTGTGCATCAATATTTTTATGCCCAAGATAAAATGGATTTTACCCCCAATTAGTTCAAATCAATGACTCTGCCCTTATCAGGATGTTCCAATGGCTCAGGATTCGACACGGCACAAATTGTGATGCCCGAGGGTTAAACACGTCCTTGGCTCAACACCCTCACTGAAATCCCAGCCAGACCTCAGACACCCTCAGGGCTCCCTGCAGGTGACAATTCTTGTTAGCCAGAGACCTGGTGGAAGATGGGCAAACAGCTAGAAACAGGGGGTTATTTAATCCAGCACAGACAGAGGTGGTTGTGGCCACATTTCCCAACTTGTTAGCACTTGAGTTCTGTGAGATCCTTCAAGTTAACCAAACCGTTTGTCTGACCCAAACCAAACATATTTAAACAAATATTTTAAAGATTTTCCCTATTGTATTTCAATTAAATGGAAGCAAATATTATTTCTTGAACATATTAGGGTATTCTGTGGAAACAATGATGTGGAGATGTAGATCTTTTCTGTGCAAGCTGCAATCCACCCCCTGGTCTTACCAGAGCTGTCTCTAAGGGCTCTGGCCATGCCACCAAGCAGGACCGGAGTGAAGGTCCTGGCTGCAGACCCAGCACCCAGCTGGACTGGCTCTGGGCGATGCTTTGGGCTGGCTCTGCTCTGGACGGGATGCCAGTGGATCTGGACGCTGCCAGAGCCATCTCCCACCTCATTTAGCCAAAATAAATCCATTTTCTTCCCTTCAAAATGACACCCCGGTGGAAAGCAGAGCATGGGAAGCAGGGCTGGTTGGGAGATGTGTGGGGAAATGCTCCCCGAGCTCCTGGTGCTGCTGCAATGTCTGTCCTGGCTCCATCACTGCCCTCCACTGAAGGCACACACTCTGGGGCACAGAAACACAGCCAAGAGCCAGCTCCTGCCTCAATTTCTTATTTATAACCACAACTAAATATTGAGACAATAGTGTAAAAGAGCTGATTTCACCCTGCCCCCTCTTTCCCAGCTTTCCCACAGATGAAAAGCATCTGTGAAAAAGCTGCTTGGTGCCAAACACCTTCAGCAAGTATTATTTTATTGTGATATGCAGAGCTGAAAACCAAATCTGATACAGATATTGGATCAAACGTTGTACTCTGTGGCAATCTAATTTTATCCTGACATGTTGATTGCTTGCTCTTCATCTACAGCTGCTGTCCCAAAGGGTGCTAAGTGAGAGAAGCTCTAGTTTTTTCCTTTCCTGCAAGAAGATGACATGAAATAAATTCAGAAGAACACACAGGAACAATGTGGGGTTTGTTATGCACAAGACAGCTCCTAGAAGGGAAAAAATCTGAGCTGAGATTTTTGAGGGATGGTGCAAAGTATGATGAAATTTCTGACTAATAAATCACATAGAACATTCCAAACCAAAGGAACTGGGACACATAGGGGCTTTTGAAAATCCCTCTGTGTTGTCCTCCCTGATTATTTCAGGTGGGAAACATGGGATTCCTCTCAAAAGCCAGGCCTTTGACACACGTTACCTGTACACAAATGCTGCTTAGGAATTTGCAGCTCCTGGACCAACCAAATCCAAACCCCAAACTTACGTGCCACGTCTACTCAGTGATTTTGGCCTTTTAGGTCAGGAACTCCCATCAGATGCACATGCAACACCTTTAGGAAGAGATGCTGAGCTTTGCTGCAGTGGATAATTAATGACCTGGGATTTAAATAAGGACTGGCAAAAATGCAGAGGATTTTCACATACTTTCCTGGCTATAACATTCCTAATATTAAGGTAAGCAGTGGCAGCAAGGGATGCAGTACCAGAGGAGATCCCTCGAGAACATGTTATCCCCAAAGCAAAGTCAGAGAGAAGGAGAAACCAGACCCACACCAGCCCAAAAAACACACTCAGGAAATACCTGGGACGCTTCACTGGAGCAAAAAGAGCATCTCTTGCTCAAACATTTGGTGTATTTCAATAGAAAATGAAAGCATTGCCCCCCATTTATTCCTTTTAGAATCACCCAGAGTAAAGCTCCCGTTCTGCAGTCTGAACACTCGTTGCAGTGCCAAGATCCCTGTCCCATCTCTGTACACTCAGCCTGGGGGTCATGGATTCAATTCAGCAAATATTAGTCCTTTTAATGAAAGATGACACCCTGGTGCTGATATTTACAGAAACAAAACCCAGTCGTTGATTTTCCTGTAAATATTTGTAAATATTGTAAATATTTAAGAAAAAAGTCAAACACAAACCTCCCAGGCCTTAAGGAAACCTCGTTTGCACCACATGACCATCAGGATTTCTCACTGAGCCTCACCAACTTCTAATAAACCCAAACTCTGAGGTGTTGCTTGATTTTAGCAACTTTTTTTCCTCTTGACCCAGATCCAAACAGGCTTTTACTACTGGGAAATGCAGCAGTGCTAAAACCACCATTTATTTTTGTATTCCACTTGGAGAGTTTTCCTTCTTTCTCTGGAATTATCCACCTTGACAGTGCTCTGTGTTATCTGTAAGTTTAAAAGTTGTCTTAGATTCCCACTCTGCTTTGTCCTTTAACTCAGGGTGTAACTCTGGCTCCACCAAACTGAGTATTTTAAAACATAGCGATGGGGGCTCAGGGTTGGTATGAGTAGGCAAGAGTAAACCTGCTTTTTGTAAGGCTTTTATTAAAGGCAATTCAGTTTGGAGAAACAGAAGATGCAATTAAAAGTGATGGTGGCCTGTGTGCTCATTTCAGATGGTTAATTAACCGGAGGGAAGGCTGACGAGCTCGGCAGGGCTGGGTGGAGACTCCGTGGGGGCTGCAGTTCCCATTCTGCCACAGCCAGGAAATAAAATCAGTGTTCTGGACACAACCAGTGCCTGCTCCGGTGCTTTGTTTCATTAGCAATTTTCCTTTTCATGCTTTTTGAGGGGGAAAAAAGAAAAAAATTGAATTTTGCAGAAGAGAGGAGAAAGTAAAAGACAGGCAACCCATGAGAGCACTTAAGGAGGAAAAAACCCTCTCGTGTTTCTTCTTGTATTTTCTTCTTAACTTTTCCATTTACACTTAGGTACTTCAGCAGCAAATGGGTTACATAAGGAAGTCCCACATCAACAGAGGCAGCTCCTGCCTGGACTTCCAAAGGGCAAAGCTTTCAGCAGGGCCAGGGCAGGGCAATCCGGCCTCTGGCTTGGAGGAACCACAGGAACTTGCTTGAGGTTTTATTATTTTTAACCAGGACATTAATTCTGCACATGAATCCTAATTCAAGCCCATAAATCACCAGCTCACCATCAAAGCACCGTCGGGCAGTCACAGGATGAAGATGTCTCAGTGCTCCTGTGACATCGTTTGAAATCGCTGGAACCGCTGACAAGCTCTCTGAGACAGAGCAAATTACCTTTGCTCTTTCCTGCCAGGAAGGAGAATGTCCAGCTCCAAAATGGGAATTTTTACTGTCATTTTATGTCCCTCTCTGTTTTTATGAAGTAGAAGTTATGAAGGCATTTCAAACATAAACTACTTGTAAATTCTCCTGCTTAATTCCCACTAGAACCAAACTCAAACTCTCCAGATCAAAATATTTAGGAGTTCACTTTCTATTTCTATACCAACACACTTATGGTATTGTTCACAGCTAAGGAACACTGAAGGTTGGATTTGATGATCTTGGAGCCTTTTTCTTTCCAGCCTTTTTCATTCTCTGATTCTCTAAACACAGCCTCAGGAACTGGGAGAAGGAAAAAAATGACTCTTAGTTCAACCCCTGTGGGAAACAGCCCTTTTGTGGTGCCTTTGGTGGCCAGGTCCTCCACACTGGGGTTACCAGCAGGAGCTCAAGCCTTTAGTCAGTGCCTTTGCCTGGTCATTTTGTTGGGTGTTGGGAGTGCTCCAGACCTGAAATGCACACGGGAGTGCAGGGCCGGTGTCTGGAGAGGATTGAGTTCCCCCATGGGCCAGACCCCACATAGAGGAGAGGCCTCCAGCTGAAGCAGAAGGAGTGAAGAAGCAGATATTACCCAGAACCTACTAAAAATCCAACAGTCGAAGCAGGCAACTTTAACAGCTGCATTATTTGAAATTATTTCATTGACAATGAGTGTGTAATTTAAGTCCTCAATATAAGCAAAGAACCACTTGAGCCAAATTGCTATGACAAAACCATTTGATGATTAATCCCCAAACTACACTTTAAAGGCCAGATCCAAAGCCTACAGGACAATGGTCCTATTTTTACTGTGGCACATCATGTTTTTCATTTTACAAGTGCAGTTCTCACTCAAGAACCGTAATTTCATATTTGGTTCACCCTGCATGAAGTCTTTGCCTTCTCCTGAAATATGTATTCAGGAAAGCTTTCACAGAAATCTTGCAGCCAACAATAAAAAGAGCCTCCCTAAAACCACCATCAATCTGGGGCATTTCCATCAGTGCAGCTCCTGCTGATGCTCCTCTTGGAGCTCTGGGTGTTAAACAATTTCTCACTTTCATCCTCAGCCTGAAACTGCACAAAATCCTCACACTCAGGCACCGCTGGAAGCAAGAGCAGGAAAGCTGCAAAACTCCTGGGTCCCTGCGAGGGGCAGGGAGGCTTTTGCCTCAAATGTCCCTGTTCCCATCAGCATTCCTCATGCTAATTGAGCTTTAAAGCTCGAGCTGAGCTTCCTCTTGGCGGTTCCTGGCCCACACCCCAGTACCTTTTTTGGGGCCATTCTCTGCCTCCTGGGACCTGGGTTCAGCTCCAGGTTCTCCCCGCCTTTCCTGGGTAGGACTCCAGGGAATGATCTCATTCCTTGCTGCTGCAGTTCATCTCCTGCTCAGTAATAACCACCCCCTAATTCACGTAGCTCCAAGACACGGGCAACCATAGCAATAAAACTTGCAAACATATGAGAAAGGCAAAAACAGGTAAATATGATTCAAAACCAATCTGAAGTTACTAAAATCCAATTGAATTCAAATTCTTCCTCCTTCTTGCCCTGGCTGCTGTTTCCCCAAAGCTAGTCTTTTGAATTACATGTGCAGAGTCACCCTCCCTTTAGATCATTTGCATTTCCACATTGAAAAACCCCCACCATGTTCTACTGCATATGGAGGAAGGAGATGAAATGATGAAAGTGCAGTCCATGTGTGCTTTGTTTGCACAGAATGACTGCACGACTGGGAACATGTCTCTGATACTGGAAGGGGTTTGCAGGAATGAAGCAAAGAAAAGGTCTTAGCAGTGTTTTCAAAGGATGAGAGCATTTACAGAACCCGAGCAAAGGGTTGGAACAGCCAGCAAAAGTGAAACCAAACAAAAAACTAATATAAATTGGGTTTGAAGGAGTGTGGGGGAGATTGTGGGAACTGCCTCAGCATCAGGAGACCAAACCCTCCTGCTGGAGCGACGGGAGCACAGGCAGGTGGTCAGAGGGATGACATCTGGTGAACTGGCCGTGCTGAGATGGGACCTGTCATACTGGACTTGGTGAGAAACTGGCCATTATCGGTTTTTCAGCCCTGGGGGCACAACAAGGCTGTTGGTTAGACTTGCTTGGCGTCACCACTGTCTGTTACTGCCCAGGAAACCTGGATTTATGGAAAATACAGCTCTCAAATGAATGAGTTCCTTTTGTGAGATCAGAGGAATGACTGCTAAAGGTGGTGGTGATGAGCACAGACCTTCCAGAAATCAACTGGAAACAACCACAGACAGCAGTGACTAAGAAAGTGCTGTGACAAACGGAGACACAGCCACTGGGAGGGTGGGCAGGCCCTGGCACAGGGTGCCCAGAGAAGCTGGGGCTGCCCCTGGATCCCTGGCAGTGTCCAAGGCCAGGTTGGACGGGGCTTGGAGCACCCTGGGCTGGTGGAAAGTGCCCCTGCCCGTGGCAGAAGGTGGCACTGGATGGGCTTTGAGGTCCCTTCCCACCCAAACCTTTCTGTGATTCCATGATTCCTTCTTCAGGGCACACAAAATAAATGATTTTTATTTTTTTTTAAATTTTTAAAGCAGCCATATCTTCCAGGTGCCATTAAGAGCATCCCCCTGCACTGGGCAGTCCTTGGGGTGGCAGTGGCTGCAGACACAAGGGGGGTCACCTGTGTGTGGAGCTGGTGCCTTCGTGCCACCGGGAGCAGCCAGGCAGTCAGCTCTCAGCTACAGCTGAAATTAAAACCTCATCCATGGTACATCAGACTGTGTGGAGGCCTCTTGCAAACCCAACCCTAATATTCAAAATTTAGAAACACCATCTGTTAGAGACTTTGTTAAATAAAAACAACTCATTACCGAACATTGATCTTGGAGAGGGATCACTTTCTTTCACATGCATCTGATTTTCTTCAGCTGGACAAACACAAACAGTTGTTTCCCAGTATTTCTGAACAATTTCCAAGGGTTTCTGACAGCACACACATTCCTAACCTGTAGCAAAAGAAATAACTGTACTATTAATCTGGAACTGGCAGTAACTCATGACATTTGAATTATGCTGCTGAAAGGTGTCTTTTTACCAGCTGGTAAATAACAATCCCCTAATTACAGATATAAATCTGTTGAGGTATGAATGCACAGTTGAAAGTGATGAAAATGTTTAATAAAATATGTCCCAGAAATGGAGAACGTGATTAGATTGAGCATGTTGACCACGGGGGGGTTTTTGGACCTGCTGGCAGAACCTCAGCCCCTCCGGATGGCAACACATCCCTCGGTCGGGTGATAAAGGGGAGGGCAGAAACTCTGGTGATTGTAATTGTTCCAGGAGATCTGAGCAACCCATGAGGCATAAAACCCCTTTTTAGCTACACAAGTTCTTATGGCTTCTTCAGGGAAGAGCATTTATTATGTGCTCTGCTATGATCAGCAGAGCTTGAATAATTCTGGTTTTCCAGTGAAGTTTCATGAAGACATGGTTACCTTTTGTGGTCTGGATTTGTCACCTCTATGATTCACATCCATATTCCACCTTTCCAAATAACTAAAACTGATAAAAGCTCAAATCTGGAGTTTATTTAAAAAAAAAAAAACAAACAAACAAAAAACAACACTTCTTTTTAAAAATCACTTGTTAAAATTCTATCCCGAAGCAACTATTTTGCAAAAGCCATGAGAGCTTGGTCTGAATGTCCTTGTCTCTGTGCTTTGCAAAAAGTCTTTTAGAGTATTACATTAATGCATTATAATTTTTTGTTACTTTTGGCAGTGGAAAAAGACAAATTCTTCTAATTAAAATTGATTATTCTAATTGTAGCTTTGCCAAAAACAACCAGCACAAGTCCCCAGGTTTCCCAGACCTCCAAAACTCACTGACACCAACACGGAGCCTGAGGCAAAGCTGATACAAGTACCTGGATGGAAGAAGTCTCTGAGTTTGGCCTGAGGGAATATCATGGAATACCCTGAGCTGGGAGGGACCCACAAGGACCATCCAGTCCAACCCCTGGTCCTGCACAGACACCCCAATAATCCCACCCTCTGCCCCAGAGCATCATCCAAACCCTCCTGCAGCTCTGGCAGCCTTGGGGCCGTGCCCACTGCCCTGGGGAGCCTGGG
>JAWWMP010000023.1:1090419-1105066 GCA_035047865.1 Dendrocincla tyrannina
ACCAGCCCAGGGTGCTCCAAGCCCCGTCCAACCTGGCCTTGGGCACTCCCAGGGCTGGGGCAGCCCCAGCTTCTCTGTGCCAGGATCTCCCCACCCTCAAATCTCAAATCTCATAACCCTTCAAATCACAAGAAGCCTCTTAATTGAGACCTTGACACAAGGCAATATCCCACGGGGTGATGAAGAGCACACCAGTGGGTGTTGACGCACACTCCGTGCTTATTGGTGGTGGATAACACCGAGCCTTCCTCACAGAACTGCTCCATCAGAGCAGCAAGTATTAAAAACCCAACAAGAACCAAACCCCAAGGCAGACACTGCCATGTTAAAAGCAGTTCTCTGGGCTGGGCAATGCTGCGGAGGAACCGACAGAAGGGTTTTTAGCATGGAACTTGTACAGGAGAGGAACAAATGGGCTGCAGAACCCGGAGAGGGTGAGCAAGCCTGAATTAACAGCTTAATGTAATTCAGTTCTTACTGGTTGCCTGGAAACTAACTTAGGGGAAAAAAGTAAAAGCACAAACCATAATGGGTGTAGAGGCCTTAATAGGGAATTATTGATGCCACCAGACTGTCTGACAGTCTGATGTATTTCTAACAAAATCACTCAGAATGCTCCCTTATTATTATATGTTCTCCTGGCTAACAAGGTCCGAGGCCAAAGGAGATGAACCATTCCCTGTTTCTGGTGGTTACTGCAGGCAGGAGAGCCTGGCACAGCGGTGTTTGCCATCACACCACGGACAGCCCGGCCGCTCTCCCTGCTGCTCCCATTTTCTTCTTCTCTTTAACATAATATAACCAATGTTCTCTGACAGCAAACACAGCAGAGCACTTGAGAATTCCTCACCAAGTCAGCTGCCTTGAATTAGCCCCACAGACCTGCTCAAAGGGTTGAGTTTCTGAATTTCAGCTTAAACCAAAACTCTCCTGGGAATCAAAGATGCAGCTGTTTGACAAACACCCTTTGAGGGGAAAGTTTCAGTGAATGCTCATAGTTGCGGTTGTTGGGGAAGAAACCACCCCCTGAGGAGGTCACTGCCATTCCAAAGGCTGTAAAGTCCTTTCCTTGGGTTGAGGGGTCTCACCAGAGGTTGGAGGAGATGCCTGAGGGATCCCAAGCAGGACAAGGGGACTGGCAGCAGCGATGAGTTAAAGCAAACACTTGTGATGGGAAATTATCCACTCATTTCAGTAAGGACCTGCTTAATTTGGGAATGCATTACATTAAGTGACTAGGTTCAAAATGCATGTTTTAGTCAACTAAGAAAGCAGCCTAAAGATGCTGGCATCACAGAGCAGACCCTGTCCCAACACCAGCCCCAGGTCACGGCAGAGTGGGACGAGTCACCCGGAGCAGCTCCAGCACCCGGATCCTGGTGCCCAGTTTTCCATCCTGAAATAGTCCCTCAGGGAGTACAGTTTTTTATCCTAACAAGTTTTGTTGGGAATTAGGTCTGTTTCATTATAGTCCAGATGAATATCCACCTCTCCCTGGTTACTTTTGGGTATATAAATAATGCATTTACAACACCTAAACAAACACCATAAAACCCCTCGTCTTCTGGCTGTCAGAGATCATCCACAGACACACAAACAAAGCCTCGTCCTTCAGAGACAGACCCTGGCAGGGGCTCAGGGGTAAGAATGATCCTGTGCTAGAAACAGCTTTGAGAACAGGCTCTTCCTTTGACGTGCATTGAACAAGGGATGTATAACATGCACCATAATAGAGAACATATTGGAATCTATAACAGTGCAGAACTAATTTTGAGGCTGCCACTGATTTATCTGTTATGTCAAGATATTCAATAGATACCTTGAGAGCATTTTAAATAGTGTCTAAATAAAGCAAGTCATTATTTCTTACTAAAAAGGGGATTTAAAATGAGCTAGTTCCTAAAAAAAAAACCAACAAACTGTAATTTGTTTTTAAATTTCATGGGTCCCTTTCGCATTTCCGAGTGATCTATGGTAATAAAGTCTCAACACGGAGATCAAATGTCACAACAAAAGCGTTTAACGACTTGTAAATGGTAGGTTAAATCCTTACAACCTAAGTTAAGACAGAGATAATCACAAACCCTTTTTACTGCCATTCCTTAGAAACTGTGGATACAAATAGAATTCAGCAGCCCAGGTCACTTACTTTTCACTGTTATCTCATTATCCACAAGTTCTGCTTTCCAGAGCTCTCTTTTTAGGGGTTCTGGAACCAACAAACCTGAAGGTGCAGCCATTTGAATCCTCAGTCATCAGAGGCACATTTTGCAGAAAGAATGGAAGTGAAGACATAAGTTCCACGACAAACATTTTGATACAGACTGTGCCCTAAACTGGCCTGGATGTCGAGGCTTGTGGTGTTTTGTAGGAGTGTTTGTGCCCGTGGCTGCTCTGCCCAAGCAGAGTGAGAGCAGCCAATTAACCCTCCCAGAGTCCCCAGGGAGAGGGACCTTCCTGGCCCCTCCTTGAGGACATCCCTGCAGCCTCAGTGGAAGCAACCCATGCCTCTTCTCTCCAGGTGTTCCTGTGGAAACGGACCCTGTGCATTATGAATAAGGAGAAAACATTGGGTGAGAACATCCCCCCACCTCCCCAAGCCCCCCAAGCACCAACCCCACAGGTCTAAGATGTCACAGCTGCAAACAGCTGGATGTGATGACCAACAGCTGGATCTGATCTGAGGTCTTTTCCAGCCTTTCCAATGCCATGGTTCTGTGACAAAGCAGTGCTGAACTCACAGGACTGTGTCCCACTGATATTCTGCAAAGGTTGAAGCATTCAAAAGACTTGGTCCCTCACCCAAACAAGTGTTTGAAATTATTTACATGCACCTTATTGGAAGTGGATTTCACTGGGAAAATCAAGTCTGGAGAACATGGACATCCATCAGAACCCTTTGAAACAAGTTTAGGTGTTTCCACTGCACTGACAGGCTTCCCACAGAGGGCATGTGAAGGCAGCCAGTTATGGAATGTCAGGGCCTTTATTCTGCTCCAGCGCATTTTTTAAGTAGGGAGAAAGTGATGTGAGAAGCAGAAAGAACTTGACTTGACATTATTATCTGCAGCCCAGCTGAAGGACTGGCAGCCACCAGGCTCGAAGTGACCTCCACGCTGACCAGAATGGTCTGGGAAGTCCTTGAGAGGGGCTGTGGAGGCTCAGCTGCTATTTTTGGCCCTTCATTTCCCTGTCTCTCACCCCACCACGGCTCCTGGAAGTGTGTGTGATTAGCCTGGAGCCATTATGCCAGCAAACTACAGCTCAAGACAACTCTCATCAGAACCTTTTAATGTAAATTGCTGTCTCCTGCTTGCCATTTGTGGAATTAAAGTGATTTATTTTAGCTCAGGAGCTGTCTCTGAATTTGTAAACTTTTCATGGTGGACATAATGAAAAGCATCCCTCAGACTTTTCTTCCGGAAAGTGGAAGATGTCCTTCTGAAGTTCAAAAATGTCAAAGGCATATTTTTGATCATTTCTGGAACAAGGCATTCAGAGATTGTTACTCTGCATAATAACTCGTAGATTCCAAATACTGATATTTAGAGCTGAAGCAGAGCTCCTAAAATCTCAGGGGTTTAATGGGAATGTTGGCAGGTCCTCTATTATGTCCCAGCAAGCAGCAGTGTTAAAAATTCTGGAATCAAACTCTCAACTCGTGATAAATGGATGGGGAACAGCTCATGTCACACCACTTATTAAGTTGGTACCATAAATTATTACACTGTAAAAATCAATGTTTACTTCAGTCTTTTCCTTTCCATATTGCCCCAGCTATTTTCTAGAATTCATTTAAAATCTACAAGGAACAGAAAAAAGAAAACCCAAACCACGTGAAACAGGACAATTAATTTTCTTCGGGCTGAATTGTCCTCTATTATCTAAACAAAACAACTGCTGAGGGTGTTGCAATTAATAAAACCCACTAGACAAGGGAGGATGAAATGGAGATGGATCAGACCACGGAGTTCAGATATTAACAGAAAATTGCGAGAGTAGAAGTAAGAGAAGTATGAAATTTTTTGAGAATGAATCACTATTTGTCATCCAATTCATACTTTTAATTCCCAGATGAGAACTCGAGTACAATTTGTGCAGATCCTTTAATGTCAGGTACAGTGTTCCAGTGCTAATTCTCCTGGATTTTGCCCAAGAAGGGAATATCCACTGCTGGGGCTGGACACCACCTTTCTTACCCCACACCAAGGGGATGCTCAAGAGCTGCCAAAAACTGCCTGGTTGGCAACAAGGGAAGAAAATCCTTTCTTTAGTTGCTCAGGCTGTCTGAGCCCACTGACAGGCACGGCTCTTCCATCCCTCCCGAGAAGACTTCAACCACATTCAGTGTCTCAGTCCACCCCCAGGAGCTCCAGGTACATCACACAGCTGTTAAATTCCACTGGGAAAAAGTCACAAGCAGCACAAGCAAAAGCAGGTTTCTGTAGGACAAAGTCTCATGCTCCTGATTGTATCACACCATCAGGGTGAGCTCAGGCTCACTCCTCACTCAGCCCTGGGGAAGGTGTGGCACCTTCAAGAGCAGCCTGACAGATCCCATGAGCAGCTGAACACATCGGGAAAAAATAGATTCTCTGTGGTTTTACACCCCAAGAGTGGAGTTTTTGAAAAAGAAAAAAATCCTCCACGGTGTTTCTGCCAGTTTGGTTTCAGCTTTCCCTTGGCAGGAGCTGTGCAGCAGCAGCACGTTCCTGCCTTGTTTTGATAGACTCGCCCAAAATCCGGGGTATTTTGGTTGTTCCTCTCCTCAACCACAACACCCAACCCCTTCTAGTGCTTGCTGCATTTCCCAGAGCCAAGGGCAGCATTTATTAGATGCCACCTCCAATACAGAGGCTGGCAAAAAGCTCAGCTCTACAGGACGACCACAGCACCTGGATTTATTGCTAATAAGTCAGAGATTCCGCAAACAACAGCATCAAAGAGCACATTAGCTTTACCTCTGAGTGAGCACATCCCAGCTCCTACGAGATTTTATGACAGATGATTCAAAGGGAAAAAATTAAGAGGCCTCTGAAGCCTTTATGGCTTTTCTTACCTCATCTGTATTTGCAAAACATCTGAAGCCGGGCCACGTCCTGCCTGTGTTTGTGTGTTTGGTGTTACAGCAGAGCAGTGCCTGCCATAAATAATAGAGCTGAAATCAGCAAGGTATCAATAACCCCCCGTGGCCAAACGTGATGAGATGGATTTCCAGGCAGAGGGAGATGCCCTGATCCAGATGGGGGGGCAGCAGCTTTGGGATTTAACCATGAGACTGCCTTGGGTTTCTTGATGGCCATTTGTATTCCAGGATTCTGGGGCTCCCCCACCCCCTGGTTTCAAAAGTAAAGTCTAAATTTTGAAAGACACCCAAAAGTTTAAATATTAAAATTCATCTACCTTTAAAAAATAAAGGACTGAAGAATAACATATTGCTGCCTGTAATTTTAACAACTTCATCATGAATTCTATTCATATAGTGGGAAAAGAAATCATAGGCTTCCCATGCAAGTCTCTCAGATCTCTGGCCGGAATTCTCACATCCTGCAAAGGAACATTATTGGAGCCCCCTTCTTAAACCATGTGCAAGATATTAGAGGGCCCTAAAGGTCAGATACCTGTGCTTTTCATTGCACAGGGTTGGAGCGGCTCTCCCAGGCAAAAGTCAGGTGAGAATTTTGCAGATGCACGAACAAAGTCATTAGTCTTGCAGGTTCAAGGTGCATCTGTAATCTTCCTTCATCCCACATGCCACCCTATTACCTCCAATTTAGATCATCTTCCTTGTTTT
Organism: Dendrocincla tyrannina; assembly: GCA_035047865.1. Lineage (NCBI taxonomy): Eukaryota > Metazoa > Chordata > Aves > Passeriformes > Dendrocolaptidae > Dendrocincla > Dendrocincla tyrannina. The sequence goes on from JAWWMP010000023.1 coordinate 1,096,214, forward strand.
CCAGCTGAAACAGTCTGCAGTGAAAAGCCAGCACAACTACTCGCTGTGGAGACTTATTCCTCAGTGACACGAGCAAATATTTCTGCTCCAAACTCAAAGGCCCGTTCTCTCTGAGGAGCCCCCTCTCAGCACTCACTGTCCCAGAGCACGGCACGGTGGGAGATGGAAAACCAGGTAATCTCCTTCTCTGTACACTTGGAAAGGTTTAACTAATAAACCAATTCTTTTGCTAGAATCATATGAAATGAAAGGGATTTTTTGGTTAAAAATAATAGGAAAGTGAGCTCTGATCTACTCGTGTGTGCACGTCAATATGAGGGATCCATTGCAGAGCTGCTCTGGGCCAGATGTTTGATGAATTACTGAATAAGATCCCGCAGACTGTGTCTGCATCCCATGTCCCATCTTCTTCTTTACATATTTTGTTGTGATTTATTGCCCAGCCCTTGCTGTTTATGTTTGTGATAGTCAAATATTTCATAGAATCACAGAATCTCTTTGGTTGGAAAGGACCTCAAAGCTCATCTTGTTCCACTCCCTGCCATGGCAGGGACAGCTTTCACAGTCCCAGGTTGCCCCAGGTCTCTTCCAGCCTGGCCTTGGGCACTGCCAGGGATCCAGGGGCAGCCCCAGCTTCTCTGGGCACCCTGTGCCAGGGCCTGCCCACCCTCATTGTAAAGAATATCTTCCCAATACCCTATCTGAATCTCTCCAGAGGAGTGTATTTTCCAGCAGGCTGAGGAAGAGGGGAGATCTTCCAAGTTTTGTGGCCTCCGGGACCCGCAGCCACAGCCCAGGTTCCCCCTGCAGATCTCTTTAGCCACAGCTCTTGCTGCTGCCTCTGAGTGCAATTTCCTAGCAGAGAAGGACTTTCTGAGCTGCTGGAGCACTGGCAGCAGCACAGCCCCATGTCTGGAGAGGGGCAGCCTCCCTGCCTTCCGAAGGGAAAACTCCTGCAGGTCCTCGCTGGCAGCTCAGGACTTTGCTTGCCCTTGTTAGGAAAAAAATGAACCAAGTTTTGCTTTGGCTTGTGGGAAAAGATGGATGTGCTAAAGCAAAAAGAGGGTCAAGCTCCAGGACTTTTCCATCCAATTTTTGTTCAGTGAGGTGTGGGAATCTTAAGGGACATGCTCCCCTGGCTGGGTGAGGCATCCTTCAAAACCAGGCAGCACCACCGTGCAAATGAGTTTAACACCAGAGCCTCCAGCAGGGGTTTAGATCAGCCCAGGTTTTGTTCCTATGCTGTTCCTTCTCCTGATCTTCATCCCAAGGTCTGCACAAATGGTGACAGCGAGACTGGTCCTATACAACTGTCCCCTCTGCTTAAACAAATGCTGGGGTTTGGACTATGAAGCAGTTGTTGATGTACTGCAATGAAGTTAGAAGGAAGTTGAAAAATTACAGCTTTGGATTTTTTATGATCCTTGCTGAGAGGATAATAACAGAATCATGGCTTGTACTGCCACAGGATGGTCCAGGGGACCACTTGAACTTTGGAAGTGTTCTTCCTGGGATCAAATCTCAGCCTCAAATTTATATATATATAAACATCTATCTCACATATATATACATACACACACAAACATCTAAACGAGCTTCTCTGCCTGCACCTTCTTCCCAGACACTCCTCACTGAGAACTCTCCAAAGCATGCCTGCTAAAAATCACAGCTTACACAGAGAAGGCAGCTCTTGTGTCCCAGGAATGTTGAAACAGGAACATCACTTGCAGGAAATTTGCCATTTAAATTAGGTTTTCAGATTTCCTTGGCAATTTGAATCCTGCTTCCCCCACCTCCCAGTGCAGTGCTCAGTGGTTGTCCTGCGGCTGCCCCGGTGCTGCCCGGGCTCTGCCCTTGCCCTCACGTGTGTCATGGCACTGCTGCAGCACCCAGAGCTCGGCATGAAGGACTGGCCTGCAGTTTGGCTCTGCAGCTCCTGAGGTACCCCTGGCAAGGCTGGAAAACAATCTCAGCTACAGCAGGGAGGAGGTGACACAGCCTGGCCGGAGAGACACGGTCACATCTCCCCCTCCACGCCCATCGCCGGCTCTGGGCTGGGAAGATGCAGCTCCAGGGCTGACGGATCAGGATGAGGAAACCACCCCAAACAGGCTGTACCTGCTTCTCCCACCAAGGGACACAAACACCCTCCTCCTCCTCACCTGTAATTTCATCTCTTAACCTTCTCTGAGGTTCCCTCCAGCTTCCAAATTGGGTTGGATTAGCCCAGCAGAGCCTTGATGGATTTACCTGCTCCATCATCTCCCAGGGCTTCCTTCTCCTTTTTCCCTCCTTCCTCAGTCACAGCCACGTGTGCTCTGAGTGTGGGAGGACAAACACCATCATCCACCCAGACTTACTGTGTCCCAGCCCTGGGAGTGTCCAAGGCCAGGCTGGACAGGACTTGGAACAACCTGGGCTAGTGGAAGGTGTCCCTGCCCATGGAGACGGTGGGACTGGATGGGCTTTGAGGTCCCCTCCAACCCAAACCATCCTGTGATTCTGTGAAATTTATGTGTCTCAGAGTTACATATTGCATATCACACATATGTTCTATTTTAAAACCACTGTCTATATTATTCTTAATAAAGTGCAAAATTTCTGGGGGTTTTGTTGTTGTTCTGACCTGTACAGAGCAGTGAGTTTTGCCAGCAAAACCAATAGTTTTCCCACCCTGCCCAATGGCAAATGTAACTGCAAAATGATATTTGTGACATCTATTTATAGCAGGTGTAAAATCCCTGCAGGAAGCTGGTAAATCCCCTCTCTGTGTTCAAATACGAGGGGCCACAGCTTTGCTTTTCCAGTGTGGGAGTGGGGCTTCATTATCTGATCCTGGGGATTGATGCCATTCCCAGGTAATCTTTCAGATAAATGATCCCTCCCCATCTCATTTCCATAACTATTTTATCACGGTGTGAATTAGTTCTTCACACTTTGCAGAGTTATGTCGCCAACAGGAATTTTTTTTACAGAGCAATAGAAACATCTATCAAATAAAAACCATCTTGGCGAGTGCTAAATATCTCCTAATAAGCCTCATATCCTTCTCTTCAAGCAATTAAAATATTGACATTTTTCCATCAATTCCTTCACAACATGAAGACAGGTGAGAAAACCCAAACCACGAAGGAAGGACCAAGCAGAAGGAAGGGATGTTTTCTAGGACACCACAGGGAAAACCAGTGAGGGATTATCCGAATAAAACACAATCCAGATGTAAAACCCAAACACGTGAAAACCTTCCCTGTCAATATCCACAAGAGTTTCCTAAAACATCTCTTCTTGTAGGAAAGTTGCTTCGAACTAAATAAATAAACAACTTGAAAAATAGGATTTGAAACATCTGGAGACAGGAAAAGCCATTACTTGCAAGGCAATTTGGGTTTGCTTAGATTGCTTCCCTCGATTCTACTCTGAGAAAAAGGTGAAAATAGGTGAAGTTGGGACCAAGATTTGGCTGCCCTTGAGGCAGTGTCAGAAGAGAGGAGGAAACCTCTGGAGGATCAGTTCCAGTTGAGTTTTTCCATGTGCTAGGACTCACTATAAACCCATTTTTCCAAGGGTCTCACTTAAATCTACATGTCCTCTCACACTGGAAGAAGAGTGGAACTAAAACCATGGTGCAGATTTGTGGGTGTGAATTTAACCACAGAGCTCTCACAGCTCGCCACTGGGACATATTTAAGATGCTTTGCTCAGCAATATACTTACATTTCTTTCAAAAAAGAAGTGCATGTAAAACCTTTTCTTAGGGACAGAATATGAGTTCAGAGGAAAAATAATGATGATTATTCAACCTCCCAAATATTTCAGTATTTTTAATTTAAAAGCCATTCTTGCTAAAAAAGTTTTCCCATCCACAAATTGACCAAACGTGGGCCACATATAAAAAACTGCCTTTCACAATTACTTTAATCCCAGCTGTTCCCAAGCCAGGTTTTAGAGGAGTACCTGATGCTCTCATTTAACTAGCAGCTGGCAGCAGAAAAAAGCATCGAGGTTCCAACAGCAGCACTTCCAAGGAGTTTAATTGTCACTTCACCCCACTTTCAGAGAATCCCAGGCCCCCCACAGGCAGAAGCGGAGGGTGGCAGCTGCCTGGCAGCGCCTGGGCTGCCGTGACTCACATTTTCCTTGGCAGCAGCCAGGATTTGTCCCAGCAGCTCTGCCAGGGACTCCCCCTCCCCACCTCCTTCAGCTCCCTGGTGGTAAATGTGATGCCAGCTGGGCATGCTGAAGGGTCCCTGGGCTCCAGCACGGCTGGGCACGGCTGGGCACGGCTGCAGAAGGATCCAAGGAGCAGCCTGGGCAGGGAACCTCTGGAATATGATCCCGCCCCACCAACAACATCCTCTGTAAGCCATTGTGAAGAATTTGATGGTGGCAATGGAAGGTTGTGGCTAATCATGAGTCAGGAGCCATCCCTTCCATGCCTTTTTTACCTCTCCTCTTTAACAAGCAAAGCTGTGCCATGATGTCCCTCGCCAGGCTGGCGCCAGGAGGATCCTCTGGCTGCTCCAGCCGGGGTGGCCGAGGCCATGGCGGGGCTCTGAGTGGCACATGCAGCATCAGGCGAGGCCCGAGCCCTGCAGGTACCTTTGGTCCCCTGGTTACCATGACACCCCAGCCCAGCCTGCCTGCTCTCCCTGCACCAGCTGGAAATGCAGCTCTGCTGCTCAGGCACACACAGCTCCCTCCTCATCCAGCAGGGAATGCTGGCAGCGCTCCCCACGGCCGTGCAGTGCCCACCTCAGTGTGTGCCTGCTCTCGCCGTGCTCTTACATGGCTGGGGTGCTTTGCATCATTTTTAGTTCTCCTATAAAGTATGTGTGGTTTTACATAAAGGCACAGCATTCACTGGGATGGCAAAAATCAGGAATGTAGCCACAGAATCATTAGATCCCCAACCAGGTGACTTTGTTCCTGCAATAGCACCAAATGACAGGCCTTTGTGTCAGCGTTCCTGAGCTCCAGGAGGTCAGGGGACATCCGGCTCCTCTGGACTTGCCTTTGCTGCAAACACGGCTGTGCACTAATGGTGGAGTCATTTACAGCCCTTTCAAGCTGATGCCAAACTGTCCTCCTTGTGACTTCTTAAAAAACTTGGTGAAATTTGGATAAACTGCATGGAATCACCACCTCTTCGAAATGAAGATTTTTGGTGAAATCAAACATGCTTCCCTCCATGTCCTGAACTTTGCTCCTCGTGTCCTGTGCTTGTTCCTCACCCTCAGCACAAGCTGAGCTCCCACTGAGATGTTTTCTGAGCTTTAGTGCTCCCACATAATCTTTGAATTCTCTTTAAATTTTCTGTTTCAATAGAAAATATTTATGCTTCAATACAGCCTGGCATTACCTGTAGTGCAGGTGGAGCTCAGTTTTCTGCCTCTCTGGCTTTGTCTCCCACAGATCTCTGAGCCAGGACACCGCTGGATGTGCATGTGGGAAGAAGGACCCAGCTTTCATCATCTTCCTCTTCCCCTTGAAGGATTTGCTGTCCTTTGGAATGGTCTGTGTGAAACTGTGCCAAAACAAACAGCATTCCTTAAATTCAATTTGTTATTTCTTGAACAACAGAAGAAAACATAATACTCTTGGGTATATAATATGCAAAGGATGCTTGGGTTTATTATTTGAATAACTCAGACAGCTTTGCCTTTGGAGATCAGGGAGGGAAGAAATAACATTCTCTACCCAGAAATAAAGCTGGTTTTCTGAGCAACATCCACAAGCGCTGTCCAGGGTGCTTCCCTGTTTCTGTCCGTGGCTGCAAACTGCACGTCCCTCCGTCAGCCACGTGGAGACAGGGATGGTAAAAGCGCATCAGAGCCCATGGGAAGCTGCTCAAATTGTCCCTTGCCCCGTGTCACCACCCCCAGGACCCTGATGACACACCCCATCACTCCCCACTGCTCTCTCCTGGTCACACCGGGCAGCTCTTTCCTGAAGCCTGGAGGATCTAATTTACCCATTCTTTAAAAACAACCCAAGTAAAAGAACCCCACCCAACCAACCATATTTTGGAGTTGGGAGGACTGCCTGGAGATGGGAGAGACTCGGAATTACAGGATTTCTCCTCCTCTGCTTGTTTTGCTGCAGCATTTTACATCCTGATCTCCCCTGGGAGACTGGGGCTGCCCCAGCCCTGGAGTGCCCAAGGCCAGGTGGGACGGGGCTCGGAGCACCCTGGGCTGGTGGAAGGTGTCCCTGCCCATGGCAGGGGTGGAATGGGATGAGCTTTAAGGTCTCTTCAAACCCAAACCATCCTGTGATTCCATGTCACAGTGCCCAGGAGAACCCCTGCCCCATCAGTCCCGGCCACCAGGACAGGATGGGAAATGCTCCATCCTGGGGGTCTGGGGTTGAGCCAGGTTTGTAGAAGAGGAATCCAGAAGTACCAGCAGAAGTTCTGCTAATTTAATAGCCAGAGCACCCAGTCTCCCCAGTTCCGCTCTGCACTTAAGGCTTTGTTCACAGCTCCTAAGCAGGAACAGCAGGAGCTCCCAGGCTGCACTACCAGCTCCAAAGGGACCAGCACCACAGGAGAACCGGCCCCTGCTCCTTCATGGGTGCACAACAAATGCTTCTACATAAATTTAGGCCTCTTAAAATCATCAACACAACGATGAAACAAATAAAGCAGCAGCACTCCACAGGCTGCTGGACTCTCCTCTCTCAGCCTTCACGCTCAGCCAAGAACTCCCACAGAAACGTTTTTATATCTCAAGACTACTTGAGACTAACCTAAGTACTGCACTTTCACTGCCAAATTTAATTTCTTCATGGAGCTCTCAGCTCAGTTAAAAGCTTGCCAGCCTTTCCGCGGGCTGAGTGCTCTTCAGGCCACTGCCTGGCCTCTCCCATGGAGGCACAATTAGCCACAGGAAGGCTAACGAGCCTGCACTCCACGGCCTGTTAGTTTTTCCCATTCTTCTGCATTCAGGGAGCAATTCAGTATTTGAAGTACATCTTCTATAGAGGCTGCTGAAAGTCACCCTCCTGCAAGAACAGCACACAGGGACCCTCTACAGTCAGAGAGTCCCAGGAAGGTTCAGGCTGGAAAAGCCCTCCCAGCCCAGGGAGCCCACCCTGTGCCCCATGCCCACCTTGTCACTGAGTGCCACGGCCAGTCCTGCCTTGGGCACCTCCAGGGCTGGGCACTCCAACCCTCCCTGGGCAGCCCCTGCCAAGGCCTGACCACCCTTTCCAGGCACAATTCCCTCCTGCTGTCCCCCCTGAACCTCCCTCTGCTCCTGTCCCTGTTCCCTGGGAGCAGAGCCCGACCCCCCCCCAGCTCCCTCCTCCTGGCAGAGCCAGAAGGTCCCCCCTGAGCCTCCTTTTTTCCAGGCTGAGCCCTCCCAGCTGGTTCTTACAGGACTCACTCTCTGTTCCCTTCCCAGAGAGAGGATGAGGTGCTCTGGGTGAGGAGGGTGAGCTGCCCTTCAGGCAGTTGAGTGCCAGAACATGGAGACAACACCAGCAATGCCAGAGCATCAATGCCAAACCCATTGTGATGTGGTGCCAGAGCCACAGCCCAAACCCACACAGGGAGAAGGCAGCGAGGAAACCTCAGCCAGCACATGTGAGGGTGAGAGGGTAGAGCCTACTGGGGGGATATTTATAGTTTGTCGTGATAGAAATCTTCAAAAAACCACAGAGCAAGAGAAAGAAACAGAGACATTGCAGTACCCAGAGTAAATTGGAGAAACAAAATTAGAAACAATCTGTGTTTCAAAAATGTGGTCAACAGAATGCATCACCATGACAATTCTTGCTAGAAGCAACAAGGGAGGCTTCCTGGCAGTGCAGAAGGAGGGCTCATTTGGGAGTGGAGATTCATCAAAATGCAATTTACAGCACCAAAAAAAAATATATCTGTAGTGGCATATCATTGACTTTTATTCTTAAAATGTGAGAAAAAGACTGGAGAAGCATTGCCTTACACTGCGTTCTGTGAAAATCCTGATCCTGACAGAAAATCAGAGACATCTTTAGCATTTTCCTCAGTGGTTGCGTTACAGCCAAAGCTAAAATAAGGAGCAAAGATTTGTATCACAGATATAAAATGAAATCAAATGAGAGCTTTGTATTAAGGCACATAGAGGTGGGTTTTAAATTATAAATATGGTCCTAAAAGGAAATGTGAAGAACAGATTAAAATACCTAAGCACTGAAAAATAAGAAATTTCATTCCTTTTATAAGTCATCAACTGGTCTAAAATACGTAGGCTATGGAGCACCAAATCACAGCACAACAATCTTGTACAGGGGCTAATGATCCCACTCAACTAACGAGGTAAACAAAGTATTCTCTTCTGCCTGGCATCAGGTGAGCTGATGGCCCACAGGGCGGGGGGAGAGGGTTGCTCAGGGCACCTTGTCCTTGGGAATTCCTGCTTGCAGGCTGGCACTGCTCGGATCTCCATCCTCCTCCTTCCTTCCCTCCAACTGCCAACACATCCCAGCTACCAGAGAAGAGCAGAAGTCGATGCATTTTTAGTGATGGCTCTTTCAAAACATCACATTCATGAGGTTGGATGTCTTGTCCCCACAGCAGCCCTTGCTGGCACACTGTGTGGAGATCCACAGCCAGCACAAGGGGATTGTTGTAATTCTGGGCAGCTGAGAGACGATGGCAGAGCTCCTGTGATAGATGAGGTCATACAAGTGTCTTCATTTGCATCGTGAGGAGGAGAAGGCTCAGCTGAAAAGAGAGAAAAGAAGGTTCAAACCTACCTGGAGAGAAAGGAGAGCCAAGGAGTCCCTCACTGCCCAGAGAAGCTGGGGCTGCCCCAGCCCTGGGAGTGCCCAAGGCCAGGTTGGACGGGGCTTGGAGCACCCTGGGCTGGT
>JAWWMP010000023.1:1112635-1124123 GCA_035047865.1 Dendrocincla tyrannina
ACACCTCCCACCAGCCCAGGGTGCTCCAAGCCCCGTCCAACCTGACCCTGGACACTCCCAGGGATCCAGGGGCAGCCACAGCTTCTCTGGGCACTCTGTGCCAGGGCCTGCCCCCCCTCTGAGTAAAGAACTTCTTCCTAACATCTAATCTAAACCTACTCTCTGTCAGTTTGGAGCCATCCCCCCTTGTCCTGTCACTCCATGCTCTTGCAAATCATCTCTCTACAGAAGGAAAGGATATTGCTTTATGTACCATTTCCTAAGCTGGCCATTCCCAGAGAAATACTCAGCCTTCCCAGAAAAGCACTGAGAGACCAAAGGTGTGGGCAGCAGCACGCAGCAGTGGCTGGGTTGCACCTTCCCAATTGGCTTTCCTCCTGTGGGACACCAAAGCTTCAGAGCTTGGCTTTAGCCTTCACTACCAACACGTGGCATGGGGTGACATCTACACAGCCCACCAAGCTTGCTGGAAGACCATTCCTTCCAGAAAACAGGTCTGTTAAAATGAAAAGATGAATCGAGATTCTGAAAGACCTGCCTTGAACTCAGCCTTATTAATCTCTTCATTAATGACTTGCATGACAAAGAAGGGATATGCTCATTAAATTGGCTGCGTTCCCTGGGCAGGGAAGGGCTGCAGCACACGAGAGCATGGGGTTAACATTCAAAAAGGGCTTGGCATGGCAGAAATAATCTTGAAAGCAAGCTTGTTATTCAAGAGAGATGACACAGGTCCCACACCTGGGCAGACATAGTCAGTTATGCAGTTACAGCCTGGGGAATAAGTGGGGAAGGGAGCTGGGGGTGGCTGCTCAGAAAACAGCCAGTGTTCTGGGGCACTCAGTGGAACCGGGGCCATCGAGACATGGGAAATAATCCTTCTGCTGGGTACAGTCCCACTAAGACTTAATTGGAGAAATACAAGCTGGTTTATACATTGAATGGTAGTAAAGTTGGGAACTAAATGGAGAGAATCAAAGGACAGGGAAGGAGATCAGAGGTCCAGAAAACATCACCAAGGGATGAAACAAAATTGGGCACTTGAGCCTTAAACAAAATAGAGATTGAGAAGAGAGCTTAGATAGTTATAGTCAAGATAACAGTCAAGATGAAGGAATGAGCTGTTCTTCAGGAGTTTGCCCCATCAGACATGAAGTGAGTGAGGAAGATGAAGGGTAAATACCAGGAGAGAACCCCCTGGGCAAGAGCTCTGTGTGCCTGGCATGGCTCTGGGCACAGGGACCAGCTGCCCCCACCACCAAGTGCTCTGCCTGGTGAGCCCTGGGGAAGCTGGCCGGGTGCTGACACCAACCCCTCAGCAGCCCTGCAAACCATTTACCAAAAACATCTTTGAATGTGAAATGAAAAATTCAGGAAGGTCAATTAAACTGTTCATGGATATTTAATAACAGAGAAGATGAGAAAAAAATAACCAAATAAATTACTTGTCCTGAGTTATCCCTCCATTTTACCTGTGGTTCATTACTGACTCAGATTAATGAACGCTGAAAAGATATTACTCTCCTATGAATACTCTGCCTTTGCTACCTGATTGCAATTTTTGGAATGAAAAATGCAGAGTATCAATTCTTGATGAATTTTTTAATAGAGTCAAATGCCATACGCCCTCCAGTAGTAGACCTATCATTTGAAGTGATCACATTGGTGGATCAGGTGGTGAAGTTCCCACAGTTCCCCAAGTTTCCTGCTGAAAACACGGGACCCCAAACAGTGGCTGACATGGGAAATTAGCTGGGGAACTGAGCTGAGGCTGGGCAGGGAATCGCCTGCAACCTCCAGAGAGCTCCCCACACTTCAGCTGCTGCTGTTATAAATAGTGGTAACTGTGAAAAGACCTAACCCTCCCCTCGGGGTGTTGTGGGCTTATTTTATTCATTTTCACCTTCAGCAAAGGAGTGTTTGCCAGGGAAAACGCTTTTGTACTTAGCAAAAAATAAAACCTGTGAATCACCAGGGAAGCTGAGAGGGAAAGGTCACCAACTGGCTTCTCCAGAGCAGCCGACATTCATTTCATCAGTGTAGGACCTGAACTCCTTCGTGTGATCATCCAGATTTTAATAGACATGACTTGCTGAAGGTGAAAATCCCGTGTTTCTCCGGGGAGGAGCAGAGGGGAGGTGACAAACAGCATGGGGGTCGGTGCCAGCACGGAGTTACTTACCCAGCTACGGATAAATGAGTTTATTCCCTTTGCTCAGCTCGGGAAGTGGACCAAGACACAAGCCCTGGGAAGAGAAACTGCGCAGTAGCATGTCCTGGGGACACTCATTAGCCCAGCACAGGCGAGTGTGTCACCAGTGGGGTCCAGCCACCCCCAGGTGACGTGAACCCCCTGCCTGGAGTTCAGGTTGGACAGCAGGAGGAATTTCTTCACTGAAAGGGTGGTCAGACACTGGAAGGGGCTGCCCAGGGAGGTGGTGGAGTCCCCAGCCCTGGAGGTGCCCAAGAAAGGACTGGAAATGGCACTCTGTGCTCTGGGCTGGGGGACAAGGTGGGGATCAAAGGTTGGACTCGACCTTGGAGATCTTTTCCAACCCAAATGATTGTGATTCTCTAAGCCAGACCCCTCACCTCCAGCATGGAGACCCCCCTGGCTCAGGCAGCACCTTCCTGCCCCGATGCCTCAAGCTGAGCATGAGGAGCCTCAGAAGGTCCTGGTGGATTTGCAGCTCCTGAGGATCCAGAGCGCAGGGAATGTCCCACAGGACTCCCACCCACCCCTCGGTGCAGGGGCACAGCAGGTGACACTGCCACCTCCCTGTCACCCCAGGTTTATGGGAAAGTGACCTTGGCAAGGCATGCTGTTCATTTATTGACTTGGAATCCAGGTGGCTAATGTCCTTGGTTCCTTTGGAACCCCCTGGCTCCATAAATCCCGCAGGCACGTTTATGGCTCGGCAGCACCAACCCCGTGTGATCCCCAGCCTTCAGCAGGCGGCTGCTGGGAATAACAGGCCTCAGGAGCTACATAAGAAGCAACATATTGTCCTTCAGGGCATTCTAAAGACAGCTCAAACACCTTCCTCCAAGCTAACCTTGTCCTGCCGGTGATTTAGACTGACGTGCTCCCCCGCTGGAATGGGCTGGGTGTACGGCCCCGTCCTGCAGCAGCAGGGGCAAACTGCTTCCCAAAGCCTCAGGAGCTCAGCAGCCTTGGACCACACAGTCCCAGCTGGCTCTGATGGACTGGTCCTAGAAACAGATTTAAAGGACAAACTGCATTTACCACTCCTTGTGTTCCCCCCAGCACTTGGATTGTCTTTGAATTCTGCTGAGCCCTCTGAGGTTTTTAACAACTTCCACTTGTAGGTGAAATGCTGAGTGAAATGGCAAAGCTATTAAGTTCAAAGGCATTTTAAACTCGTGACAATCATTTCAGACCCTTATCAGCCATTCTGGAGATTTATAGCATATTCCTAGATAATTGCATGTAGAAACATCCACAACTTCCATGTGTGCAAATACACACACACATTATCTCCTGGGCAATTCCACACCTGACCCACTGCAGTAAATATACTGTGAATGTCTTAATTACTCTGCTGCATAAGGCATTGGTTCACACTGAATTTTCCTCGACTTTCCTACCTGTTCCATTAATCCTTCCCCTAATCAAGAGGAACTCTCTAGAGCTCATCTCATACAAATTTGGCTTCAGGACCAATTCCACAAAAATACCTTCCCTTGCTACTTTATATTCTCCAGTTTGTAAATTAATAACAAAGACCCAGATTCTTTCCCCTTGTTCTTATTTTATCCTTTTCTTTGCTCTTATTTTATTTGGTTTTACTCCTATTTTTCTTACTAATATTTCTACTGCATAAGGTCTCTCCTTTTCTCCCACCATTCCAGATGCTCAGATCCTGTCAGATGCTGTGACACATCCCAATTTTCCCATTTTCTGTGCAGAAGAGGATGTAGACAAGTGCACAAAAGTGTGGGGCAGTGGGGCAGAGCTGAGGGGACTGGCTGTGAGGTTTGGAAATTAAGTGGGAATGTGAAGAAAATTCCCAGCTGGCCAAAGCACTTTCTTGTGCCAAGCTTATTCCTCCTCGCCCTGCTCAGGCCAGGACTCAGCTGAAATCGCTTCAGTGGTTTTAATCACGGATTTATGGGGTTTATGGCTCAGTGCAGACTGTTCTCTCCCCAGTCAAACCCTCTTGCCCTCAGACTTGGCTTTTCCAGTTGCCGGTGCGGTGCCTTTCCTGCAGGTGAGGGGTTGACTCGCAGACCTGCAGCTTTCAGAACCACTCAGACCTTTTCTTCACTAAATACATGTCACAGCAGCTCCTTGTCCTGGTTGTTAAGACCTTTAGTATGTAACTGCTCCTGGTTACCCATTTCTCCCTCTCCCAGGCTGAGCTGTGGTGTCACAGCCTGGGAGTCACCGTGCCCAGATCCCCTCTGGTGCAGCCACCTCACCTTGGCCAGGATTTCATTGCTTCCCTCTCCACAGAAACCAGCATAACCTGCAGACATGTGGCTCTTAGTCCCCTTCTTCAGACCCAATCACACAAGTTCACTTCATTTTTGTCCAGAATTAACTCCTTCAGCAAGAAATGAACTCCTACCACGCAGGGATCACACGGTACCTCTCACTCACTTCATTCTCTTGTGCTGAGGTGTTTCTACCCAACTTTAGTCCTTTCCTCTTCCTCTATCACTTGTTCTTTGCATAGAGTCCCAAACCAGTTTTCCACAAGCTTTTCCATAAGCCCCACAAATAGCAAACCACCCCTGCACAGCAGCTCTGTTAATGACGTGTCTCGTGCCCTGATCTCCCCACCTGCTGCTTTCCTGGCCAGATGCTGCTGCCAGTTTGTGGTGTCCAAGTTCTCTCCTGCTTTGCTTTGGGACAGTCCTTTCCTTCAACCCTTTTCATTTCAATAGCTGCTTTACTCTTTCATGATCCCTTAGCTTTCTCCCCCACTGCAAAATCTCCTTGCTTTTTCTCCCTGTAAAATTTCCTTGATTTTACAGGGCCCAAAATAGCTGCAGGAGGCTCAGCATTTCTGTGGGCATCACATGAACCTCACTTTCTTGAAAAAAATAGGACAAGATGAGAGCTGGGGTGGGTGATTTGGGGGTGCACAGGCACCCTGGGGACACGGAGAGTGACGGGGTCGGATCCCTCGGTAGGAAGTGGAGGTGGGAGCAGCAAATCTCACACCTCAGAGCAACTTAAAAAGGAAACGGGGACATTTCCTTTAGCAAGTCTTATTAGTCCACACCCAGATTTGGCCCGAGCAGGCACAAATTGCCAAAATGGGAAAATGACACGCTGGTTCCTTAATGGCTGAGATTGCTGTGCCCATTCCTGCCGGCTCTGCTCCGCACGCCCGGCGCCTCCAAGGAATCGTACTTGATAAATGACTTGTTTTCCTCACGCTGGTGTTCAGGTGTCGCTGAAGTAGGAGAGTGGAGAATTACAGCCCGTGTGCTGCTGCTATTATTATTATTTGGCAGTAATTCCTCTTAACTTTCCTCCCTGGAGAAAGACACAACTAGCTGGGCTCCTGCTCCCAAGGTCATCCCACCAGAAAATATTGGCTGTTTGCTTCGATTAGTTCCAATTACCAGGATAATAGTCAATTTACAGTATTTCATGGCTTGCCTTAAATGCAGGACTGGAACACTTAGCCCAAAGCACGAGGAACTACAAGACAAAGTCTCCACGGGACCTGCTGGCCCCAGAGGGAGCTGGGGGGTCCCCACTATGCCCCACTCCCCAGCCAGACCTGGGGGAGGCTCCAGCCCTTCCATTCATCCCTCCTTTCTGTAAAAAGGGGAAATTCATCGTACAAGGGGTCAAGCAGATTAATTCCTAATACAATTACCACTCTTTGGGCCTCTTTTATGGTTCTCAGAAGGTGTGAAATGAGTAATTTTCCACAGTTTTACAGGTACAATTTTCCCAGTCCCGAGAGCTGCTGCTGCATTCTCACAGTACCACTTCCCTTTCCATGCATTATTTAAATCCCTTCTGACTCACATGGTAATACATCTGTCCCCCCTTCCTGGCCATGTAGCAGTGGCCAGTTGGTTTCTGGTTTAACAGATGAGGGTTATTTCATTCAAAGCACAAACAGTGATGATTAGGTAAGTTTAGATAATTTCCCTCACAACCTCCATAACTTCTCGGCTCAGAAGCTCCGTGCCACAGACACAACAAAGGCAGGGCTGGGGTGAAGGGCCTGTCCCAGGGAGAGCAGACACAGTCTCCAGCTGGGACCTGCCCCATGTGAGCCCTGGAGATCCCAGAGATGAGCAATTCCAACAGCCAAGTGGTGACTGATGGAGAGAGGGAACCAACAAGGGACAGACTCCTCCGGGTCTCTCATGGTTGACTCTGCTGCCCATTAAGTCAGAGCTTTAAAGCCAACTCAGAGTATTTGATCCCAGCCAAGAGCTCAGAAAACCTAAGAAACACTTGACTATCTCAAGATTCTAACATTAAATGGGTTTGGAGATCATTTTCCTTTTGGCTTTATCTTACACAATGTTTAACATTACTGTTCCCATCTCCCATTGCTTGCCTGTGATCCCAAAGGCTACAAAAGCCTTCAGGGCAGGGCAGTTGAAAGCAGATGGCCTTTGAGGTCCTTCCAACCCAAACCATTCTATGGTTCTAGGATGCAAAAGTCAAACTTTTTGATTCTAATTTATATGAGAAGCTCACAACTGGTAACATCTACTTGGACTTCATGGAACAAACCTGATGGACAAGCCATTGGATGCCAGGGGATGTCCCACTTCTGGATGAAGCTCAGCACTGAATCAGCTCCTCTGTGGTTCAGAAGGTCATGGTTCTTCCTGGAGGAAAGGCTGGACAGTGTTTCCTTCTCCCAGCACTGGAGAACAACCATCTCACCACAGGCTCTGCTCCCAGCTCCCTGCCAATATCCTGGTGTGGGGGAAAGTCCACACAACTCACTCCAGTCATGGGAGGAAACCTGGGAAGAAGGAGAGGAAAAGAATTAAAAATCAGGTCACAAGAGGCAGCAGAACGTGTGAGCTGGTGCTTGGTGTTACAGCCATGGTTTGCACCCCAGAGTGCTGGTGCCGAGGATAAACTGGCCAAGGTTACAAGCCCCCCACATGCAAGGATGTGATGTCCATAGTTACATATTTCCTTCCAAGTTTTTTACACTTGATCTCTGCTGTGCTCGTTGGCTGTACTGGGTTCCTGGTGGGAGTGAAGAAACCTGTGAAATCCCACCATCACCTGAACAGGGTTCCCCTCCCAACTGTAGCTTGGGAGAAAAACAGGGATAAAAATAATCATTTAAAGTGCAGGGTCTATAGAAAACACCGAACCAGTGCAGGTGGAAGGAGGGAACGGTGAAGCACTTCCCATGGTTTGGGGGCTTTTACAAGTGTCACTCCTGAAAAATGTCCCAGGATGTGACCCCCTCAGTGCTCTGGGTCTGGGGGGTGAGGAGGAGGAGGAAGGAAAGGCTCCAGGTAAGGCTGGAGATTCCAACTCTCCAACATCTGGGAAATCGTTTCTGTCTGACGTAATCTGGGGCATTGTGCCAGAAGAGCTCTGAGCTCAGAACCGATCACATTGAACACAGGGACCAAAACCCATTAATAAAGATGGGTTTGTGCATGTGGAGGGGACAAGGGACTCATCCCCACCTGTCTGTGAACACAAATATCAGGGAGGCTCTCCCAGGAACCCACACCCACGTCCTGAGCAACTGTCACTGGGATTTTCCACTCTAGCACCAAAGATATTTTTACAGCAGAAACAATAAAAATAGGTTTTTAGCTTCATTTATCTTCTCTGTGTTTAGACATTTTCAATTTTTTCCCCCCAATTTGTTCTTTTTTTCCCTTTTTTTTTTTTTTTCCTTTTCTTGTTTTGTTCTCCTCTGCACAGAACACTTAGAAAGCCCTGCAGGTTCTGCTGAGTCTTCCTGGCCATTTGAGATGTTACAAAACTGGAAAGATTAGACTGGTTTTCAGTAATTCCTGCCCTCCAAATAGTTCTCAATTGGCTCTACAACTAGCCAGTATTCCCACAGCATTCCCACCATTCCCACACTGCTCCTGCTGGCAGCATTATCTGCTTTGCAATGGCAAAATTGACTTTCAGCTGCTCCCACAATACATAATGGACTAGAAAAGGCAAAACACAGTGAACGTCAGTGGGAGTTGGAGGGAAATTTAAGGAAGGAAACATTTAAATTACACTTCTAGGCAAAAAAAAGAGGGTCGAAATAGCAAGACTGATTTGCCAGCCCAAGAATTTACCCAGGAAATGGAAAAGAGCCCAGACACTCAGCAAACTGAAATGTAGCAGGAAAGGGAAACTTCAGAGGGAATGACCCTGAGCTGGGGCTGATGAGTTTGATTCAATGTGTTTTTTTAATTTCTTGGCTTGTTTATTCCCTCCTTAATTGCTCAGTGGAAAAGTGCAATCCTGAAGGGATTTCTAAAAGGATTTTTCTCCATTACTCAAATTATCTACAGTCTAAGGAAAGTGATAAAAATGAATTAGAGCTCTTGGTATTAAACTACCCAAACAAATTATTAGCATATAAAACCTGATATGATCTATTCAGATGCGTTCCTCTGAAATATGGCCCTTAGCACAGTGCACCTATCTGGAATCATAAAACCTGTCAAAGGTACCAAAAGTTTATTGCCTTGGAAGATTCATGCTGCAACCCTGGAACACTTGATTTAGGCCTCAGCAGCCGTTTGTAATTCTTGCAGACACACAAGCAGTTCAGATTTATTTAAATAGAGACAAAATAATTTAAGAAGACAAAGCAGCCTTTCCCCCTAATCAGATGAGATAGAAATTATTTCAAGGCACTCTGAGGAACAAATTTGTCATTTTTCTTCCTCTAATTGTGTACTACAATAAATCCCTCCATGTGAATTAATTCCTTAAACGTAACAGTTATTTATGAAGACAACAAAGCAGGGGTGATAATGTCCAAGCACGAAGTGTGCTCCCCGCAGCGGGCAATGGCAGTGTTTGGGAACCCCTGGGCCCTGGGAAGTGGTGCCAGTGGCTGATGCCCCTGTGGGCTCACACGCTTTGCTGCTGTTCCTGGCCCCGTGTCCTCACCAGACCCCCCAGCTCTCACAGGAGTTATTGCTTTCCCCACACCAGCTCCCCCAGGGCAGGCACTGCCTGGCAGAGTTTGAAAAACAAACCCCAAATTTCATTCACTGATGTAGCTTTGATTATGTTTTTGTTTCGTGAATGAGGGGAAAATGACAAGAGGGAAATTTCTTAGTACAACAAAAATGTGAAAGAGAGAGAAACAGCAGCGACCAGAGCAGGCTGTAGTAACAAAGTGCCTGACAGCACCATTTCTGTGCAGCTTGGGATGCAACCACGGCTCCTCCCGACAGCCCCAGCTGGGAACTCCCTGCCAATCCCATAACTTTTAACCAAGTCTCAGAGAAACCAAAATTCAAGCTGCTGTTCCTGAAATGCATCTTCCCCAAACACGCTATTCCAGCTCTTCCTGGGTGCAGGCACTCCCCACGAAAGCAAGCCCTGTGCTCTGTGTGGGATCTGTCCTGGAGTTCTTGCCTTTTCCTGTGATGGTTGTAAAGATTAACTTCAGTTGTCCAAAACTCTAGTGAAAAGCACTGAAGGCTCAACTCTTAATTACCAAGGGAAACATAAAAATGTGGCAATTAACCTTTATTAATGCTAACAGCAAGAAGGCAAGGTGAGGGCTGCTGGGTTTGTTACAAGGCAGGAAATCCTCGCCATCTCCAGTGAACCCTTCCCGGGGAGCTGACCGTGCCTAAGGAAGGGCTTGAGATGGTGTTCTTTTTACTGCCAGATAAAAGGGTATTCACAAAACCAGCAAGTCAGAGGCTACAGAGAAATCCCAGTCTTTAACATCCTAATAATCCCTTCGTTCTCTCTGCTTGAAGCAGAGAAAAAGAGGAGCCAAGGCATCAGTACCACTATGGGCCGGGCCATCAGCCCCCACACGTGGTGTTGGCGGGACAGAGGGACCTCATGGAAACCAAGGCTGAGCCAATCTCCCAGTTAAAGCACAAATGTCTCACGTGAACCAGTGTTAGACACATACTGGTTTCTTTAGGTGCCTTTCCTGGGTTGCCATGTGCTAGACACCCATGTCACCTGCTACAACAAACTTGCAGAACTGCAGTAGAGGTGCAGAGAATTCCTGACACATTCCAAAGAGGGAATTCATGAATGTGATTATTGCAAAAGCCACGAGAAAACGTCTTCATGCTTGGCTGCAATCTGCTGTGCTCTGGTCCATCTACCCTGCTGAAAAAGCCATGTATAGAAATGTTTTAATGCCATTTGATGTCTCTGGGAGTTGCACTGTGAGAAAATACATCACCATCTCACTCTCCCTTGGGGCTGAGTATGTGATGTACCGCACTGTGCAGCAACAGCCACGGCGTGCATTTGTAGGATGGATGTTGTTCCACCAGGTTTGGTACAAGAGAGGAAAACCTCCTCAGTGAGCCTGAAAATATTGAATTCTGAAAGAAACAGCAGGATCTGTGAGTCTGTACAAACTTCTCAAGGTTTTCTAGGAATTCTGATAGAGCTCAAAGGTTAGTGAAGAAAAGCAGTGGACATCTTCCTAACCCACACTTCATTTCAACTATCCTTTTGTGGTTGCCATCTGATAAGAAGATTATAGTGATTGCCTAATCCTAGAGCATACTGATGTGATGTCATTGCTGACTTCAGGGCACACGTGCCCACCTAAGCCAAGCTGTGCTGAAGCTTTTGTGGGCTTGTTTCATACCTGGACTCATACCTGGCCTGCTTCATGACTTGGGGTTTATGTTCATCGAAGGATGTGAGGGTTTGTCACATAAAATAACCTATTTATGTAGCAGTGATTTAAGTTCCTTGAGGCCAAGGACTGTGCTCTACACACTAAATACACTCTATTGCAGCTATTAATAATAAGTAGGTTTAGCATAATTTCCCCAACTTTTCCCCCTCTCCCCTTTTCTATTCATCCTTAAGAAAATGTCAGTGTTCCTTTCTTTTTGCAGCTCAATCTCCATATGGTAATCAGCTCCAATTGTCGCATCTAATGCAGATGACACCTACTTTTTAACGTAGGCAAGAAAAGTCATTTTCTCTGTCCTGATTTCAAAACACATGTTCAAATTGTAGCCACAAAGAATACACACATGTTAATGGAATAGGTGCAAAAACCCTCCATGTGACTCAAGAGGAACAAGCATCGACTTGATCCAGCAACGAGTTTGGGGGATAAAACAAAAATCTGCCACAGTAAAAGACAGCATTTATTCTTCCCTAAAGTATAACAAAGTGTGGAACGATAAATATTGCATTTTCCTGGATATCAAGAGAGTATCCTTTCTGTCCTAATCTCTACTGGAGAGGGTTGAGGCCCTGGCACAGGGTGCCCAGAGAAGCTGTGACTGCCCCTGGATCCCTGGGAGTGTCCAAGGCCAGGTTGGACGG
>JAWWMP010000023.1:1137899-1154303 GCA_035047865.1 Dendrocincla tyrannina
CCCTGGGCTGGTGGGAGGTGTCCCTGCCCATGGCAGGGGTGGCACTGGGTGGGCTTTGAGGTCCCTTCCAACCCAAAGCACTGTGGGATTCCATGATAAACACAGTTTTCAGTGTGCTTTCCCCATGACCTGCTCCTGCTCTTTCTTACTGATGTCTGTGTGATAAAATATTTCTTAATTATAAAATTGCATAGTGTTGGGCCAGAATGAGACTCTCTCTGCTGTGGAGCAGAATAAAATACCGTGGAGTTATTCACACCCCCTCTAAATCCTGGGAGCAGAGGGGGTGGAAAGGGATGGCTTTGCAGAGCAAGTCAAGAAGAGATACTGATCCCTTCTCTGTGAGGACCATGGACAGCACCCAGGGCAGGGCTGGAGTTGTGTCAGGGCAGGCTCAGGTTGGATCTCAGGGAAAGGTCCTTCCCCCAGAGGGTGGTGGGCACAGCCCCAAGGCTGCCAGAGCTGCAGGAGGGTTTGGATGATGCTCTGGGGCACAGGGGGTGACTCTTGGCGATGGTCCTTGCAGGGCTGAGGGTTGGGTTGGCTGGTCCTTGTGGGTCCCTTCCAGCTGATTCTGTGGTTCTGCAAGAAAGTGCAGCTTTGCCCCAGTACAAACCACCAAACTCAGCCCAGCTCTCTTTTGGCAGCTCTGTTAACACACACACTGCTCTACTTAAGCTTTTGAAGTGCATATATATATATATATATATGAGAGCAGAACTTAATATTGCTTCCCTCCTGCATCAGTGAGGCTCTTTCAGTGCTCCCTGAGGAGCACACGGCTCCACCTTCCCGAAACACAAAGTTAGTGAACAGAAAACTCATCCCCAACCTCCTCCACACGCAGCTAATCCTGTGGCTCAGTGCTGGGACTGGCCTGCAGGCACGGCTTTCCACAGGAACGCTGCTTTCCTGGGCATCCTTTGCAGTCCAAGGCACATCAAATGCACACACCTACACACAGGAGACAGCAGCCTGGGGCTGCAGGGCACGGTATAAAAACAAAAATAAATAAATAAAACCAGACAAAAAATGCTGCAAAGCCTTAACTGCCAGCTCTGATGCATTATGTTTGCCTACAACAGCCTTCAGCAAATTCCAAGCTTAATATTAAATCAACTGTTTGTTATAATTCAATATATAATACTTAATTCACTGAGTAAATATCAGTATTACCCTTTGGAAAATAATTCCTGTAGTACAACAGCCCCAGCCTCCAAACCCTTTGCCCTCCCAGCCCAGGAAATCAGTTCCCCAAAGGAGCGCTGGGCAGGCTGGAAATCCAATGTATTTCCTTCCACATCCTGAAAGGGTGTAAGTAGCACATCATTTTTCTTTCTGAAGGCTTTTGTCTCTTTTGACAAGTAAATCAATGTCTGACTTTCTGCTCCTTTTAGTGCCCCAAAGAAAAGGAAAAGGGAGAAGGAAAGGGGGAAGAAGCTGCAACAGGTTTGCTGAATATTCGCTCCTCATTTTCCGAAACACAACAGGGACACTTTATAAACTAATTCAGCTTTACAGCAGCTGCAGCTGCCTTCAGTTGTGTGTTATTGGATAATTTGTCAGTTCTGGCACTTTGGCAAGTAATCAAGGAAGGAACAACTACTAGAAGCAGGAGAAAATTATTGAATCTGGTTCTTCTTCCTCCTCCTTATTGTATTCTGATTTTAAACAAAACAGCGCTGGCAGAAACAAAATAACCTTTAGGATTTATGAAAGACACAGCACTAAAATCAGGTGCGTGAGTTTGGGGGGAGGGGGTTGATTTTGCTTTTATGAAAGACACAGCACTAAAATCAGATGTGTGAGTTTTGGGGGGGGTTGATTTTGCTTTTTTCATCTCCTCCCTCCCCAGATAGATCACTTTCCATTAAATGCTTTGAGCTAAACATGAAAAATCTTAATCCCTACTCAGGTAAAGCTTCACTTTGCATAACTGGTAGCTCAGAGGGAAAAGAACATTACAGTGACTTGGGTTCAGCTGGGGGGCACGAGGCTCAGCCACAACTGCAGCTCTTCAGGGGGAATTTTCTGCACCCTAAAATTAAACTTACTCAAAACCCACATACCTGCCTCATCTCACTCCAGTTCAGTCCACTGATGGGAAATGGGAAGACACTTCCAGTGCAGAGGGTAGAGTAGAAAGCTGATGCTGTTGCTGGCTGTCTGCTCCAGAGAATCCCATCCTCCAGAAAAGCCAGAGCCAAGGGCTCTTCCAGAGCATCCCCTGAGGCACCGAAAGCCTCTGCTGTCCTGAGAGCTAAAGGAATTCACAAACACATCAGAATTTCCACACCTGCACTAGAGGTGGGGGGGAAAAAACATTGTTTGTAGCACTAGTGCCCTAATTAGGTACAAATTATCAAAGTCACTTAACCAACTCTTGGTGGTTGGAGCCAGAGGTCATTTCTCTTACAGAGTGTCCTAGAAAGGAAGCAGACACTTAACCTTTAAAATGATCACAAGAGATAAAGAACTACTTCCCCAAGACGAAAAAAACAAGACATCAAACAACAAAAGCTTCTGCATTAGGTGCTAATTTCAGTTCTCCTGGCTGGTCTCACCTCTCTGTGCCCCAACCTTGGTGTCCCTACCGACAGAGAAAACAGGAAAATCTAGAACACAGATTTTGAACATCTAATTATAGTACTGCAGGTCCTCAATGAAGGAAAGAAATCACCATCCCAAATGTATGGAACCGAGGAAGAAACAGCTGTTTAAGTGTTCTGAGGCTTAATTTGCTGCTGAATTATTGTACACAGGCACCCGTCCTCGGCGATATCTCCCCCTTTAAGCCCGTCCCTGGCAGTGAGAAGCAGAGAGGGATGTTTTCAGTAACGGCTTTGAAATGATAACTTTAAATAAAAAAAGCTACCATGTCTATTATTCAGATAAAGCAGCTCATCTTTAGGATGAGAACAGGAGGAAATAAGTGCCAAGAGCAGCCAGAAAGAGCTCCAGCTCCGAGCTGTAATCTGCTGGATTTGTTTCGCTTGGTTGGTTTATAGATTCCAATGGAAACGATACAGAGCCTGGGTTTACCATCAAAAACCTGCCGTAGTAGATGGAAATATCACTTTAATGTAGAAAAGATCTTTCAGGGTATTAAGCTTCTCTCATTACCCAGAGCCCCAAACTGCCCTTCCGATCAGCACTTGGCTCCTGGAGGGAGAGGAACTGTTCACACCGGGAAATAAAACCCGCGAGGAGTCGCAGATGCCGCAGGAGCAGGAGGGGAAGCAAAGCTGGCACAACTGGGATTAGCTCATGGGGGGCTGTCTCTGGGAGGAGACAACGTCAATAAATCGTTATCTCCTCTCCACTTGTCCCACATCCGAATCACAACACTTCGAGATGGCTTCTGAAAGCCCTGGATAATTAATAAGACGTTGAGCAAAGGAGATGTTCACGCATTGGCAGATGGATGTTCCACTGAGTTTTGGCCATTTTTGGCTTGCACGTTTCTGAGATCACTACACTGGAAGAGTAAAAAATGAACACATCCCACACCCCCTCCCCCAACCCCAAAAATTTCGCTCCGTGCCTGGAATGTGGGGGGTAACAAGTTTATGACCAAGAGTAGAAAAAGCTGCCTTTTAAAGCTGGACTCTGCAGACCGGGTTGCCCTAAAGCACATGGCTGTGGCCTTTGAGGACAGGGGTTGGTGGTGATCATGGTGGTGGTGCTGGGTTGATGGTTGGACTTGATGAGCTTAGAGGTCTTTTCCAACCTTAATGATTCTGTAATCCTATGATTCTAATCCTTCCTTGCACACCTACATGGGAAAGGCATTAATGGCCCACCAGGCAGCGGCCCAGGCACTAATGGAGAGAGCAGCAAGGGAAGCAGGGGAGAGGGGATCCGTAATGTCCATTACTGCACCACTTCATCCCCAGGGACACGATCGAGCTCCAAACACTTCTTGTGGCTACAGATTGTACTTTGGGACTCTGCTTTTGCAATTTTGCCTTTTAGTGTACTCTTGCATAGTAATGATTCCACCTTTGCTGCTAATTAAAAAACTTCTTTGTCCGATAGTCCATTTTAAAAATTAGATAATAGGCCTGAATTAAAATACTTCTGAGCAGCACATTCAAAGTGTATAAACCCAGCAACAGTTGTGTTCAACAACAGTTCTGTACAAACAGATGGTTCATGGCTTTCTAGTCATTAAAAACTACCAGCTGAGAGGCTCAGGCAAGGCCCCTATAGCTGTGCAGGGCCAGCCCAGAAGCCAATTACACACCCAGATCCCAAACACTGTCAGGAAATTAGACTGCACAGCCTGGCACCTGCGCCTGCCAAGCAATCCCTACATGAGCATTGACCAAGAATGTCAAGGTCGCCACTGATCCATGTGGAAGTGAAAATGGAGTCGGATCATTCCTGCCAGAGATAGGAGCATGTTCTGACAATTTAGTAATAGAACTGTGTGAGGATGATGACACTATTTCTTGTTTTCCCAGGGTAGGGAGGAAAGTGTGGTCTAGAAAGTGTAGTTACTGCAGCAAGGCAAAATTTGTCACTTCTGTATCCCTTATCTAAACCTCCCAAAGAACATGTTATAATCCCCTATCTTGCTAGACTTCCAATTTCTTATTTATTTCAGTTTGACAAGAATAGAGGGAAAAAAAAACAAAACCACAACCCAAATATCCCATCCAAATAATTTTCGTACCCAGACAAGAGAGAAGAAACATTGACTGAATCTCTCTGACAAGTCTGAGGATCCACAATAAACAAACTGTCAAACTATGAACAACGCGCCAGTTTGGAGGGATCCGGGTTCTTTCAATCCCTCTCAGTAAAAATTCCCAGAGAAAACCTGCAGAACGAGACCCACATCCTCCCTACTCCCAAATGAGGTCACGGCCACCTCCAGACCAAAGGGCACCACTCTCAGCTCCATCAGCCAGGAGGTCCCCAACACCCTCCGGGTGATGGACTTGCCCCCACCATCACCCTCCAGTGGGCACGGGGTGTCCAGCTCCCCCTCCATCCCCTTTGCCCTGGTGGCTGCACAAGGCTTGTGCTCGAGTAAATATGAAATGAGTATTAGTTTAAAATGCAGCAAAATGATCTAATCCTGGAGCGAGGGAAGCCTGGAGGCCTCTGGCCAGCCTGTGGTAACCCAAAGGCGCCTGGTGCAATTAAGCTGCAAATCAGTCGTGGTAATTGCAAGAAAGCATTTTTAATTTGAAGTTGTGGGAAAGGGAAAAGGAACGACAATTTCCAGCGCCTCAGAAAAACAAGCCCCTATTCTAATTAAATTAATTTGAACATGAAGTGCCAGAATGCCAAAAAGCATTCCTGGCTCTTTCCTGCCCAGCCTAGGGGATGGGCTCTGGTGGGTGAAGAGCAACGAGATCTTGAGACCTCCTCAGACAGAAAACTCAGCAAACTGTTACCCAACACCAGCAGAGTCTTCTAAACCTCAGCTCAGTGCCAGGGTTACCAGCACCACACTCCTACACCTCTCCCAAAGAGAAATGACAGCAAATACTGTCCCTCGAACTTTTAATAGAGCAAGATAAGAGAGTGGACTTTTCTGCCCTTGCATCACTGCCTTGCTGAGTGCTGACAAGTGCCTGAGGGAAAGATCTGGACTCCTCTGTTCTTCCCTCTTCTTTCATCCTTGCTTTCTCTTTCTTTTATTTATTTTTGTACTGCGGCTTTTCTGCCTTTGTGCCAGGCAAAAGCTTCTCCTGCTGATTGAGGTGAAACCTTCTGCAGTGCCCTGAGCACCGAAGGAGGGCACCGAGTCCAGAGAGGAGCCCGGCTCAGCCCTCCTGGACACCCCGGGGAGCTCGGGCACCGTAAGTGTGAGCAGCAGAGAGAAGCACTCCTGCTTCCTCTTCACTTTGCATCTTTTGTCTGGGCTTGTTTAGCAACAAGAGCAACCCCCCAATCCAGGTAATTTCCTCTCTTCACAAAGAAAATGAGAGCTCTGATTATTTTCAACGTTACACAGATGCAGTTCTGGTTATAAATTCTGCAGACAAGGAGAGGTGAGGAATAAGAATGTTGCTAAAACACTTTCCTAATAGTCTAGAAGAATTTTACCTCTGTTCTATTATTTTTCCATATCTTGACATGACCTTTGCAAATATTTTCCAGCACAGTTCTTGCAGCCACCCCCGTCGCCAAACCCCAAAAACAACCCCAGCCATTTACTGGTAATGGAAATGCTGTTCATCAGTTCTTCCAGTGGCCTTCTATGGCACCACTCTGGGAAAGCACATGGAAAGGAGAGCCTGTAGCTTTGAAAAGACATTTCCCGGCAGACTGGCAGTCTGAGCAACTGGAGGAACCCACAAGTATTTCATATTCACCCCAATTTGCTTCACTTTGTTTTGTTCCAACAGATAAATCTGCTTTTAGGAGAGGCAGTAGCTTCCTCAAGGCCTTGCAAGATCCATTTGCACAACAGTAAATGATTTAAATGTTTCAAGTAATGACTAGAACTCTGCTCAGATGAGCCCAGAGCAGAATGCTTGGCTTACCTGGGGCTGGTTTGCAGCTGTGCTGCAGAACCTCAGGCAAAGCCCCTGTTCCTGCCCCTGTGCCCACGAGGGGGGCAGCGACACTGCAGTTCTTGGAAAGGTATTGCTCGAAAAGGAACAAACCCCCTCCCCCCAGCGCAGCCAAACCACCCGCAAACCCCTAATGGAAAAGGCAAGGGGGATGATAAATTAATGGGGTTCTTTTAGGCCTCTCACTTTTACGGGGTTTAACTTCAGTGGGGGGAAAAACTGAAACAAAGGTAGTATGATCACAATTCAAATGGGTTAAACCAGAAGTGTGGAATAATAGAAAACCCTCCCCAGGTTTGGTGCCAAAGCAGTGAAACATGCAAATAACTTTAAACCGATAAAGCTACGTCAGAGCTTGAGATCTCTTCTATACCCTGCCCTTAAAAAAAACCCCAATAAACAAAAGCCCCCAAATTTTTGGGTGTATAAAGAAAATTAGCATCAATTTTTTAATAAACATAAAAGTAACCTGTATCTTAAAACTCTAATTCCAGTTGCAGCTCCAGCACAGTAACCATAGAAATAATCCAATCCCTTCCTACTAAAAGGCTGTTTGTCCTTGATCGTTACTTTTCTTAATTGAAACACTTGAGATACTTGGAAGCAAATTGCTTTGCAGCACAATATATTGCATAAAAGTTGCTTCATTTTGTAACCTGCTGGTACACTATGTCCTACATTTTCACAGTTTTCTGGGGAGCTCCTTAAAGGCATCTTTAATTTTTAACAACTCCCTGGGAATGTGGAATGGCAGGAAAGGTAGGTTATAATTTTGGGCATCCCATTTTTGATGGAGCTCTTTGAACTGAGCGGCTGTGATTGCGTAGAAGGAGTCTCTGTGACTTGGATTCTTATCTAATGAGCTTTTAAAAGCAGCGAGTCAAATTCCAGGAGGAGTAATGGGTTATTTTAACATTTTCCTAATTATAGGAACCTGCGACATCTGGAGCTTCCCTTCCCACAGGGTGCCCAGCACAGGGTACCGTGTTCCAACACCAAAACAGCCCTCCCTGCAGCCCAGATTTGGGTCACCCCATCCCCAATTGGTCAATTTACTCCTGAACCCACATCAACTGCAGGTACTTTCACTTGCATAGCCACAGCCTCCATAACCACAGTGTCCTCCAATCCATGGCTTATCCCCCAGGTCCATCCTGGGCATGCAGTGGGAATGTTCACAGGGGTTTCTCTGCACTGTGAATTCCACTGGCACAGCAGACCTGCAGTCTGTGGCTGAAGTTCCTTTCTGACCCAATATCCCACCAATGCTAAGGGGAGGTGTGGGAAGTGAATTAAAACCCCAGCAGCTCAAGAAGGGGTGATTACGAGAAGAAACTGGTGAAGGTGCTGAAGAAGGATGGGCAGAGTGGCTGCTCCAGCTGTGTCAGGGCTGGGTGGGATCCTCAAGTGCACGTTGTACTTACAGCCTCATTATATCCCACAGATTTTAACACTCAGAGACCATGTTCAGGGGTGGCACATTCACTAGGAAATTTCTGGCCTGAAGTCTTGCTAATTTGCTAGCACAGATCAAGCCTTTCTCCAAGCTGATCCCCTCCTCCTTGCCCTGTGTGTGCTGAATCCCTCCAAACAGTGTGTGTGGACACAGGTCCCTCAGCAGGAACAGGGCATAACGTGCTGATTTATTCCCTTTGGTGCTGGGTGGGCTGGGCCAACACTCCTGCAGCAGCTTGAAAAGGCCAATCCCCTCCCCTGCCAAAGGGCAGGAGCCACCGGAGCCACCAGAGCCAGGGCACCTCTCCTGGCTCTTTTGGTACAACAAATTCCCTCCCTCTGTGTGATGCCACGGCTCAGGAGGCGATTGCTGCAGTCAGCAGGAGACTTCCCAAGCCCATTAACACAGAGCAGGGGATGCCCCATCCCAGTCCATCACTCACTCTAATTGCTGCCATCTCAGGAGGAGACTTCCACTCCACTTTGAGCAGACCAGTGTGCCATGGCATTTCCCCTGGAGCAGTGACACAATCCAGCAGAGCTTCTCAACACTGCCCTCAAGACCTGCCATCCTAAGTGGCCCTCAGAGGCCCATTTGACAACTTCCCAGCTCATTTCTTTGGCATTTGATCACAGGTTTTGCGAAATGATAGCAGCCCTCTGGAAGCTGTGATCCCCAGAGCTGCTAAAGAGGATTCACAGACGTTAATCCCTTCACATGCCCTGTGAGAAACACCATGACTTGGAAAATACTCGTGTGTGCTCCGTGCGTTGATTCCTGTGCACATCTCAGCCAAAACAGTGGGAACTCAGGCAAGGCCACTCCACTCTGCTTCCCACAGCTCCAGCTCTGCCCTGAGTTCTGCCCTTCCACCACCCCACAGCACCCATCGCTCCCACAACTCTCCCAGTTCTTGGTACTGTTCAAGTCTGTCTTTAGAGAGATTTGCTTTTCATACGCACACAGGACCCATCACCAGTGAAATCCCATTTCACAGCACAAAAGCCTCTGAGGAATAAATTTCCTGTCAGAGGGTGCTTTCCATGGATTGCCATCACAGCACAGAGTGTGATCCTTCTCCCTGAATTTAGCAGAGACATTCTGCTGCCCTGGCAGGGCAGGCAATGTTACATCCCAGAGCAAAACCAAGCTCTCACACCCTTGGGTGATGGATGGGCAGGATAACCCAAGCTGACAAACAGCTGAAAAGTGTTATCTGGTTACTAACACATCCACAAACCTAATGCCCGATGAATGATGGGCCAGAGGAAACCTGAGAGCTGGCAGATGGGAAATGGAACTTGGAGGGAAAGTATTAGAGCTCTTCCACCATAAAACACACCTTCAAAGCCTCGCAAAGCGACTCGACCTCTTCATCTGGCATCGTTTCCATGCCTGAAATGGAGATATTGGATTTAGTATTTTGAACATATTGACATTTCACCAGCATAAAAGGGACTTAACAGTCAGCCCATCGTGAGGAACTCACGTGACACCATCTGTGGAAGGCACACCATGGTTTCAGTGGGCAATATCATGTAGAAATCCATACCATACATGGCATTTCTGCTTTCTCTCTGTACAACAGGTGGAAGTCTCCTGGCCATACAGGAAACAGAGCTGGAAGTCCTGTTTGTGTCAGCCTTTCCCTGGTCTGCTTGAAATAATTGAAACCTCTTTATTCCCTTCTCTTTTTCCTCTGATTAAAGCAAACTGTTAAAAGACTTCTTAATGGGCACCACCAAATTCACAAATGGGAGAAACAAATAGGTACAATTCCTTTGTACACTCTGCAATCCCAGTATTCAAAATATTTTGGATGCCGTCAGGTTAAACGCCAATATTTAACAACATTTTCATATATTTAAAAGCAATGAGGGGAGTTTGATAACAAAGTAACCACTTCCAGTAAGGAATCTTCAGCTGTTGAAAGAGAAGTGTCTCAGCAAGGCTTGTCGTGAATATCCAAAGTGATCTGCAGAAGATCCCAATATCAGTAGAGATGATACATGAATATCAGCGGATAATAGGAAGTAATTACAGGGATTATCCCCCTCCTGGGACCAAAAAAAGAGTGATTTTCAAGCACTCTTTAATCTCACTGGGACAGGATGAACTCGATGATAACTGTACTTTGTTCAAAAGAATTACTTGTACTAATTAAGAGATGAAGGTGGCAGTTCACAATCTATTCCTGCCTGTCATTTCAGATGTCACATCAATCTATTCCACTGAGAAAATAACAATCAAAATGCTCTCTCAGTCCCAGCAAGCCGATTTGTGCTCTAAAATCACTTTTACACAGCTGATGGTCGGGGTTTCCTTTTTGGCACTCTGGTGAACATTTAGGTGGCAGCCAGGACCTTCTGAGGAGAGCTCTGGGAGCTGGGAAATGCTCTCAGGGAAGAGAACCAGGCACACCAGGCTGCCCACAGAGGCTGTGGGGCCTTGGAGATGTTCAGCACTGAATGGATGAGGCCCTAAGAAATAATGACTGGCAATAGAAAGCGTCCTGCTGGAGCAGATGGAGAGATGAGCTCTGAGGAATGCACCAGGAAAAGCAAGAGGAATGAGCCACAATAAAGCTCTCACTACTAAGAATCAAGACTCAAAGAGACAACAGAAAGGAAAAACTATATAAAGGGGTCAAAAAATTACAAGGGACACTGTTCACCAAGAGCTAATGAAAATACTGGATAATCTATGACAAGTTTTGGAATTCCAACCATCCCCAGTGGAGACTGAAGCAGGGTTTTTTTTTTTGCCGAGGGAAAAATGTTGTCTAAAGTTTTGGTTGCTTATGTATAAAAATAATTCCTGCACCTTGATGGATGTGATGCAGTCCCAGGAGAGGGCTCTGAGACATGAACAAGCCTGGTGGAACATCGATCCTGACTTTGTCAAAAATCAGACAGACAAAATCCTCAGAGCTGTCAAGAGGAAGAAAAGGCTCTTCCTGTGGCTCCTGTCGGGCAGTGCCAGGGGGCCAGGCTGGACCAAAGCCATTAGAACTGTTCTGACCAAGGGCATCCGTTTTATCACCCCTGACATGTCAAACACTGCAGCTCCCAAAGGTCTCTTTTCTGGCAGCTGTTAAAACAAAACAAATAAACTGAAAAAAAGCCCATAAAGGAAGTAGCAGCTGCTCGAGTTGTTACCAAGCCATTTCCCCTTTCTCTACTCAAATCCACCACGTTGCCAGTTTCCCACACATCAACTTTCCTCTCCTAAGCCTCCATTTTAAGGACCAACAAGGGATTTTGCTCATTTTCTGTCCTAATTACATCTATCACATTTGAACAGCTCTTTCCTCTGTGCCCAACGCCAGGCTGGACGGGGCTTGGAGTGCCCTGTGCTGGTGGAAGGTGTCCCTGCCCATGGCAGGGGGGGAAATGGGATGAGCTTTATGGTCCCTTCCAACCCAAACCATCCTGGGATTCCAGGATTCTATTTGTACAGTTTTAAAAAAGCTGCCAAATAAGCACAAAATGTGTTTGCACCAGGTCAAAACAATTCTTTTTGTTAGCACAGAGAGCTGGAATCAATATGGGCAGTCACGGAAGCTGCGTGGGAAAGCACCAACTAGTTCTTATTTGAGTGAAATAACACTAATGAATTTGATTACCACCAGTAGCACATGAGCAATCCTTTTCCCTCCTCATCATGTAAAAGTTATTAAAGATGTGATTTATTAGGCAGTATCTGGATTTAACTACCATTACCAAATGGTTTCCATGGTTTATGAGCAGTTAAAATGCAAATATTTGTTATTCAGACTGTGGGGTTCAGTTTTACTGCACACAGAGATGCTTTAAGTTGCAGTACAATGTTTGCAATGTACTAGTTAGCTTAAAAAACCCCAAAAGAACAAAAACCAGACACTCATCTGTTCAACTTTCCCCCATTTATAGTCATGCTTGAGTTTAAAATTCATTTTCCATGACTATTCTCCATTTCCCGCTATCTCTACAAATATTCTGCCTGATAAATTAATCAGCTTTGAAGAAAACAAATTTAAAGAAAATGAGAGAGCAAATTCTACTTTGTCTTCTCCTTTCCCCCCCTCCCAGTCCCAATATCTGCACCTGAGGACACTCCCCTCTGCCAGTGATATCTTATCCCTCATAATCTGCCTGGGGATGTGCTGATTTCCTGATGTGGAATTGGAAAATATCCTGGGGAGCTGAACAGACAGAATAGGGTAATTAAATGATTTTATGTCCTAATTCTGACACAATAACACAATAGTTATCAGATAACATGATCTTTAAAGCTGCTTGATCCTTAAAGCTACTTGTAAAGCCTTTATTGAGTAGAATAAATCACCCCAAATTGAGCCACCTTTCCTACAGGGACCTTGGCTGGGAATCCCTTGATATGATCGATTAGAAAAAGCAATTGTATTGATAACTGGGGGTAGACTTTAACAGTTTTTGGCTTAAAAATTTAACTCATAGAAGCAAGTTCAAGTATGCCTTGCAAATCAGTGTAAATTACACTTCTAAAGGCACGGCAGAGCCTTTGAACTAGAAAATTCTCTGTAAGAGGGGCCCGTGGGGAGGAGTTACCTGGCAGAGGAGCTCAAGCCGTGTCAGTGCAGGAGCCCACAGATGGCAGAGAGTCCACAAATCCCTCCCCGATGCCAGATTAAAAGATTTAAAGGGAAATTCCTTGTGATTGGCAATGTCTTTAACAGAGTTACCTCTGCCCTAAAGTCTTGTGTGAACATCTCCACAGGAGGGAATATTCTGTGCTGCTGCTGCTGCTCAGCACAACAAACTAAACCCTTGTCCACACAGATCCCAATTAAGATTCAAAGTTTCAAGGAAAAATGAGGGAAGGGAATGGTGCACAGATGTTCCAAACCCTTTCTGAAGGGCTGCAGGAAGAGCTTGTCAGTGGCTGACAGGGATGGAACAGAAATCCTCTCTGGTCTAAAGGCAAGGCAAACAAACGAGGGAAGCCTTTCCCTCTCCCCTTCCTTCTGAGACCTGCCTGGCCCAGCCCTGAGCTGGCACACCGAAGCATTTTCAGGACTGCAGCTGCCAGCCCCTTTGCAGCTTATTTAATTGTCTGAGCTGAGCATTAGCTCTGTCTCCTCGTGGTTAAACATGAAAAACACCTTTCTGTACTCGGGATGGATCTTCTGGGGCCATCCTTCCTAAACAACTCGTCTCCTGTCCAGGGATGCTCAGAGACAAAGTGCAGTGACAAAGGGGAAGAGATCTCTGAAGTGGAGGCCAATGTTCTCTACAGCCTCTGGTACCTCCACTGAGAGATTAAAGATGGCTTAGAAAACAGCCACTGAAACAACCAGAATTTTAACATACAGGTAGAACATGACTTGAAGTTTATGCACAGGAAACCTCTACATTAATAATGTCTTGCTCTACCTTATTATTAGTTTCCATGAATATTATTTTAAAGTGAAAATATTTGTGCAAAACTGTCACAGCTTTGACACTATTTTCCCTTAGGGAATTAAAGTACCAAATTCTAAAATAAAGTGAGGTAATTATAATGTGGGAAGCAGACACAATTATTTATTTATTATATCATTACTTATGACAGAAATGCCTTCAGATTTTAATTAATTCCACTTAACATTTAAACATCCTATGTATCTGCAAACATGAGTTTAATTCAAGATTGGTGTTTAACAACACAGTGACTTTACTTACGCTTTAAGTGCAGTTCCTGGTTGGAATTCAGCCCAGGTCGGACTCCTCTCCCTGCTGGAGCTGCAGAAAGATTCCGACCAATTTCCACAAAAGCTTTACCGATAAGGAAGAACTTCAGCCCAAATCCAGCCTGCTGGGAGTATTTCAGGTTTAGATGACCGTGCACAGAAACCAGAGATGGGTCCCAGCCCCAGGCTGGGAGGGCTTTGGCCAGGGCCCAGAGGAGAAGCAGAGGTTCAGCTCCCCCAGCAAAGGGGCACTGAGGGGTGGAACGTGTGAAGAACTGGGTTGGTGCTGGTTGATACCAGCTGTGCCTTTTAAGGTTCATACATATTGAGACATATTTTAAAACTTCCATCGTTTCAACAAAACCTTTCCTGATATTGAAGTGACACGATGGGGTTTCAGAGAAGCACCTGGGCTGGGATTTGGACAAAACTCATTCATTTGGAACTTACTTAACATTAAGAGAAAGTTCTGTAGGAAAATCCAGTTTAATGTGGCAGAGGACATCATCCATCATAACTTAAATACCCACTTAAGTGCAATGCTGCCCTGAAGTGGCTTTCAGAGGGGGTGTGGCAAATTATTTTATTTTAAATTCATTTCTTAGTAGCCTTCTAATGCCTTTGTGCTATTAGGATGTTGCCAAAAGAACGGTCCATCTTCTTACACAGTGATAACAAACCTCAAAGCTTAATTCCCCTCTTCCTGTGATTTCTGCAGACACCACCTCTGAACTGCATTAGAAACGGGGGGCATCAGTTCCTTAGGCTACCTGCCCAGTAAAAGTGGGTTGGAGGCAAGAATTCAACATGCATCAGTATTTTTTAGAATGAAATAGCTGCTGTTTTTATGCATAAGGTGGGATGGGAGGAGGAGAGAAGGAAAGTTCACACATATCAGGAGCCCTTGGTTTGCAAACATGTGAGAGCCCTTAAATCCTGTTCCTGAAGGGGTTGGTGGCCAACACACCAGCTGGCTGGAGCTCTGCCTGGAATGGTCATTTCATAACGAATCTTTTAAGGGCAAGCCCTGAAAGACTCAAAACTCAGATGGAGTGCAGTGAATTTGGGGTTGCATCCAAAGCCTGTCAAAGACCACCACTAGCACACTTAGAAATGCCTGGCTATTTATTTCCCTACACTAAATACATTTTACATAACCAAAGAACTATTATATTCTTTAGAGGAATATTTCACATAGGTTTTTTCTAACATTTTGTGTTGCACAAAATAGTAGGTTTTGGTAAATTTTGCTCTTTGTTGTACTAGTTTGTGTTATTCCCTGTAGAAATGGCTTTAATTTGATGAACAGGTGCAATGTTTTAATCAGAATGACACAGACCCTGAAATGAGTCCCCAAACTTCACCCTCCTTCCTTTGCTGGATGGTAAGAAAAGGCCATGTCTTCACCTCAGAAAAAAATTAAATAGTTAATGTCATTTTCTTCCCATTCCCTCTTGCATTTGTTACTCAGCTGCACATGGGTAAAGGTCCAAAGAGTTTGAGGAAATCTGAGTCCCTGCAAGTTCACCAGGAGTGTTAAGAACCATCCACTTTTGGAATGAATCTTCCTCTCCCTCTTTAATAATGAACTTATGGTGATCAAATACATCCTTCACTCTGGTCTATAAAAGCGAAAAAAACGTAAAGTGCATTTATCCACAAGAACTAACACTGAAGATTTTGTGACTGTGCTGTGAGCCAGAGTTGGACCAGACAAGGGAACGACTCCTTGTACACACAATATTTTATGACACGGATTAACACCAATTCCAGATGTCAAATCACATTGCCTAACAGGCTGGAGTGGATTTATCTCTGAGACATCCCATGGCCGAGGCTGGGAGGAAAAGCACAACACGAACTCTCCAGATGCCTCACGAGGCGCCAGCCCTGCTGAAAGGAGATCCCAGCGCAGAAACAGCTCCATAAATCTTCATTGGCTCCCCATCCACCTGTGCCCTCCTGATCTCTCAACACTCAGACAAGACAGATGTTGGAATTACACGGCATCTGCTCTGCCCTGGCTGCCAGGGATGGCAAAGATTAACCGCTCCTGGAATTCAAAGTAATTGTCTTTCTGGGTCACGACCAAGGTGCATGAGTAGGGGCAATAAAACCCAGCTGTTCTGGGCTAAGTGGAGCACTAAAAGAGAGGCTAAAGGACTGGGAAATCCCAGAGCTGCTGATTGCTGGAGCCTGGGAAAGCCCACGACTCAGCAGTGACAGCCTTTTCTTAATTAAGGCCCCCAAAGCTCTTGTCTGTATCTCCCTGCAAATACTCATCTCCTTCTCCCTGCTCAGAGGCAGATATTGAGTCATTTCATAAAAGCCAAGAAAAAAAATATTAAAAACTCAGTCTAAGAGCCAACATGTGTCACACATTTCCTGCGGCCAAGCTTGTCCATAAGGAATGGGATGACTGGGTGGACACAAGAACTGAATGATCCAAGTGGTTCCTACACAAAGCAGCTGCCCAGGTCACCATCAGGTTCTTTATCCTTGCCCTTCATAATTAGAGAGGTGCAGGGATTTAAACATCACCCTGCAAAAATGCTCAGAGATCTTAAATCTTTGTCAGAGACAAATAGAGAATCACAGAGGGGTTTGGGTGGGAAGGGACCTCAAAGCCCACCCATTCCACCCCCACCTTGGGCAGGGACACCTCCCACCAGCCCAGGGTGCTCCAAGCCCCGTCCAGCCTGGCCCTGGACACTCCCAGGGATCCA
>JAWWMP010000023.1:1154403-1164687 GCA_035047865.1 Dendrocincla tyrannina
ATCCAGGGGCAGCCCCAGCTTCTCTGGGCACCCTGTGCCAGGGCCTGCCCACCCTCCCAGGGAAGGATTCCTTCCTAGTATTTTCAGTGGAAAGCTTTAATTTCTGAACAAACACAAAACCCCTGAAAATTGAAGCCATAATATCTTGGGGTCAAGCACAGGAACAAGTTTCAGCTGAAAGCTTTTGTTTCCATGTTTTCAAATAAGTGAAAAAATTACATCCCGATTTCCAATGAACACCTCAGGAGTAATTGCTGGAGTTCAGCTTTCCACTAAAAACAGCTTTCCTTGCAGAATCTTGGCTTTCTCTGCTGGGAAGCTGCAAAGGAGCACTCAGGGATCCCTGTTCTCGCTGAGCATTCCTCTGCCCACTCCAACAGAACAATTCCAGCTGAAACACCCAGCTAAGAACAGTAACTGAGAAAATGGAATAGAGAAATCCCTCAGGCAGGGAACAGCTCAAGGCCCCCCAGTGCTTTATGGAATGTCATGTTTAGAACACATTACTCAGAAATACAAACTAATTGTACAACAAGCCCAGGGAAAGGATTTCAATGTCAATATACATTTCTGAAGAACAGACAAATTATGAGGGGAAAAATATCCTGGAGATTGCATGTAAATACTTGATGTACAAGTGAAGCACAAAGATATTTCTCAGTGTTCATGACAATTAGTAATTGTTAAGCTTAATAGTAATGCCAAGGAAATTAAGTAGTAGTAAAGAGTGGCAGCAAAGGAGCAATCGTGGTTTGCTAAAGTCACGGTTTGTGGTAAATGTTCCAATGTAAAGTTAGTCCTCTATTGCAGTGCTCCGGCATCGGTCCCTAACCAGCTTTTCCCCCACCCCAGGGTTAGAAATAGCCTGAGTACCAGAGATAAAAGAGCAGTTTGTCCTCTCAATTAACACCACTTTGCTGAAAGAGTGTGAATTGTAGCAATGATTAACTTCAGAAAGGATGTAATGGCCAGAACTGAAAGTAACACCCGCTGCCTCCCCAAATGTCCCATGAAAAAGACTAGAAAAGTGTTACTGTAACTTTCTGCCAGTCAATAACCCTTTGTTACTGTAATCACAGACATCAGTCAGGCTGAACATATAATTGCCCCTTCAGTTAATGGGTGCATGGCAACTTTAACTCACGCATTCCATTAGTTTGCACCAACTGCCCTTGCCCTGCAAAGGAACAGTATCTGCATATTAATCTGCAGCCTTTGCAGGTACCTACAGCCCATGGATCAATAAATCATTCCATGGGAACCAACTCAAACCGGGAGCTGCCCCGGCAGGTCTCTGAGCTCTGCCTGCCAGGGGAGCCCAATTTCAGAGATATTTACAGGTCGTGCACTGGGAGAGACCTGTGGACAAGCTCAAATGAGGAATCATTTATTGCCAGTTGCAAATGAGACCTGAACTCCGTGTCAGCAAACTGTAGTCACTCCATGCTATTAAGAGATGCTTCCCCCCTGGTCTATCACTTCTATTTAAAAATCAGCCCTCAGTTCAAAGCCCCGGTGCCAACATACATTTGTTTGTTATTCTGAGAGGAAAACCTTTCCCTGCATTCACCAGAGCACCAGAGTAATCCACCACACTGCAGGTACAGCCCAACAGTGCCTCAATTCCAGCCCATTTTCCTCTGATGAGCAGCTTTATGCAACATTCCCTCCTGCCCAGTACCCGACCCACTCCAGGACTGTTGCACCAAGAAGTTGCAGATAAATTCCATGTGCAATTCACTACAGTATACCTTCGTTTCACAGAATGTAGTTCCCAGAAATGATTTCCCACCATGATTTACACAGTTATATACTGCAGTTGTGGACTTAAATTAATGGCCGAGTGAAGAAGAAATTAGAACCCATAACCACTGAGGAAGAAATAGGTTTTCAAATGTGGTTTGCAAATAGTGAATCAACAACGCAGAGAGACTAGAGGATGGTTCTGTAGGAAAACTTGTCAGGAAATGAGCAGTGCTCTCCTTACTGCCACTTCCATGGACTGGCTTCACTCATTAATGGCTCTAAACAGAAATAAAGTAGGTTTAGATGGGATATTGGGAAGGAATTGGTGTCTGGGAGGGTGGGCAGGCCCTGGCACAGGGTGCCCAGGGAAGCTGGGGCTGCCCCAGCCCTGGGAGTGTCCCAGGCCAGGTTGGACGGGGCTTGGAGCACCCTGGGCTGGTGGGAGGTGTCCCTGCCCAATGGCAGGGGTGGAAGGACAATGCCCTCCTTTGCTTCCCAATATTTCTTTTTGCCTCAGGTAATTACTAGAGGTTTTCCTCAGGCCCAGGAATGCAGTTTGAATCACACACACTTCCCCTGTACTTCCAAACTCAAACATTATGGATACCAGAGCCTTAATAATGGTGAGTGGTACAGATAGCAAAATTAATTTCAATAATTCATATGTGCTTTACAGAAGAACCTCACTGGAGGTGCAGCAAAGGCCAGTCTGACAGAAGATATTGAAGTTAAAAGGGACGTGCACTACTATTGGGCAGCAAGAGTCTGAGTGGACATCTCTATATTCCCAGCTACAATGGACTGTAAACCTTCATTCCCAGGGAGTAGAAAGTGCTTGGCATAATCAAGCCATTTTCACAACACAAAATAGTCACATTCATCAAGGCTACTTAGAAGTCACTTGGATGAGCAGTGGGAAAACTGGTTCCCACATGGTTGCTCCGGGCAGTGGAAATCCAGGGGGATGGATGTGTGTGACAGGCGAGATCCCAGCCCTGCAAAAGCCATGGCAAAGCTCTCACTGCTTTCCCCTCTGCTGGGTTACAGAACA
Source organism: Dendrocincla tyrannina (assembly GCA_035047865.1). Classification (NCBI taxonomy): domain Eukaryota; kingdom Metazoa; phylum Chordata; class Aves; order Passeriformes; family Dendrocolaptidae; genus Dendrocincla; species Dendrocincla tyrannina. Next base: position 1,157,201 of record JAWWMP010000023.1, read on the forward strand.
TCAGTATAACTGTAAAGGGTCAGTCTGATGGACCAGAACAAGTTATTCTCAATAACTCTGCTACAGAACAAAAATTACCCAAAAAAAGCTGCAGATCTTCAGCTCACCACAGCCCCTGAGGTTTCTGTCAGCCAGAGCTGTGCTCTGACAGAGAAAGCCTACACAGGATCATTGTTTTCATTCCAAAACAGCACAGAAATGCCTTTCACCTCCAGAGAAAATTAAAACCTAATAGCAAACCTCTCACCCTGTTTAGGGCACATTTGCTGGGACTGCCAGAGATGCATCAGTAGTGAGGACCTTGATCTCTGTCTTCATTTTTTGATATAAAAACAGCTGCAGGCGCTGGAAGCCAAACCGATAGGAGTTGTGCTTTCCATGGTCCCGAGAGAAGCAGGAGCAGCAGAGATTTCCAGAATTTAACAGATGTGGGTCTTGTGGGGATGGTACAAGCTGGTGGAAGGTCAGGGAGGTGGTGCCTGAACCCCAGATATCACAGATGGATAATTTAGTCTTACCCAGAATCCATCCACTTTGGAGTCAATTTTGCATTCAAGAGAAATGCAAGAAAGAGAAAATACTAAGCAGGGTAATCCTATCAGGAGGGTGTAAAACTTCCTTCTATCTGTCAAAAACACTGAGCTGTCAGTAGTCTAAAAATAATAAAGATAGATCTCAGTTTCTGTCAAATCAGACTGACACAAAAACTTGGATATCAGTGTAAAAGGGGAAAAAATAAAAATCAATGTCAATCCATTTCTCCACTCAAAAGTAACAATCTAACAAGACAATTTGAGCTTTAGCATGAAAATGATTGCTGCGAGTTCTTTCAATGTGCTCTGGAAGAAACTGAGCCGAAGGGATTCAGTTCAAAACTGCCACTTTCCTAACTGAGATTTCCATAAGTCCTCTATTATTTCCACAGACAGCAAAGCACAAACCAGCCCTGGATCCCGCAGCTCCAGCGGCTTTTGCAAGAAAGAGGAAAGAAGAATGACTGCAATTGATGCAAATTAGGAAGACTTCTTCCCTGGGCAGAATAACTTGCAGGGCCACTCCCAATTCCCCCCATTCCCCGTTCACAGCCGTGCCCTTTGCACAGGGAGGATGTTTCTCAGCTCAGCAGTAGCTGCTGAAGCACCATCAGGTTAATATTCCAGAACTGAGGGAGAAAGACAAGCATCACCAAAGGACATTTCGCTCATCTATCAACCAAGAAAGCCCAAGCAAAGCTCAGCTCAAAAGGATGAGCCCCATTTTCAAACCCCCAGTAAGATCTCAATGATACCCAAGGAAGATGTGACTGCAGCTGCATCAACCCCCAAAATAACAAATACAGCAAGAAAAGCAGCAAGAGAAAAGTGAGAGTTCGGTAACATGGTGAGAGTGGAGGACACCAGGGGAAGCCTGGTCATTTCCTGGGGTTTCCAGCAGGTCTGGCTCCAGCAGTTCCAGCTCCTGACGTGCTCTTACACGTTACCCTGAGCAGACAGGGGGTGCCCAAAGAAGCCATCCCACGAGGCAGCCTCAGACCTGCCGAGCAGAGGCACATGCTCTGCTGCTCCCTGCCCGGAGCTGAGCAGCTGGGGCTGTGCCTGGCCAGCCCTGCCACTGGATGGCTGGGTGTGTATTAGAACCTTTTAACTTCTTTGTTGAAGGGAAAAACCTCAGGTTTCATTACTCATCCGAGTGGTGAGACAGAGCAAAGCACTGCCATGTGTAAGCAGAGCAGCAGATCACCACCTCAGCATTCCCCAGGGTGTTAAAAACAAGTTCAGGCTGAATAAAGCTTAGGAATGAAAAAAAAATCAGAGCAGAGGATGTTATTGATTGGTCCAGCCAAGACCTTGCATGCAAACCCACTTTTGTACTTACTGGTTACAATTAGCATTAGATGTTCAGAGCACAAGCATCCCTCAGTCCCAGGGGCCCCTCAAGGACCACACAGCAGCTCCCAGGCTGAGGGGGCCAGTGTTCCAATTAGCCTGACTGAACTGGAAGCTGTGTTTTACCTCAATAATGCAGTGTTCTGGACTACAATCACTGCCTTTGGCCGCTGAAAGGAATTTGTTCATAACAACATGATGAGTGGTCAAAATAGGAAAGTGATTTTGATCTGGCTTGTGGAGAAAGCTGCAAAAATATTATAGTTATTTTTTAAAAATAAATAAAATGGTGAATTGCATAACTCTGAATAGCCTTGCTCAGCCAGGACTCTGGTTTTAGCTTTAGCCTGGTAGCAGATATAATTAAATACAGCTTAGTCCCCTTGAAGGGGCCACAGCCTTAAGTGATGACACAGAACCTGGTCCCGAGTCTAAGCTTTGAAGTTGAAAGCAAAAGCTGTTCTATTGTTCAATTCACAGCCAATAAAACAGCAGAGAAGTTAAAAACACACAGTAACATTTATGCAGCTACACTTCAGTGGAGGCAATGGGAAATTCTGAATAAATTGTTCACACCACATGCAATATTTCTCCAGCCATATAAATCATTGTGGGTTCTGGCAACAGGCAAGAAGTAAAAGGAGAATTACACCAAGGGTGCTCTCCAATGGATCAAAGCAAGGATATCTTTAATTGCTTTATGGCTAAAAGCAGAGCTCAGCACAGCCAAAAAGCTTCTGTGGGCTTCAGGTGCAAAAGCAGCTCCATTTAAAGGTCGGCTGCTCCACACTCATCGTGTCAGCTCAGACAGCTCAGCAGAGGAGCAGCAAACCCCCCTGTCCCTGCAGAGATCTCCTTCGCAGCAGACCTGCTCTAAACGCTCCACGTACACACGTCCATCACTATGGATGGCAGGAAACTCAGCCCATTAGTGAATTTTCAAATCTAACTTCTTTCACCCTGTAGTATTTTGAGTTCTAAACCACTTTGCATTGCCAAGCTACAATGAAGTCATTTTAGTGGTGTGGTTTTGGCCCTGAAAGGAATGGATTGCTTGTTTCCACATGCATTATCCCAAGAATCAGGAAGGTGTATCCATGGAGCTTGAACCATGAAATTCAAAGTCTGTTGAAAAACTAGTCCAAACATCTTTTAATCTAAGATAAAAATACAGTATCACCAAAAAAGTGCATTAAATAGGGATGTATGTGCTATAGGTATGTAACACAGTCTACAGACACAGGGTAGACTCAGTTTGTCCTGAGCAGAAGGATCAGCCTCTGCTGCTCCTTTTCCTTATGCATACAGACAATATAGGGACATAAAGCCAAAATATTTTAACTGAGTCGCTCTCATTTTTAACTGTTAAGTGTGAATAAAAGTCAAACCAGAACTCAAAAACCACTTCATGCATTTAGACCGAGATTTGATAAGTTATATAAGCCCAAGGTAAACTGACCATTAGGCCAATGCTTATTGGACTTTACTTCTTCAGGTACACTGGACTTTACTACTCCAGGTAAAATATAGATGTAGCTGGAAGGCTGGAAATAAGTTTAATGTTAAGCTTATATAAAAATGTCATGCTGAACTAGGACCTAGCTTAAGGGTTCTATTCAAAATAAGGTTTAAATGGAAATATAAACCATTATTGAGTTGATTTTCCCAACTGAACTCTGTCTCATTGTTTGAGGCATCAGGATCAGCCTGTGGCTGCTCAGAGCCTCTCACACAGCTTTGTAATAAAACAATGCTGGAGTCATGAATAAGCAAAACCTTGGTCCTGTGGTGAGCAAACAGCAAAGGAGGATATTGCAGACATATTACTCCTGACAGGGCTAAGCAATATGTGATACAGATAAGTGGGGTTGGAATAAAATATGATTAAACCAGTCTTTTCCATTCCATTTTGATTTAAGAGTACAAAGTGCAAACTATTCATCTTCTGTCTAGAGGCAGTAAATCAACTGATAGGAAAAGTGAAAAGTAAGTGGGGTGCCAGGGAAAGCAAATCGTCACGTGCCAGTGAATTGCTTATGGAAAGGAGGAACTTGGGATTAAATAACAACACACAAGATTTGACTCAAGGCATCATCAACATTCATGAAGGTGAGAAAAGGCACAAAAATTATCAACACCCACCAAGCACAAAGGGAGGGGAGAAAAGAGGAAATATCAGACGAGTTCACAGCAGCTCTGGGTCTGAGGCAGGTTCCATGTCCATTTTTCCTTTGATTTTACCAGCATATCATAGAAGTGATGAGTTTTAGGACAGTGGGAAAAGAGCTGCTGAGGTACCACCACAGGAGAGGTGGCCATGGTGCTGCTGGGGCTGTGGAGAAGGGCACACCCCAGCAACTTCTCTCTAGTTCTCTTTCCATTTGCTGCAAGTTTGAAGGTCAGTGATTGTCCTTCTCAAAGGTGGAGTCCATCACCGTAAGGAGGGTAAGCCCAGACAGACATCACTCATCAGGAGAAGGCAACATGAACTCATTACAGTTTCTAGTTCTCACTGTGTAAAAATAAGACAGAAAGGAGAAAAAAGAACAAACCACTTGTTTGATTCAGGTGTAATCCCAGAACAGGTGCATAAATCAAACAGCTGAATTTGAGTCTGAAAATAAGGGGGAATCCAAATCCTAAAGTGCTTTTCCTTTCAAAGCTTGTACTTTGTCACGTTCAGTTGCACATGACTTGGGTTTTATTGGTTTCACGGTGAACAATCAAATAGCAAAGTGTTCACCAAATCTGGTGGATTTTAACCAAAACCACGTTGTCATTCACAGCTAAATCATTGCACAGACCTCAGGTCCAAAGGCAGGGTGTGCCAAGAGCTCCTTCCCACTTGTTATAGCACAATCCATCGTGGGATGTGCCTACCCTGGGACACAAAGTCTCTTGAATTTGGCAAATACCCCTCTCCAGTACCACTTCCACCGCAGAAACCTCCTCTCCTCTTCCTCTGAGAGCATTTAAGAAAGAGAATTCAGCTGAAAAGTCCAGATGCAGCAAATACACCACTACTCTGTTCCCTCCTAAGAGTATTGATCCCATTAAAACGTGCTGCTTCATGCTGGAAACGTTCCTGAGCCACTCCTGCTTCCACTGGGCAGCCGAGGGAAAGCAGCACCACAACAAGGCAGCACCACGGACAAGGGAGGCAGATTTTAAATGTGTAGCATAAGAGAATCATAGTATTTGAAATTAAACCACTATACTGAGGTTAGAATATAATATTGAACCACTAAGGAACAGAAGATGGAACCTCCTGAGGAAAGATCAATGTGTCAGCCAGGAAGGGATGGAGTCATTGGCCAGAATTGGCATTCCTTAGAGAAATAGCAAAGCAAAATGAGCTAGAAACAAGCTGACTGGGTGAAATGAAGGGGATAATCCTCCATTTTTCACAAAAGCCTGCAAGGAAATTAGTTGCCAGCACCGGCTACAGCCTTGCAGAGTGATGGTGAAGAGGAATGCTCCATGAGTAGTGGGGACTTGCTTTATTCTTCATCAATATTATAAATGAGAAATAATATTGAAATTCCCTGCACGACCTCACCACTGCTGCACAATTAACAATGTTTTGCCTTTAGATTTTACCCACATTCCAACAGAATTCTCTGTGGCACCCAGGCTGGTGGGGGACAGAGGAAGGGACACCCAGCAGAACGGGCAGATGACAGCCCGGTCCTTGCACCTCACCGGGTCAGGTGCAACTTTTGGACATTGCAAGCCTGGAAAGGCAAGCAATACCTCTTCAGGTTTATAAATCCCATGTCATCTGCACACCAGGTCTGTGAAAAAAAGTACTGCTGTTTCAACTACCGTCAGCAGTTACAGGGAAGGGGAAGAGAGGGGGGAGGGAAGAAATACAAAGTAAACGCGTACCCAAGCCTTTCTGATTCAACTTAATATCTCCACTTCTACTGGAGGAAACAGTATTAGGGTGGATATGAAAGTGGCTGCACTGGATCTGAGCTGGGCAGGCTTCTCTGCTCCTCACAAAGCCAGTTACACAGGGAAAATTAATCAGTTCCAACAAATTGCCATCCAGGTGCAGATCCTGAGTCACGGCTGGAGCTTTTAGCAAGAGCTGGTCGTTTGCAGTTACACACACACAGCAGGGTGGGAATTGGAGAGTATTAACACCAGAACAGCCCAGGTCACATTGTAGGCACTTACACAGAAGAGTTTTGGGGTATTACTTTACTTTTCAGCAGTGCTGAGTCTGTAATCTGTGTCATTCCCAGATTCATTATGCTACCATATGGTTTCCTTGCACAAATGGGCCCAAACTGAAGGAGCCACAGAGCTCCTCTTCCTCAGAGCATCCGTCTTGAAAATAAGCAAGAAGCAATAAGGAGAGCAACAGTCCTACCCCTCCACTGTCCCAGCCAATGTCTGCTCAGAAACACACCCAAAATCCCTTCTAGAAGTCCCCTTGTCACCCTAACGGGATTGCAGCAATCCCAGGCAAGCCAGTTCCAGCACATCATCGTTAATGCCAACCCATCAAGGATGCTAAACCACGTTTACAGCCCCGGGAGCACACCCAGGTTATGGCATGGGTAGAAAGGGAGGTTCAACCACAGGCACTCCCCAGGAGGACACGGAGAGGCTGCTCCCTCAGAGTGCCCAACCCCTGCCACCACGAGCAGCCGGGCACAGCGAGGGATGGCAGCGGGACCCTCCCAAGGGGAGGCAACATCTGCAGCCTGAACAGCAGGGTTGGCCAAGCTTGTAGGGAAAAGACATGGCATCTACACTGAAGTCACACCCAACGCTTCTCACATCAATGATTTGCAAGTCAAGGGCGCATCAGGCTGGGAACCTGAGGGATCCTGGTGATTCAGCTGCTGCAGAAGCTTGAACACACCATGTCATTTAGGCCACTCGATTGTGCTGCTGCTGCTGCCCAGCAGGAGGATCTCCAGCCCCCCGGCTGGGTTGGAAAGAGCCCGTTGCAAGCAGGATGGAGCCAGGGGAGATCAGCATCACCAAGGGATGCATTTCAGGGAAATAGTCACCCTGAAACGAGAACATAACAACGCACCACTGTGTCTGTTCTGTCAGGAAAAGCATCTCCTTCCAGTATCTCTGTACGCAAAGACAATGCTCAGACTGAGAAAATAAATAGTGAAGTGCATTAACCTTATTATAGCACTCCGTGCTGCAGCAAAACCTCTGTTGGTTTTAGTCCCTACTCTAGCAACTACAGAAAAGTTTTGCTGAACCAAGATTTAATAAAATCATGAAAAATAATTTCAAATATTACCAATGTTACTGAGCCAGAACTAGTTTTTGCTGTATTGAACCATCTACACAAAACCACACATAGGAACAAAACCAAAATGGTTCAAATGAAGGTTGAAGTAGCCTCAGGGATCCGATTTTCAGAGATCACTTAGGGGCAGATAAACAGTGTGCTAATTATTGTTAATGGAATATATTCTCATAGACAGCTCTGTTAGCCATGGAAGGAGACACCCACCTTCTGCAAATGTGTTTGCATTGGAAGGGACCCTAAAGCCCATCCAGTGCCACCCCTGCCATGGGCAGGGACACCTCCCACCAGCCCAGGGTGCTCCAAGCCCCGTCCAA
>JAWWMP010000023.1:1165194-1192065 GCA_035047865.1 Dendrocincla tyrannina
GCAGCCCCAGCTTCTCTGGGCACCCTGTGCCAGGGCCTGCCCACCCTCCCAGGGAAGGATTCCTTCCCAATATCTAAGTGAATCTCCTCTCTGCCAGTCTGAAGCCATTCCTCTTGCCCTGTCACTGCAGTTCCTGGGGAAGGGTCCCTCTCTGGCTCCCCTGTAGGTCCCTGCAGACACTGGAAGGGTGAATCCCTTCATTGCAGTACTTGTTGCCTTTGCCTGTGAACAGCAAGTACCCTGGAAGCACTGACTGATTGCTTCCCATTTGCTTTATGCTGTGGCCCCACAATTCCAATTTAAAGTAGTAATAATAATGATTATTATTATTTTTTAGTATTGGAGCCCAGAATTGGCTGTTATCTCTTTATCCATTTGGCTGTAATAGAGCATTGCTCTGGGAAAAAAGAAACCGCTGTTACAATAGCCTCAAAAATAATTGACTATAATAATTATTTCCCTTTACATGAAGATTTCTTCAGCTGTTCCATGGGGTTTTGCTGTGATTACTGAAAGCTGCAAAATCTGACACAGAAACACACGAATTCTTTTTTTCCCTCTCTTGAAATAGAAGAAGGAAAAAGCCCTTTCTGTTCTCTCCCACCTCCTTAGCAGATGGCGATACAGCTCCACACCTCCCCCGGCCAGCTGGAGGGAATGCTACAGGGATGCTGCAGGAGAATTCCTCCCCCGGCTCCAGTTTAGAAAGAACGGGTAGAGGGAGGTGGGAGGTGGCGAAGCCCCCGCGGGGATGCCCCCAGCCCCCCACCCACCTCCCGTTCCCATATGGGCCTCCTGCCACTCCAACCCCTCGACATGACTCTTCTTCCTTAGCTCCATCATCCACCCTGTTTTCCCTTCTCTCCCGCCTCCATCAGCTCATTCCAGTTCCCACCCAGCACAGGCGGTGGGAATTTCCCCTTTTCCTCTTCCCCTCCCATCCAGTTTTGTCCTTCTTCATGGAAAGGATCAAACATTTCTGCAATTTCTCAGTATCATGAGCTTTTCCACGGCATGAAATAGGAGGGGAAATGTCACAGGATCATCATTTGCTCTATCAGGTCTCTGAGAATGGAGGAAGGAAAGAGAAGACGGAGCTGGCTCTGCCCACACCTGAGGTTGTTGCCCAGAAATTCAACACAACCTAGGGAAGGGTGTGGTAAGAAATCCTGTCCTACTGCAGCCTAAAGTCCTGGGCTGAGCTTAAAAAACAAACCCAAAATGTCCTTATCAGCATTAGCATTCCAACCATCAGGTCCCGTGAAGACACAGCACCTGCCCCTAAACATTCATCCACTATGCAAAGCAGTGTAATTTGAGATATCATCACCCACCCACACTAAAGCATCGGGAGCTTCTGCAAGTCAAGCGAAGCACAGAATGAAATGACTGGTCAGGACCAAAGGCCAGGACGTGTTGAAGTCCTCCTGAAGTTCCGCTGAATTTTGCTGGGGATTTCCCTGTAATTTTCTGAAATGCTGATAAAGCAAGAGCCGATGGTTCTGACCAGGAGGAAACCACCTTCAAGCACATCAAAACCACTCTACATTCTGTAGAGCACAAAGTTTTGAACAGGTTGTATTTGTATACACATCGTAGCACCAGATTTGGGTAATAATTATATATAAATATCCTCTAAATTTAAATTATCCTCTAACACTTGTTGCCACTGTATAAAAGGAATTCTGCTCTGATCAATAATTGGAAATCAATTACAGAGCTCTGTGTGCAGCAGATGATTACTCTCGTGACTCTCTATTACAAGCACTTGTAAGGGTGGTAATCCGTCTTAATAATTCTTAAATCATGTATGAATATAGAAGTGCCTGTGGCAATATTCAATTCCTATTTAAGTCCATGGAAAGCTGCCTGTTTAAATTATACAGAAGTTAAATTTCTCCTGAAATGCACTTTGATGTGACTCTCTGCAAATACACGTTCGCCACGAAATCACCTCATCTTTTAAACAGGTACCTGGAAATGCTGCTCTGATTCAGGCTCTGCAACCAATTCTGCTTTTGTTCTCCACTAGATGTGATTTATAATTTCCCCCTTTCCTATTAATAAATCCCAAGGCCCGGGCAGTGTATTGGCAGGTCCCTTTCTCAGGAACAACCCCAGGTCTGCAGTGATGGACTCCAACGTGATGCTTTCATATTTCAGCCCTGAGTTCAGCCGGGGACTATTGACTCACCCCTCCCGAGGCATAAATCACATTTTTCTCACTTCCATGGTCTGCTTCACTCCTAATTTCTCATTAGAGCAGTTTTAGTGACCCAGGAATGCTGGAGTATTGAGTAATGTGCATTTGATTGTTAAGGGTTTGGTTTTTCCCCATTTTTTATTTAAAACCCAGGCCTAAATGGAGGTTCCTGGAGGAGCTTGTGGTGAGTCCTGACAGCTCCCACCACTAAGCCCTGGATGGTGATGTCTTTGTGCCTCATTTTCTGACACATGTACAGGGATTTCTGTGGTCTGTTAGAGCAATTTCAGAGCTTCCTTCCCCAATGGATTCATACATTTCCAAGTGTATTTTTCCTTCCTCTATAAGAAGGCAAGTCTACCACACTGCAATTCTAAGATACTGTAGCTGGAGCTAAACTAGTCCTCAGACTCCAATAAAAAAACCCAACAAATACTGTTTGGGTTCAGCTTTTCAGCAACACAGACTATTTTCTGAGTGGTTGTTTGGAACCCAAGTACAACACGAGGGTCTCACAGGACCAGATTTAAATACAGCAGCAACTGGAACAAATCCAATAAAGTTTCTTCTTCCTGCAAAATGATCCTTCACAAAATAAAAGCTAAAGCACAAACAAGGCTGCCCAGCACTAAAAACCCAGATTACATCCCTGGATAGCCACACCTGGAAGGCACAGAGAGGTTTCCACAAGGACACAGAGCACAGGCTCCCTAAAAATCATGATGGATGTCACTGAGTTTGTTTAAATGCTCTATTGTGTTTTGTGGGTACCATTTTTTCCACCCACAGAAGAGGGGAAACAGTGTTGGTGGTCCCTGCTACGTCCCAGGTGAGGCAACAGCCTGAGAAAGCAGCATTTCAGAAATGGGTTTTGGGAGGGCTTAATATACACGATCCCCCAAACCCAAAATGCCCATAAAACCAAAACCCCACTCCCAAAAACACACAACCCAAACCACGTCAACATTCAGGAGCTTCAGGGGTCATAAGAAAAACCCCAGGACACAGTTTCAGCTTATCTGAAATATCCATGTCACAAAGAATTAAGACATAGTGAAATTAAACTTTAAATATTAAATTACAGTGAAATATAAGTTCAGCCTGCCAACAGCATTAATTTAGAACAACAAAAATTATGCATTATTTCAAACTCTAATTCAAGACCCACAAGAAAAAATAAAGAGCCTAAGAAATATTTAAAGAAAATATTAATTTCATTTAAAGCTGTTTTTCTACCAAAACAAAATAAGGGCGGATACATTTCCTTTGCCAGCTTCAGAACCCACAAGCTCCCAAAAATGTGGAGGAAATGGAAAGCAAAAATAGCAACAGTCCCAATTCAGCAGCTGTGACAGGAGGGTCAGTCCAGGTTATTGATCAGCGAGTACAGCCCACGTGGGTCAGGCCAGGTTAATAAAATCCTTCTCTGCTTTTCCTTGGAGATCCCCTTTTTGGCTTGGATGAATGAGCACCCCCTTCTCCAGAACGGAAAAGGGAGGTTTCCCCTTCCCCAGCCCTTACAGCAGTCTCTGGTACAAGGCCCTCTGTGACTGACACAGCATCAATTCCTTTATTTCTACTTCAGAGCAAACAACTCAAGGATTGAATAATTCAACAAGATGATTTTCTAAGTAATTTCTAAATATAAGGGGTTTATGTGCTTTTCCATCCAAAGGAGACTGAAATGAAAACGTCTGCCAGGCTCTTGGCTCTCTAAATTACTCCTCACACCTCCTCAGCCACCTTTGCTTATCTATATTGTTTCTGAGAAAAACCTGTTGGTTCCCTGACATCTGAAACGGTGATAAAGGGTGATTGAAAGCTGGGTCTGTCAGATAGGCAACAGTTATCACAGCCTGATTTGGAGCCTGGAATTATACTGTGTAATACCAGCTCCAAAGAACACACCTCGAAAATGAATTTATGAGTGGCCTTTTCTAGATGTGAGGATAAACTTCTGGTAATAGAAAAGAGTCTGTGAGCTGATGGATCAGCCTCTCATTGATGAGGGGTAGATATGCTTATGCTGCACTGGGAATTTCATGGATCAGGAGAAGTCCCTTTACCCTAATTAAATGTCATAGATAAACGTCTTCAATTTTCAAATCATTTATCCTTCTTCCTGTTCAGTTTCAAAGCAGGGGAATTGAACTGATGGAGGCTGGAAGCACATCCATATCCAGGAGATAATTGCCTGTGGGAGCGAGAGAAACCCCCAGCCATCCTTCCTGAGCAGCCCTGGTCCCCTCCAGGAGCTGGGGAAGGCAGGCAGGAGGGAGGACTCGCTCAGCACCATCACCAGCAGCTGGACTGTGGGGTGGCCACAGAGAAGAGAAAGCGCCCATTGCTCTGGGCCTTTCCCAGCTCTGGGAAGTGTCAGCCCCCTGCCCAAGGTCCAGTGTCCAGACTGAACTGGCCAAGGTCTGCCTGAGGCAGGGAGAAGCAGAGCTTGGGACACACAAGGGAATCTGAGGCTGAAGGAACTCACGGCTTCAGGCAGCAGCTGAGTGGGATGTTTGTCATCACAGCTCTGGGCACAGAGGCACAAATGCCACCAAAAGGTCATTTTCTTATCTATCCTTTATATTCCATCCTCCAGTTTTCCCAGCTGCAGACAAGGGTAGCTTTCCCAATGGCTTGCCAGGGTATTTTGAGGATAGCTGTGGTGCCACCAAGACATTAGTGAATTACTTTCTTAATAAGATGCTCAGATACAACATTAATAAGATCTGACATTCCATGGAGAAAAACATTGATGCTTCAGAATTTTAAAAAGGAAGCCACAAAGCCTTGAGCAAACTCAAGACTCTTGTGAAAGCTTGACTGCCTTGATCTTTAGGACTCTCAAAGTTATGATGTCCTGGGACCAATTTGCATATTGTCCCCATACAGAGATGAAAGGTCTACAAGGAGGTCACCCAGACCAGCTCCTCTGTACTCCAACAACAAATGAACCACCTCGAAACATAACAAAGACATTTCACAGCTTCTCCACTCAACTACAAATACGTTCAGCTCATTGAAAGTCATGAACTCAGAGTTGTGTGAAGTTTTCCTTTGGTCCTAAATAAAATTTAACATCACAAAACGTATTTTAGGATTATTTAACAACAGGAGATTTACAGACAAGAGAGTGAGTTCATACAAGTGGCCACAGCTGACTGAACAAAAGAACCTCCAGTTGGTGTCTAATTAATAATCTCATTACTCTGATGAATCAGCTTCTCTTATCTGCAGCACAAACACCCTTCCCTCTTACTTTATCCTGCAGAGCAAGGCACCCAGGCTGTGCATGGAGATGGAGATCAAGGGTGCTCACCCACCAGGTTGAATTACATCCACATAATCCACACACTGTTTCCCCCCCCCTAAAATTTGGTAAATAACTGTAAAACACGAATAGTGAGCACTTGCCCTCCTAGCAGAGGCCAGGCCCTCTGACACGGCCATGGCCAGCACAGGAGCCATTCTGCCAACTCTCCACCGCCAAGGACTAGTCAGGGTGCCTGTAGGTGCAGCTGGAGCTGCACAAACAATTCTCCCAATGGCTAGAATTGCTCACAAAAGTCAGAAATAAAGCGTCTCAGCCTCAGTGTGAGACTAAGAAAATCATAGAAGCATGGAGTGGTTGGGGTGGGAAGGACCTTAAAGCCCCTCCAGTGCCACCCCTGCCATGGGCAGGGACACCTCCCACCAGCCCAGGGGGCTCCAAGCCCCGTCCAACCTGGCCTGGGACACTCCCAGGGATCCAGGGGCAGCCACAGCTTCTCTGGGCAAACTAAATATTCCAGTCCATGTCCCAGGAGGAAGGAAAGACCATATGGGAGATGAAGGGTAGGAGGAACCTGAGCAGTGGAGGCTCATCAATCAGGGCTGGGAGCCACAGCTCAGTGGAGCACCCTCAGCACAGGCAGCAGAGGAAAGGGGATGGATCATTGTGGGTAATAAAAGAAGATAAAAACAACAACCCTTCTCCTCTTCTCCCACAAAGAGTCACTAAAAAATACTGTGAAAATAGCCCCATAAACGTGGCAGTGAAACACTTGCTGTGGTTACTACAGACACCAGCAGGTGGGAGGAGAGGGAAGGAGTGGTCAGTGTGCCAGGATGCTGCCCAGATCCTGGAAATATTTTATTAAAAATACACTACAGTGAAAATTTCCAAACAGCTCAAGCAGTTTCCTCGGGAGTAGCCACAGTAAACACCACTTTGGTGTGTTTAACAACCTCCCAACGAGTCAGATATACAGCAAAGCTCGAGCTGAGGTTAGCAATAGTGTTTTTCTGTTCATTCCTTTCCCCAATCCTGATTTAAGAACCTTTTTCATGGAGAACAGACACTTGCACTTAGAGTAAGGTCATTAAACCACAATAAAAAAAAGGGAAAAAGAAACATAGCCTTTGGAGTTACTCCATGTCTGGTTATGTAAGCACCTCACCAACCCTTTCCACCCCCAGCACATCCTCCCGAGGTGCCCACGAGCCTCCTCCCCGGCACAGCCCGAGCTCTGGCTCCAGGGCCAGCCCCACGCCCTGGAGAGGCTGAAGTACCAACCCTGACATGTTTTATGAGTTAATTTGCTGTGATTTAGTGCCCTGCACAGCAGCACTAAATCTTCACCTCCTTTTTACTGCTTTAAGCAATGCTTTAACTTCTTGGTAGCCACACAAGCTGGTGCTAATCCTTTTGTATTTATTTGTTCAATACCCTGAAAAGAGCAAAGCGCTTTCTTTGCTGGAGGATGAGCCACCCAACCGAAGTTATGAAGCCCTATTTTTTCCAGGCACTTTTCCCGATCAAGCATAGATAACAGAAAATAAGGGGAAAAAAATACCACCCCCCAAATCCAGCAATTGCTCTCTCTTTGGAGGTGGCTGCTGTATTTTACAGTCAGATTAAAAGGTTTTCCCTGGAGCATTCAGCACCCCCAGTCCCCCAAACTGGGGGGGAGGATGGATAGCTCCTGGAGCTTCCCCTGCCTTTTGCTTTTCTGAAAATACCAAGATAATTTTGTCCTAAAAATCTCTGTAGTTTCCTGGAGCAAAATCTCTAGGAGGTACATGAATTAGCATATGATAATCAGACAGAGGGAAACCTATCCCAGTGTTATCTCAGTGTCTTATGAGAGGAGCATCAAAGGGTCCCTGCCCAGCACAGGTAAGGCCACCGAGCCCCAAATGACACAAGCCAAGCTAACAGGGGATGAATCCAGAGAACGTTGTCCAGTGTGACCCTGTCAAATCTATAAATGCTGCAAAACATGCCGGGCCTTGAACTGTGCTGGTTGAAGCCTCAGGTTGGAAACGTTTCCTTAGCCAGGGAATATTGGATAAATTGAAAAATGGATGGACACGGAGGTCCACCGAGTATATTATGGGATGCCATCCCGTGAATGGCAGGCAGCTCCCACAGTGCTGAGAGAGGTTCCCACCCATCTGTTAATAAAGATACACAATCGTGTTCTGAATATTTGTCATTTTGAGTCCAGTCCTCAACAGTTTATCCTGGAAAAACCCACAGCTTCCAGGCCATAAGAAACTCCTGACGTGGCTGGAGCTGGTTCCATCACATATCCTGCACAAGAGCCTTTTCTTCTCCCTTTTGCCATTTCTTAGCAGGAGTTACTACGCTTGAATAAACTTAATAGAACAATTTCATTGTTCTGTTGCTGGCCCTGAAACCACATTATTGTTGTTCAGCGGCACTGGTCTCACACTGGAAAATGCACATTGATGGAATTCTGCTTTCATCCAGGAAACCAAAGGCTCCTGCATCCAGACATCCGGAATTGTACCTAAGCGGGGTTTGTCCTCTACGGGAAATTATTGCTAAAACAGGAAAAGAGTGGGGAAATATCTCCTCCCATGCAGGGACAGCAATGACAAAGGGTGAACAGCAGGAGATGTTGCTCCTTTTGCCTCTCTGAACGCAGGGAACATCCCTGTGACCCCCGAGAGAGGGGAGGGGTCTTTCCCCCCTCATACTGCCTGGGATCCCATTCCCAGAACGGCACAGCCAACACAAACACACGGGAAAGGAAGACCAGCAGGAACTTCAACCCATCTTTCATAAGTTCTTGCAAAGAACTCTAAAAATTGGCTCTAAAAATTAACTGAAGGTCCCAGTTTGGGGCAAGAGGAAAGTTCAGCCTGAAGTTGTATCCCAACAGTGAATTCCCGGGGAGTTTCCTCACTGGTTTACAAGAGTTCAAAAGAAACTCAGAAATCCAAACCAAGCAAAAGAAACTCAGAAATCCAAACCAAGAACAACAGACCAATGATTTTCTGCTGAGACTAATTTAAAAATCAGCTTCTAAATGCAAGTCTGTCTTTTTGCACTTGTGGCTGCTCACTGACATGAAAGAAAATGCTGATATATATATATTAAAAAAAAAAAACCTCAATCAATCAATATAATTAAAACCAAAAATCACCCAAGCCCTCAGATTTTCAGGGCAGGTGGTGGAACCCTGTCAAAACTCAGTCCTCTGGCCCCAAACTATACATTTGGAGCTTCTGTTTTAAGCTTTTCCATGGCTGGTTTTCTTAAGGTTTGGGAATTAAAAAGGATACAAACAAGCAAGAGAATGAAGCCAACATTTGCAAGTGATGAAGTTTATGCCACATAGGTATTACTATTGTATTTTTACAGTTCAAATATGCAAAATCAGAAAAAATTGGCACATAGAGTGTATCTGTATGTAAAACACCCTCCAAGTCTGCCAAGCAGCTTCATTTGCAACTATTAGGCTCCCAGAGCTAAAATATTCCCCAATTAAAGTAACAAGAAGCAGCACTGAGATATTTTAAGTTTTCTTTTCAAGTCCACTCTGCAGTTGGCTGCAGCCTGTGGCCATGGAGAGCCTCTCCCTGCCAGGTTCAGGGGCAGGATTTATCATTTGCACTTTGATTTGAGATGTGAATTCTAGCCAACGTGATTCTCCTTTTTTTGACCAAGTGAACATGATTTTTACAAGGATAAAAAAGCACCTAACTAATGTACTGGAGCTCATCCTGTGCTACCAAGACTCAGCTATAAATAAATGCATGAAATGGGTTTTTCAGAATTTAGCAGAAGTCAAGCAAACTTAAGGATTTCAGCTGGAGTCCTGCAGAGTTTCTAGCAGTAAAAAGAGCAACTCCAAAACCCAAGGAGTCTGAGAATCACAGAATTGTTGAGGCTGGAAAAATACTCTGAGCCCATCGACTCCCCCAGCACTGCCAAGGCCACCACTGAGCCATGTCCCCAAGTGCCACATCCACATGGCTTTTAAATCCCTGCAGGGATGGGGACTCCGCCCCTGCCCTGGGCAGCTGTGCCAGGGCTGGACAGCTCCTTCCATGAGGAAACTGTTCCTGACGTCCAGCCTAAACCCGAGGCTGTTTCCTCTCATCCCGTCCTTTGCTATTTGGGAGCAGAGCCCGACCCCACCTGTCTCCAGCTCCTTTGACTCAGGGCAGCAGCAGCAGCACAGCCTGTCCCCAAAAAGGCCAGGGGTGGCCGGCAGAGCAGCCCCCTGTGCATCATCCCAGCCCCAGCCCCGGGCTCACTGCAGAGCTGGGTATTCCCAGGGCAGGAGGAGGCAGCTCCGTGCCAGGGACAGCCCAGCTCACCACGGTGATTTCAACTAGGACAACAACATGCAAACAAACAAGCCTGGAGTGCTGCTTTTACTAATAAAAATGTGTCAAGATGTACTGCTCAGCAAATTAGGTTGCTTTAGGGAGGTTATTAACTCAGCCTAGTTTTAGCAAAATAATGTCACAAGAGGCGAATACAGAAATAGATCCTTTGAGGGCTCTGGAGGTATCCCAGAGGTTCACAGGAGCAGCTTTAAAGGCATTAACCTCTAACCAAGGAATGCTTCTTTTGATTCAGAGCACCACATCAGTGTGGAGAAAAACTACCTACTTTTTTAAAGCTTTACCCAGAGAACATTAACTTGAATATTTTTAAAATCCACATTAATTACGGGCCAAAAATATGTATATAAAAATATCTTCTAAAGAAACTGTTCCGAGGTAGATCACATGTGATGAAAGATTATATCTAATTAGAAATACACAGCAAATTGCCATGAATTATTTAAATTTATCTCGAAAGATACCAAAATTTTAGGGGGAAACATTTTTTTACCCTGCATTGCCTCTGCTCTCTCTTCTCAGCACCAAAGCCATGTGATGAAAGGATTTTTCTCCCAACTTGCCTATTCCACCAGGCCAAGGCGCTGCTCGGATGGGAGCAGGGAGCGCTCAGAGCTGAGCTCCGGGAGCTGCAGGGCTGCAGACCCAGCTGGGGGAGCACAGACACCAATGCCAAGCTGAGCCCCCATTGACACGGGCCTGAAAATGCCACCCGAGAACACGCAGAACTTGTGCCAACGAGGAGCAGCTCACGGAAGCCAAAGCGGTCTGAGAACTGGCGTCACTGCCTAAGCCTCGGAGGGAAAATGCTTTTTAATATCGCTGTTAATACACCTGCACGGGGGCTAATCCTCCGGTAAAGCTTTTTGATACTCTGAGTTGTCATAGCAAAAAGCGGTGGTTTAATTTGTCCCCAGGAAATCCCAGCTCGTCACCAACAACCATCCCAGGGTTTTGTCTTTCACCAGTGGCACCTCAATGTCAGCTGATGAGGCTGATTACACAGGAGTGTTGTGATTAGAGAGACAGAGTGGATTAGAAACAAATCCTCTAATCAATCCTAATTACCAGATATTAATGCAATTCGTTGAGCAGTTTTGGTGAACACCAGCTCGACTTCTTTAAGGAGAAATTAAATTAGTGTCTCCATTCCAGAAGTGCTAAAAAATAGATCAGTTTGGGCCATATTAAAGCCTGCAGATAAGCTCCAAGGGAATATGATCCCAGCCAGTTCTTGGTACGTGGGACAGCTTTACACTGCATCTGGAGCTCGGTCCTGGGCCAAGCTGTGTGCAGAGAAGATGCTCCTGAATGTAACCCTCCAATCCTCTCCTGTGCTGAGTGATCCACTCATGAAAAAGCAGCCAAAGAAAAAAAATATTAAAAAAAAAAATCAACATTCAGTACTCTTTTGGAGTCCTCTCCCCCTGCATTTTTTCCTCCTCTTCCATCAAATGGCCTGACCCTGATGATAGAAATACCTCATTTCCAATTGCACGTTATGGGGAGAGGGAGGGACCCAGGACTGGTTTAGGAAGCGCAGGTATATCAACCTACATAAGTGAAATGCACACAGAATACACACAGAACCTGTTTTAAAAACAGCTATTTTAGCAAAAATTAGAGGTTACTTACCTGCCCATCACACCACCCACCACCAGGCAATTAAACCACCGGGGCAGAAAATCACAGGTCATTTCCCCAAATTCCAGTGCAGCTTCCTGGGAGGTTCTGGAGCCCTGAACCTCCACGTGAACACCCGTTGTGTGCCAGGAGAACATTTACTCTGTGCCAGGCCCTTCACCACAATCAGGAGGTTACAATTATCCCCCCCTAGGGAAGGCAATTGAACAGGAGAGCAGGATTTATACCCCGAAGAGGGCAAAGCTCATTCCCAGGCAGGCTGAGCCAGGGCTGGGCACTGGCATGGTCCCGAGGGGAGTGCCAGGTGAGCCCTCTCCCTCTCCAGTCCAGCTCCCAGGCTGTATCAAGCACAAGAAAAGGGATTCCTCGGGCTCCACCTTTAAACACAAGGACTCCAAGAATAATTTATAGAACCCTAAGGGTCACCCACCAGTCAAATGTTCTCCATTACAGGGGGTTCTGACCTTTCTTGTCATCTTGCTGTTTCTGTACTTAAATAAATCTAAACATTTTCCTAATTACTATTTGCCACAGGAATTTTATGATTAGTTGGCTAATTCCTTTAAAATATGCAATCACATTTTCATAATGTATTCATTACCCTCTCAATACACTATTCTTGAAACGCTAGTTTTCCATTGAGAACATATTTCTGTATTAATTTCCATAAAACAGTTTTAAAAACGAGATTAATATACTTTTTACTTACTACGTAAAAAATAATTTGTGATTAAACCTGAATGAATAATTTGCAATTAATATCTCATTTGAGGGGTTTAGGTTTTCTCTTCCCCCGCCTTGAAATTATCCTTGTTCAGCACTTTATTCGGATTTCATCTGCAAGCCTTGAAACCTGAATAGTTCATAATATTCCAGACCTAAGTAGACATGAAATTATTTCAAATACCAGAATGATGGAAAAGCCTTGCACTCAAAACAATTGAGAAATTAAAACTTTGTCAATAAAGGCTGCTGAGCAATTAGCAATTCTTAGGATTAACCTGTTTTTCTAGCCTTCCAAAAAGGAAAAAGAGCCCAGGAGTTCACCTAAGAAGTCAGCTTTGAACCTTTTCTCCCTATCCCTTTTTTCCCAGTGTGCAGAACACAGGAGAAATAAAATCCCTATATATGAGAGTTAAGGTTAAAAGATGGTACTGTGAGCTGGGTTCCCATCCAACCTCAAACCACCACTGCATTTTTGCCTTTGTTTTGGTTCTGAGATGGGAAACCACGAGGGAAAGTCAATTATTCTTCAAAATTTTCAGTTTCCCAGCAGGCAATAAAAACCCCCCACTGGGCTTCACAAACCCTATTTGCAAAGGACGTTCAGGGGAAGCAGCACCTCGTGAACTCTGAACTTTGCAGAATCACAGAATCCTTTGGGTTGGAAAAGACCTTGGAGTTCAAGTCCAAGCCCCACTGCTCTCCTGGCTGGGGTGGCAGCCCCTGGAGCAGAGGAGATCCTTTAACTCCATGCACTGGCCCACGGTCCACGGGGAAGTCACCAGAGCTGCCTCCAGCAGGGTCAAGGCTGAACACACCACTCAGAAGAGAATTTTTAAAATTGTATAATGCCTGAAAAGTGTCAAAGTCTGCACACAGGCCAGCAAGCCTGGGGCAGAGAACGTGCCCTCCAGCCCAAACAGCAGCCTGGGTCCTCTGCCCAGGCACCGTGGCCCTTCAAAACACATCTCACTTAGACAGGGCAACTGCCTGGAAAACGGAGCCACATAAAAGGGACTCAAGCTAAACAACCAACACATTACTGGGCTATAAAAATCAATATTAATTTAGGACACTCCAAGACAAGTAATACTGGAAATAGTGTCATGGAATTTATGGATAAACATACAGGCTTTTGCTCATTAGTTCTAACTAATGCTGAACAACTGAGTCAACTGCCTCACTGTGAGTGCAATAAATCTGGGTTGTAATGGTGGGGCTGTAAATTATTGCCAGAATTTTCCATACAACAGAATTAGATTTTTATTGTTGAAAAAACAGAAATAACATACACAACTCTGCCTATATGGAAGTTCCTGGAGCAAATCTGGGATAACATCTTTACCTTGAGTAGAGGGTAATGTCACCTTTGGGTGTTATAAGTCTCCTGCCAGAGTTTTCTGAACTGGAACTTGGACTTGGTAGAAAAAGAAATCCAGCAGATGCCACAAACTATAGCAGGGGAACCTGTGATCAAGGTACACACTGCTGTCATTGGACTGGCTCAACAACTTTGTCATTTCCAATGTTCATTTGGAGGTTGAGACCTAAAAAATCCTGGCCATTTCTGGGCTGTTCAGCTCCCCTTACAAAGCCTGGAAGAGCTGTTGCTACAGACACTGCCAGCCAGCCCATGGCTTTGACTTCTCCAGTCTGGCTACCTGAGGATGCCAAGCCCTTGTCCCTCAGCTCAGCTACCACTGGCTGTCTCAGAAACCCACACAGCAAACCAGCAGCTGCAAAGTCTTGGGAAACACAAAAAGAAAGCAGGAGTCACTTTTCCAGACCCCACAAAGACCACAAACGCTCCCAACAGCACCTCAAGTTCCTTTATCAGAGCACCCTGTGTAAATATCCCACCTTTAGGTAAAATCCACACACTGCCCTGCTCATCCAGCCAGCACTGATGGGGAAAACACATGGAGACAGGGGAAGAGAAGCTGGAGGGTCCAACTGCTCTGTCATAACCAGCCAGACCCTCTCAGGGACAAAGTCAGCACAGCCACACATGGAATTACGGAGGGTCTACGTGGGGGCTGCACCTCCAGGGCATTCAGGAGATCTGCGGCACAGGGACAGTCACCCAGGTCACCCCAGAGCCCCCTCACACTTGGATTTTCTCCCAGCCCACACTGGGGAGTCACAAGTGGCATTTGCTAAAGGCCCCAAACTCTGCCAGCGAGTTGTGCCCGTGCAGTACAAGGTGCGTTGAGAGAGCAGTGAGGGGTTTGGTCAAACAAAGCAATCATTTTATTCAAGTATCACATAAGTTTGGAGAATTTATGGATATCACCACTGGGAAGACATTTCTCCATTGTTGCCTTTTCTTAAAATATGACTGATCCAAAACTGGGGGGAAAAATAATGTCCTTTTGCACCCTCAGTTTTTTATAGTCATGCTTTTAGTCGGTTTAGGAAAATCCCTTTCCAAGTAACAGCTCTGTTTTTCAGAGCACGGCCCTTGGAAGATACAATGTCCCACAATACAGGAAATATATCAAGGAATTTTCATAATACACAATAAATTGATTTGGATTTCTCAAACTGATCAGATTTACACTCTTCTGATGACAAAATGGCTGAAGAAAATCTATATGATTGCCCTTTTTAGTAACCCCATTACATCATTCCTCCTCAGAAACAGCAGAGCATCTGCACAAGGACGTGTCGGCCCCCGTGATTTATTAGGAGTGGGGAAGCAGAGGAACACAACAGTGAGCTCTTGGCTTTTGTGTAATGTATAATTGAAAACTCTCACCGAGCTGTGCAATTTAGGAGATTTATTTTGCAGGGAGTCAAAAAAGTTATTGACAAAGTGTTAATAAAGCAGAATCACAGGAGGAATAAATGTCCATACGTGTGGAAGATCCAAACATCAGGACTGACTACAGAGATTTCCAGAGGGCTCAGCACCTTCCCAGAGAAATATTCAGTGCCTACAGCCCTGAAGTTCTTGCTCAAATAAATCTGTAGCCGGTTTTAAGACTAATACAAGCTGTATTTAATCCCAAGAGATTTACCACCATCGTCAGTAAGAAATTAAGATGCTACCAAAAATAAAAACACATCTTTCTTTGGGGAAGTCTCCTGACTTGACTTCTTCTCAACATCCACATTTGCTACAGGCTTAACTGGTTTTTCTTAGTTTTAGAAGCAAGCAAAGCCTTTTCTGAGCTGCACTTAACAACTAGATTTCACTTTCCCTTTTCTCTGGCTGACATGTGCTGCACTCCAGCCAGCCAAGCCAGGCTGTGAGTGATCAAACTGGGTTAAATAACACAGCAAGGCTGGGCATGCAAAGTTGTGAAGTGGTTTCATGGCTTGGACTTGATGGGATTAACTGCAGGAACCACACAGGGAATTAGAGGAGGCAGATTAAATATAGAAACAGTAACTGTGCAACTTGCCTGGTATTTCGAACCCTTCCTTCCCTTCCCCAACCACCTCAGCCTCAGCAGAGATTTCCTTGTCTTCCTTCTACAGATCTCAGTTTATTTCCCTCCCTCACCACCCCAGGGACCGCGTGGGTGACAAGCAACCCTAAGATGTGTTTAGGAATGCCCAAATAAAGACTGGGGGCACCTTCCTGCTGTATAAAAGCAGGTGTTGAAGGAGAGGGTGAACTTGCCAACCTGCTTAAATAGCTATGAAAATTAAGTGACTGAAATATGCTGCTGCTGCTTTTTTCAGAGAAGGAAACTGTGCAGGAACCACGTCCAGCTGAGGTGGCACCAGGGCTGGGCACGCTCGGGGGCAGCACAGACAGAGACTCAGGGACTCGGCACTGTGGGAGACCACGAGTCTTCATTTGCTCATTCATGAAGGAATTCTCCAGGGAGGTAATAAAGAAATAACTACCACTGACAGTAAATTAAATAGGCTGATGCTAACTTGAAATCTATATAGGAGGGAGACAAGGAAATGATGCCCAAGAGTTAATTAATTCATTTCTAACCCATTGCTTTGTCTACAAAGTACAAACACCTCACAGTAAGCTGAGGATGAGAACAAATCTGGAGATTCAGGCCACCATGTCACAGCAAAGGAGAAGATTCATATCACATATAATCTGAATAATTACCACATTCAGTTTGGTCCCCAACCCCAATAAAACTCAGCTTTGACCCATGATTTCTTCTATTTGGGAAATTTAAGAGGCCCATGGCGGGATTTTGGGATGAATGTGTAGGGCCTGGTGTAGGACTCAATGATCCTGGTGGGTCCCTTCCAGCTCAGGATATTCTGTGATTCTATCATTCTAAATAAATAGGTATTTTCTTTAACAGGACACTGTTAAACAGAGGTTCTGTACCTGCCTGAACACAGATCAAATGGCCTGTTCTGAAAATTCCTCAAGGCTTACTGATTCTCAAGGTTTGAAAAATTTTAGCATCTTCCCAGTTAGATGATAAAATAACGAATACAGAGATGACTTACCCCAAAATATATTTTATCTTATCTATATTTAAAGGTGCTGGAAAAGCAAATAAATGAAGAAAAAAGCTTTCAAAAACTAGGGAATTCAGAGCTGCCCAAATCATCTTCCTCAGTGGTTTGAGCAAGTCAGTGTCAAAGGGAAAGGAAGCAACTCCCCTTATCAACATCTCCCTCTCCCAACCTCTCCATGATCAAAAAGTCATATTTAACACAGGTTGAGCCCATGCTGACCAAAGGTCCTGCAGACAAATTACCCCAAATGTCAGTGCCCCTGTCAATCTGCATCACTCCCCCAGGCAGGGCAATCACATCCCCAGCACACGATCAGAGAGAGGCAAGTTTCCATATCTCTGGTTATTCATGCACTGAACAAGAATATTTGCCCAAAGCAACCCAGCACCAAGAAAAACATATTCGGGTGCACAAACAGGGGCATGTGGGAACCAGCAAATCCAAAAGGAAGAGCAACACAAGTTCACTCACTGGAAAGCAAAGGTTGAGGCTGGTCATGGCTTTGATCCGAAGGAACTGAGGTCACTGAGGTAACACAGGATGGAAAATGTTACTTCTCACAGTGAAACTGAACCTGTTCCCATGTCTCAAATATGCAAAAGACATCTATGGTTTTTGGAGTGTTACTGATGCGAATTACAACTCCAGCTTTTTATGCACTCATTTTTAATCATGGAAAAGAGATTTGAGTCATCTTCTTACAAGTCCCATTGCTTGTTAACTCGTGCCATCAGTCTCAAAAGTGCTTTCAGTGACTTCTCAATTCTTTCTCCTCTTCTCCCCGAGGCTAAACTGTAAATCTGCATTCTGCAGACTGTGCCAGGTCAATATTTTCTCTAAACACTAATATTTTCTACTCCATGGGCATTACCTGAAACCTCAAGGCCGAAGGTCCCACCAACACCTCCATACAAGTTCAAAAATATTCACCCAGATATTCAAATTCCACGCCTGCATTGGCTCAAAACTCATTAATCTGGAGGGCTTTGCATACATCTACATTTAACATCAAATTCTGAACCTCTTTTGACCAGATTCATGCACATTAATAGAATGGTGATCTGAGCAGCCGATTAGCCATGAAATCAGGAGCATTCAGCAGGAAAAGTCTGCAAAGATGAGGCTGCTGTGGGAGGCCCGTGGAGGTGCCAGTGCAGGGCTCTTGACACGGTAATTGCTTGGAGGAAACGTTCTACCTGTCAAACACTCTGCCAGCAACATCTCAGCCTTTAATGGCTTTAATTAAAGGGCTTACATTTAGCCACCTTGGTTTACACATAAAATTAAAGTTATACCGGCTGCCACTCACATCAACAAAGTGTTTTACGGGCTCTCACTTCTCTGGTCCTTTAGTTTTAACCCAGTGTGTTCCAGTCCCACAGAACCACACAGTCCTCTCTGCCCTGTGCCAATAAATCTTCATTACTGGGACACTGATATTGAACTGCAAGCACCTTCCAAGCAGGAAAAAACAGCCTTATTGCCACTGAAAGAAAGGATGGCTGGCAGAGCATGATTTATGGCAATTAGCAAGATTAAGAACCACAATTAACTGCAATTAGACAATAGAATATTAAAGGAGAAAAATTACCACGCAGTAAATAACTACATGGATGATGCAGCTTGCAGGGGATGAGGCAGAGCTGGGCAGCCTGAGCCACTGAAGGCTGTGCCATGCAGGGCATGGGCTGAGCACAGCCCCTGTCAGGGCTGAGGGGACAATGCACACCCTCGCACATGCAGGAGCCACAATTCCCTCTTCTTTGGGGAGTGGTTACAGCTCTGAAAGCTCCTGCAGCGACTGAGCAGTAAGTTTGTAAAGAAAAAGAGAAATGCAAGATGTTTACAAGACAGAAGAGGCATTTACAAAACAGAAGAGGCATTTACAAAACAGAAGAGGCATTTACAAAACAGAAGAGGCATTTACAAAACAGAAGAGCTTTTCCCGGACCACAAACAGCTTTGGTTTCTCTGGAGTAGATCAGCACCGTTCATTAAAGCCTTAAAAAAGGTTTCTTTGCTCCTGTGTGGCTCCTGTGCCATATCCTGCTCTCATCTCCCTCCCCTTGTCCAGCCCAAAGATCAGCTAGACCAGGACTTTTCCCCAGAGTTGTCATTAACCAACACGTTGTCTCCCTTCTCCCTCCAAAGGGCCAAACTTCTCCCCACTGGCAGCCCTGAGACAGAGGCTGTTCTGCACCCAAGCACAGCCCCAGAGGGAGGTGATGTTCTTCTGACAGCCACCTGCATTTTTCACAGCTCCTCATAAGGATATTGTCCAAGGCCCAAAATCCAGCCCTGCAGAAGGAGGGGGGGGAGCAGCAGCAGCTCTGCAGCCACAGAATTCACTGTGTCATTGGGCACAGGTTATTTCCTTCTTTGAAAGACACCTTGCCATCTAAGCAGGCCTTGAATACCCAGCTGAGGACCCGGAGAAATGGCAAGAGAATTGTAAAAGAAACATAAAAACTCCTGCTTGGGACCCACAAGAGGATTTTGTCCAACCTGCATCATTTCCATTTAGGAGAGGCAATAAATGCTCTGTCTATAAAAAAACATAGAACATCTTCAGAGGTCCTCAGGTGGAAACAACCAATAGCACTGACAAAAGCCACATCCATTTTATTTTACAGAAAGGTTTGGCTTGGAAGGGACCTTAAAGCCCATCCATCCCACCCCTGCCATGGGCAGGGACACCTCCCACCAGCCCAGGGTGCTCCAAGCCCCATCCAGCCTGGCCTTGGACACTCCCAGGGCTCCAGGGGCAGCCACAGCTTCTCTGGGCAAACTTATTTCCCCAACATCCCTGGCTCCTTCCCAGGCACAGCTTGACCCACCCCTTGGGCTTCCTGGGAGGCTGCAGCTCACCCAGAGGTGCCCAAAGAGTCACCCAGCCCTGAAACATCCAACAATATCCCCACAAATGGGCAAGAACCTTCAGAGCTTCGCACAGCTTGTCAGCTTGATGTTGCCAATGGGGCAAAAGATTTGTTGGAGGGTTTTTTGTTGGTTTTGTTGTTTTTTTTTTCAGTTTGACAAATACTGAAAGATATGCTCTGACACAGACCCTCCCAGTCAGCAGGTCTAATGTAGAGTCACTGAGCCACATCAGTGCTTCGATCTGTGCTACAAATAAAGGCAGTGGGGAAGTTGTGCTGCTCAGATTTAAGAGCTGCTCAAAGGTTGTTACCAGTTGGTGAAATATCCCTTATTTACTTGTTCCCAAGAGTCTTCCCAAATCCAGCACATCTGTCTTGTGACAAATTAGGAAATCAAGAAAGAAAAAGAATTTTACTTTTTCTTGTAGCTGTCTATAATCTAAATAATAACTCTGCAGCAAGCAGCAGCCTCACATTAGAATATCGATCAGGCATTAGTTTCTTCACCAAAAGGGTTGTCACAGGGGGAGTCCCCATCCCTGGTGGGATTTCAAAGTGTAGATGTGGCACTTGGGGACATGGGTTAGTGGTGGCAGTGCTGGGAATAGTTGGACTCCGTGATCTCAAAGGGTTTTTCCAAGCTCGGCAATTCTGCGATTCTATCCTACAAGAACCTGTGCTGCTACAGACTTCCTTTTATATATATATATGTATATATATATATATATATGACTGAAGAGGACCACACTAAATGCAACAAGTCTTTTTCCATCCAGCATAAACCTGCAGTCCCCGGGTCAGTGGCAGAAATCAATTGAAATTAGATTTTTTTCAAATCCAATTAGAATATTATTCCCCAAGACTAAATAATCCGATTCAAACCACATGATGCCAAGTCAGAAAATGACTCCATTTTACTACTGTGTGTGGAGACATAGAAACACGTCTGGAGTTAAGTGAAAAATGTTGTTCTTTTGAAGCAACAAGAAGAATTTCTGTTAAATACCAGGAACTCATCAGTAAGAAGCAAAAGAAGAGGAAACCAAGCATGGTTTATGTAGAATGGGAAATTGCAATTAAAAAAGTTAAATCCTATTACACATCATTTTTCCAACAGACAGGAACACAAAGAACTCAATTTTCAATATCATGTATAATTTTGTACATCTTTGCTCAAGAAAGATGAATTTCCATGTATACAAGTATTGCATGGATGACCAAGAAGTGGGAACAGAGGAAGAGATTAAAACAAAATTGCTTATTTAGCCTAGAAAATTAGATGGATTTTGTGCCAGTAAATAAATAAGGGAGAGTCAAGAAACACTTCTGCTGTAAGACAAAGTTAGACAAAAGAAAACAGACTGAAAACCAAGGTTGAAAAACCAGAGCCCTTAAAAAGACAAGAGCAGCCTGTTAGCAAGTGTCAGCTAAGGGTGGCCCAGGCAGATGGCACTGAATGGCTGTACCCAGTGGGCTGCACTTCAGGATACATTCCTGCTAACCCAGCCCCCGACAGGGAGCCTGCGCTCCCCAATCTTTCTACAGTGGGTTCATTAAAATAAAAGTCACTCTGACAGGGCTCTGAGTCAGCCAGGGCAGAGAGATAAAACTTTATGGTAAGGACACTAAAGAAATTGCAGAAAACCACAACAGAACTCTGTAAAGATAAAAAATGCAGATCCATTAAGGGAAAATATATTTTAAAGATATAAATAAATAAATGTAGTTCATATCTTCCTTCCACTCACGTGTCCTGCTCCTTCCAGCAGCCTCCAGAGTCGCAGAAAAGACTCTTTCTGTGTCCTCAGGGTGTTGGTCAGAACCCTCCTCCCTGCAGGGAATTCCCAAGCTGCAGCCCATCAGCCCTGGGCTGCCCCACTGCAGGTCCCACCTCTCCACCCCCCCACCCTGCCCTGCTCCCAACCAGGCCAGCAGCTGCACATAAATAGGGAGCCAGCAATAAACCCCACCAGTGTGGGGTCCCAGAGCTCTGCAGAGCAAGGGCAGGGGGTACCTCACGTGGGCTGCAGGGACTCCTGCCATTCACAAACATAAATAAACACAAGAATGTTTTATTTCTAAAATAATAAAAAAAACCTGAGCAGAACAGTTTCCTAAAGGGAGCCATGAGGAAGATTGCAGACTACAGACATTCCAATAGGGTTCTGGGATGAAACACTGCTGGATATTTCCAGTCCTTAACACAAACGCCCAGGTTTCCCATCATGGAGCTGTGAAGAGGGAGCAGGACACGAGTGGCCTTCAGCTCTCTGTGCACACCCAGGTGGGAGCTCTCCGTCAGAAGGTAAAAGCTTTCCAGAACCAGGGGGTTGGAATCGCTGTGGCACTGCTCCTTAAAAGCAAGGGTTTGTATTCTGTCCAGACTGTCTGGTTTCAGGTTGGATAAAGCAAAGATGCAAACTAGAATTTGTATGGCTTCATATTAATCAAGCTGGGCTTAAACTAAGAGTTTTCTTACCTGGACATGTAAAGAAAATGCACGTTTATCTTTCTGTGCTTCACATGAGAGATTTGCTTCAGCAGCTTCCCCTCCCTTTCTTCTCCAACTGCAGCGTTCCATGTTAAAATTTCTAGGAACAAAACCCCTCTTTGTACAAGAGCAGAAAAATTCTTGAGTTCTCTGGGCTGTTCCTTTGCTACACATTTTAGGATATTCCTGCAAATATTCCTCATGGCCATCATGGGGTTAACATTAAACTCTCACAGGTATTTCCAAGCTCTCTAAAATGCTGTGATGGAAACTGAGAGTGAATTCCCAGGTGGTCCTGGCTCATCTGCATCTCTCCCAGAGATCTCTCAATTGACACCTTGAAAAATGATGATGATCTGCTACAACTTGGCTTAATTAATTGAACTGTTCATTCTCCCTCCTCCCCCACATTACCACACCTGATGTGCCGAGTCAGGAAGCTGAATCATTAAAGGAGGAAAGCAGGGACGCTGAGGGAGAAGGCAGAGAACTCAAGAGAATGATTTTTGTCAAAAAATTCAGTCAGCCATAGGTGAGAACTCTGGGTAAAATTAACACATAAACCTCATTTCTGCTGAGGTTTCTAATAGACAAGCATTTAAACATAAATTGTCTACAGAATAGAACAATGTTTTGCAATATTGCTTTAAAGGCTTCCCACTGCCAGAGGGCAGAGTTAGGTGGGATATTGGGAAGAAATCCTCCCCTGGGAGGGTGGGCAGGCCCTGGCACAGGGTGCCCAGAGAAGCTGGGGCTGCCCCTGGATCCCTGGGAGTGTCCCAGGCCAGGTTGGAGCACCCTGGGCTGGTGGAAGATGTCCCTGACATGGCAGGGGTGGCACTGGATGGGCTTCAAGGTCCTTCCAACCTAATCCATTGAGGGATTCTCTGACATCAAGGCCTCGATACAGATCTCCATCCATAATTTTTGCAGAGGTCCTTTTCTCCCCAGCCAGGCTGGATCAGGATTTAACATTATGCTCAGAAATATAAAATTCAGGGGAAGTCCAAGCAGAGCTCTCATTAGTGCCTCGGAACACGGGACTTCATGATCCCCTGATGGCTTTCAGTTTATAAAGCCCAAATTAACTTTGCAGCATGTAAATGCTTGAAATGGGAACCTAAACAGTTGTGAGCCTCTGGAAGCATCCTGCCTTTAATGAAGCGCCCTCTCCCTCCAGCAGGGCTGCTGCAGTGGCAGCTTGGGCTGTTAATGATGCTGTGTGAGGAGCACGGAGCTGCTCCCCCAGCGAAGGATTGATGAACTCCAGCCACACAAAAGCAGCCCCGGCACACCGAGGCACAGGAGGTAATTACTGTGCCCAAAGCACTTCCACTCGGGTTGCACCCTGGACACCCTGAGCCCATCGCAGGGCCCTAAATCACAAGGTTGTTAGTTAGTCCGCAGCAGCCTTTGCAGGGTGAGATTCTGGCGTCAGCCTTTGCTTGCAGCTACTTTGGGGCAAAATGCAACACAACAGATTGTTTCTGCAAAGAAGATATTCTATCCATTAACAAACTTGCTGTTACAGAAGATTCCATTGTTGTTTCAGGCTCAAGCAGCAGCCATCAAGATTCTTCCTGTGCTGGTAGGACATGAATTACAGCATAAAATCTGCTTAAGAACTGGTTCAACTCTGTATACAATTAATTCATCAATGCTCCTGACATTCACAGCATTCCTTTTACTCTTTTCAGCTCTGGAACATCTTGACATGCCTGAAGTGAATATGAAATAATATCTTCTAGATAACCTGCCTTTATTAAAACTTCTATGACTCCATTTCCTGAGGAGTTTCATTGTGCTGCCTGGCACCTCTCCCAAAGGAGCAGATTAAACACGACAGCCCCGCTGCAGGATCTGCTCAGAGAAGTACCCGGTGTGTGACTGCCCAGCAAAGTAACTCCTGTCCGTGCCAGGGCTGTGCACGTCCCTCCCTCAGCATCCACAGCTCCCCCAGACTGATGTGAACAGAGGCCCGAAAGGACAAGAAAAGCTGTGGTTTTGAGGGGAAGCACAAGCACTGTCAGAGCATTTTGGTGCCTCTTTGCAGGCTGCTGTCATAGCAAAGGCAACTCAGAGCGATCACAGGGAGAGGCTTTGCACGACAAAGGGATCCTTTTCCTGCTTCAGGAGCTTAAAAACCGAGCCTAAAAGTCTTGCTTGAATGAGCATGAGAGTTGGCCCAGCAGCTTCCTTGGCTCTGCATTATTGATGGTACCTTGCACAGCTTAAGCCCTTGTGCTGGGCACAAACACTGAGCTGGAGGAGCAGCCCCTGTGCTCACGATTCCATCAGGAAGGACAGCGGGAAGTGATTGAGAGCAAACAGCATCGTGGCTGACAAGGCTGAGCTCACCTCAAACAGCCCCCTGACTTCTTCCTCCAGGAGACACAGAGAGCCTCACACACCATTTCTCAGTGTCTGGAGGCTGTCCCTTAAAATTAAATATTGATACAATATGATCTGGCTTTCCCGGGGGAAAAAATGAATATGCATTTCCCTCAGCATGTGTAGTTTTAAATACCAGGGTAATTTTAATGGTCTGCAGCTAAGCTGGATGAACACTCAGCAGCTAATCCCTTGTTTGCCCAAGCAGAGCATGCACTGAGATTTACTGTTTACCATCACCTTGGCCGACCCTCTGTGTTTGCTCATCAATAGCAGCCCTTGGGAGAGGCTCAGCCTGGCAAGCCCTGCCCTGGACACAGCAGGTTCCCTTCCCCCAGTGTCCAACACGCTCTGCTCAAGTTAATGAGACATAAGGAGCTTCTTTTTCTTTTTCCTGGAGAACATAATGTGTTACTTGGCAAGCTGTGGACATGATTCCAGAGGCCATAAACGTGTTGAAATCTGGAAGAATAAAGGAAATACATGTAAAACAGAGGGAAAATGAGAGCAAGTTTGGTGAGATTAAAAATTGGGTGGGGTCTAAGAAGATAGTGCCTTTTCTTGCCAAAGGGGTTGTAGTAACAACTAAAGCAGGAGAGCACCATAAGGTGAGTATCTTATTCAGAGTAACAACAGTGAAAATCTATCCTGTTATGTTCATCTCTCAGAAGCTGGAAATACAACACAACACACCATTAATCTCTCATGTTGTCTTTCTTATCACAGAATAGAATCATGGAATGGGTTGGGTTGAAAGGGACCTTAAAGCCCACCCAGTGCCACCCCCTGCCATGGGCAGGGACACCTCCCACCAGCCCAGGGTGCTCCAAGCCCTGTCCAACCTGGCCTGGGACACTCCCAGGGATCCAGGGGCAGCCACAGCTTCTCTGGGCACGCTGTGCCAGGGCCTGCCCACCCTCCCAGGGAAGGATTTCTTCCCAATATCCCATCTAAACCTTCTCTCTGTCAGTTTGAAGCCATTCTCCTCTTGTCCTGTCAATCTATTTCTTCTCTCCAAATAATTAACAGAAGGACTTTATACCTGGTGGGTTTAAGGACATTTAGATCACCCACTCCTTGGGCAGAAGTTGACCAAAGGCAAACTGAGAGAGAAATGCAGAAAGGAAAAG
This sequence comes from Dendrocincla tyrannina, assembly GCA_035047865.1. NCBI lineage: Eukaryota > Metazoa > Chordata > Aves > Passeriformes > Dendrocolaptidae > Dendrocincla > Dendrocincla tyrannina. The sequence continues at coordinate 1,190,749 of JAWWMP010000023.1, forward strand.
CAAAAGAGCAGTTGGAACACATTGAACTTTTGTGACGAAAAGTCTGTGACAGCTCTTAAATGCTGTAGATCCACATCACTTTGGATCAGGTGACAATGTGGTTTGTACACTCCCCATCAATAAAGGACCCACGAGCCTTACAGTGCTCCAGAAATCCCTGTCTGTGCTCCTGCTGTGTTTTACTGGCCAGTGATTTATCCTCCAGTGCAAACCCAGTTGGCTGAACAGTACTACAATGTTACTGGGGAGCAGCAAGTGGGCTCTATTCAGCTTATTTACAGCAGCTCTTTTGAATTTGAGATCCTAAGAACTGTATTGTTAGAATAGGTCACCTTGACCTAATCAATACTAATCAGCTGATGGGCTTTTTGAGAACACAACAGTTTGACTCTGGCCAAAGTCTTACTCCCCTTGCTAACATGGGGGTCTTTGTTCTCTGTTGCTTTTCAATTGGATAAGAGTCCCTAAAAACCCCCAGCTAATCCATACCCATATTTGTATGTTAAATTCAAACACAACAGTGCAAAACACCAGCAAATAAAGGGCTGCCTTGGCAAAGGCAGCTCAGTAATCAGTTTATAGCTGATAGATGATACTGAACACTGTATTGATGAGAAGCAGAGCTTCTGCTACCTTGATGTTGCCTCTATCAATTAAAGCTCTTCCTATAATTACATTTTTCCTCCTCATTAAGCTCCAACCTGTTTGTTTCCTCTTATTAGTTCTAGTTGGCATTAACGTGTACTGGATACAACCTTAAGGCTCTGGGTTCCCAATATGACTCAAGCAGAAGCACTCAAGGAGTACTGCATGTCCTGACCTACGAGTTCTTGTCACCAGTATTTACTGTCCAAGGCCTTTGTCATTTCAGCCATGCAGAAAATAAAACTCCCCAGTGCCCTTCCAAAATTTCACTCTGTAGTTTGCTCTCATTTAAGCAGTTTTAAGGCCTGTGCACCTCTGCAGATACTGCCCACTTCATTATGCTGCATTTAGAGCAGCAGCTCCCTGGCACCCTGACAAAGGATTATTCCTAATGCTCTCCAGGAAAGCAGAACCAATGGAAAACAATTTAGAAAAAAATATCTGGCAGATTTCTTTATTCTCCTCTTCCCAGCAAGGGAATCAGCAACCTTTTATTTGCAAAATACAGTTGTATAATGGAATCCCAGACTGGTTTGGCTTGGAAGGGACCTTAAAGCCCATCCATCCCCACCCCTGCCATGGGCACGGACACCTCCCACCAGCCCAGGGTGCTCCAAGTCCCGTCCAGCCTGGCCTTGGACACTCCCAGGGATCCAGGGGCAGCCACAGCTT
>JAWWMP010000023.1:1192165-1202556 GCA_035047865.1 Dendrocincla tyrannina
TTGGACACTCCCAGGGATCCAGGGGCAGCCACAGCTTCTCTGGGCACCCTGTGCCAGGGCCTGCCCACCCTCACAGTTAATAATAATAATAATACCCAAACCAAACCCAAGGACAACCATAACAACAACAACAATAACAATAATAGCTGCATTTGTCAATTCAGGCTTTGCAGCACCTGCTGTTCCCCTGGAGCCCTGACAGTCACTGTGCTGTGTCAGGGCTGTGGTGACAGTCCATGAACTGCAAATGTCATCTAACACCTGTGAATGTGCAGAGAACAGAATTCCCATTCCTAGTGCTGACAGAAAGGGGGATTTTCCTGCACCCTCACGGTTAACCCAGTGTGGAGTCCAGCCAGTGGAGCAGGAATAAGGCAACATTTGCTTTTAGACTTATTTTTGCTCACATCAGCAAGAATTATTTTTATTAATAGAACAAATTAAGGAACCAAGTGTTTCAAATATGTTTCGGGCAACCAGGAATAGGGAGACACCAGGGTGACTGTTGTCTCCAGCTGAGTCAGTCAGATTATACTGAGGAGTGAGATGCAAGTTCAGCAACCAGCCTTTCATAGAGTCCCAGAATATCCTGAGCTGGGAGGGACCCACAAGGATCATCCAGTCCAACCCATGGCCCTGCACAGACACCCCAACAATTCCCCCTTGTCCCTGTCCCATTGTTGAAACACTCCTGGAGCTCTGGCAGCCTTGGGGCCATGCCCACACTCCTCTACTAAATTTATTACTTGAGTTCCCAGTTCTAACTTTGGGTTTGGGGTTTGTCGTGTCCCTCTCCACGATCCAAGATTGTCACATAAAATAGAAACCACACTTCCTTTCTGTTGCTTGCTGGCAGACATGTCAGGAAGTGTTTTACTTGGAAGTATGCAGAGAACATATTGGGAAACCAGAAACCATAAGGAAAACGCTGCTCTTGCCAACAGATTTCCCTTCTCCATCCCCCAGCAGAGCGACACCCCCCCCCTTCGGCAGCAGTGCCATGGATGAACGAGGAACCTTTGGGGTTTGTGGAGCCTGAGTGCCAAAGTAGCTCCTTGCTGGAACAGTCATAAAGAAACAGGTCCTCTGCTCTAAATCTTTTAACATCCATATTAAAAAATTAAAACCAAGTGTTCATTTCTTATGGACTTCTTAAAAATAAAAAATAGAAGAAAATCTCTTTCAGCTGCATAAAGCTGAAACCAACTGCAGCCCACAGCTCCCTGCACGACAGTCATTCCAAGGAACCTGGGAAAAGGAGGATTGGTGTCCCCCCTCATTGCTCAGCTCCTGCAGCTTCTATCCCAAGTCACAATACACTCTAGAATGTGAGCTGTGTCCTCCGGGAGAGCAAGGTCTAGAACCCCCAAATCCCGGGAGGGTTTGGCTTGGATGGGACTTTAAAGCCCATCTCATTGCCAGCCCTGCCGTGGGCACGGACACCTCCCCCTCGCCCAGGTCTGACGCCCAGGGAGAGCTGGAACGGGAACGTTCCCATGCATTGTCAGGCAATGCTGCATCAGGTTTCCAGCAAACCTTCAGCTGCCGTTGCGTGAAAAGCACTTTGAACTCTTTTTGCCTTTTACAACCACAAAAATCAGTCCCTTCGAAGTTGCAAAGGAAATGATGTCGTGGAGAGATGGGAAGGGAGGGATGTGGAGCTGGGAGAGCAGGGAGACAGCACTCATTGTACAGAGCCTGGCAGGGGGAGGAGGAATTCTGCCTGTTCCAAAGGGGGAGAATTGAGAGATGATCGAGAGCAGGGAAAGCCAGTCACATCTTGGAGCTGTTCAAAGAGTTTAGCAACCTCTTAATGGAGCCCCCCGTGTTAGAAAGAGGTGGGAAACAGTCCAAGTAGCAGCCTGGAAATATAATTTATATATATATTTTGTTAAAAATAAGCACATTTCTGATACTCAAAGGAAAATATCCCCTCACCTATCAGGGTAAGGTACAAAAAATAGCTGCGATACTTTCGACCAAATATTTTCATTTAAAAATACAGTATACTCAGACTAATATTGTCTGTGTGAAAAGGCAGACATAAAAACCATCCCAAAATGGCAGAAAATGAAGCTGAAAAACACTTTTGATTGAGAAATATAGAGAAAAAAGTTAAAATTCAAACTCGATACGAGTCAAAGTGCCTTGAAACGCCCAGCAAATGGAACATATTGCTTTCAGCAAAAGCAACAATAAAGAAGCAAAACCATTCACCTCAACTCAGGAATGGAAAGTTTCTGAAGTATTTTGCAGGACAGGAAAACAATTTCATTCAGAGGTTCCTGAGGGAAGCCAGAAAAAAACCTGGATATTCAATTTAGAAAAGCAAGAACGGAAGGCATTGCCATGTTACCCTTGGCTATGAAAGATGGGAATGGAAATAAGCCCAGACTCAGGGCAGCACCACTCAGACCTGCTCCCCCTCCTTGTGGGGGACACAGAAAGAGTTTCATTAAGTCTCTCCTGCCATTCCAAGCCTTTTCTGCTGGGGGTCAAGAACAGTGAAATGTCAAGGTATGAAAAGGAAGGTGTGGAACAAGAAACAGGGAAAATTTAGATCTCCCAGGCTGCCAAACTCACAGCAGGTGATCACGGAATCATGGAATGGTTTGGGTTGTGACCTTAAAGTGAGCTTAAAGCCCACCCAGTGCCATGGGCAGGGACACCTCCCACCAGCCCAGGGTGCTCCAAGCCCCGTCCAGCCTGGCCTTGGACACTCCCAGGGATCCAGGGGCAGCCACAGCTCCTCTGGGCACCCTGTGCCAGGGCCTGCCCACCCTCCCAGTTAATATTGTGTCTGCAAAACACAGTTCACGCCACATTTGTACCAGAAGAGTGGGACAGTGATGAAGGGTTTCGTTTTGAGGAGTGAAATGATATCACAGCAAATACCCACACGGGCAGAGACTGCAGAGAGAGTTACCACTGGTATTTTGGGAAATGGAGCTGCTAAATGGCTGAGGGTGGAGAAGGACTATAAAAAGCAATAAAAAGATTGTGCAAGAAGCCCAGCACCTTTTCCCTGGATAGTTTAAAACAAATATTGTAATTCTACTCTACTTGAAAGTCTCTTAAAATAATGTGAGAGTGGATATTTTTGTGGTGTAAGCGATGGCACATCTTGCTAATCCAAGTTACTCATATGCAGACAGAAAGCCAATCTTTTGTATCATGAATTGGGTAAAATCCTTTTAGCTCTGGTTTATTTATCTCATTCTCTGTTCCCTAAATAGGGTCCAGGAAATGCTGTCCACTTGGTTTGGTCCCAGCATTATTCGTGCCTTTCAGTGACAGAAAGATCTACCATCGTTGATGATGCGGATTATCATCATTTCAGAAATCCACATGTATAAGGAACCACTTTGCAAAGCTCCAAATAAAACAGAAAAACTCCAAAAAAAATCAAATTTGAGCAAATTCCAAAGCAGTGCAGTTACATCCCAGCTGCAAAAGCATTGGAGGGGAGGCATGAATGGCAACAGCGATGATCTGAAACGAATTCCATCCAAGGGGCTGGTGTTTCCAGCACATCACCCTTCCTGCTTTCTTCTTGCCACCCTGGGAGAAGCTGGTGGTAACTCCTCTGGGCTCCCACCCCAGGGGATGAATCCTTTCCATCTGACTCAGTGTTTCATCCAAACATCTCATGCAAGATTTTATTGCACCTCTACGATTTTCCCACCTATATGAACTTCTGTTTCATACAAATTCTCTTTCTGACTGCTTGGCTTTGTAGCTCCTTTTCCTTTGTGCCTGTTCTGTGGTATCTCAAATCAATATGCAAGCACTGACCTACCTAAAGTTCATCTCTAAACAGATGAGACACAGAAAAGTTCTTTGCTGCTGCACAGATTTGTCATGTACAAGCAGCACATTTGGCATTACAAAAGAGATCTCGTAGATGGTGAAAAATGGTAATGAAATACAGCTTGGAAATTTCATAAAGTAACCTTGTTTTACTGGGGGGAAAATACAGGCAAAAATTTAAATTTAAGCAGAGGGAGGAGAAAAAAAAAATGAACTGAATGACCACTGCAATTCCTGAAAAGTTATGCAGAGAGAGGCAGGATGTGAGTGGAACACACAATAGGTCCCAGAAGCAGAGCAGAAGGATTACACCACGCTTCTGGCCCCAAAGGGCTGTGGCACAGCTGCCCAGGGCAATGGTGCATTAAAAGCTGGGATGCCTTCAGTCCCGTGCAGAGCTGATGAAGATCAAAAGCAGAACCTGCTGAGCGGTGTCTCCACTGCCCTGAGGGACACGAGGTGTCTGCCCTGTCCATCGAGGCCCCAGCACCCCCTGGGGTGGGCTGTCCCCCACAACTCCCCCTTGCCACGGGACACGCTGTGACCTCCCCGCCAGGGTAAAGCCAAGTGGGTTTGTGTTCCCTCTGGCACCAAAACCTCTGCTGGTCCTGCTCCCAGCCTCACTTTGGGCAGCATCACTGGCACTCCCAGCACTGGAAATGAGCTGGGAAATGGATCCCAAAGCAAATGCTGTTGCCCCTGTAGGGAGAGCAGTGGTGACACTCCCACAGGACCTCCCTGGGGCCATGAGGGGCCACCAGCCCCCCGAGCCGTGGGGTTGGTGGCACCTGGGAGGATGAGGATGCTGCGCCTTCCTCTCGGTGTGAGGAGGGGCTACAGGCAGGAGTTACTGTGCTGCTTGCCTGGGAGCTGCTTCAGCATTTGCAGGATAAGCACATTGCACACAGCAAAAGCTCCCATTGTGCAGGAGGCCCTAATGTGGCAATATTTCCTCTGTGCTCTTTGATGTTCAGCTGGCAGTTGTTTTCAGGGGGGGTTTAAGGAGCAAGCTCTTTAGATAATGTTATGATTTCTTTGTTTGTTTGCCAGAAGATCCATCCTGTGACATAAGGAAAAAACAATTCTATTCCTTATCTTTTTTCTCCTGCTTAATATGAAGAGATTACCACCATTTACAGAAAAACCCCTCCAAACCGGTTCATAGGGAGGATAATTCCACCAAGTGGAGTTGATTTTTATAAGGGAATGAAGGTTCAGAGGGACCCACACTTCAGTATTCTAACCAACTTGTACTTCACAAGCACAATGTATTCAGCACTAGGATTAGAATATTGAATAAAACATTCTTCAAAGGCCAAAGCTGTGTGAAAACATTGCAGTTTGCACAGCACTCAGGTAATGTTGGAGGCGAATGCCTGTGCTGTGTTTGTCTATTCCAGTCTTAACAATTGAAACAAAGAGCAATTTCAAAGAAATTTCAGGGAAAATGTCCAATTTGCCCACACATGGCTTGAATTCCATGAATGAATGTGTCTCTTACAGCATTCACAAGCCCTACACAGCCTTACATAAATGCCCTACATCATCCAAGTAGTCACTTTCTGATCTTCAAAATCCAACAGAATTATTTATAGCTTTGCATGAAATATTCATGGAAAAGTGTCCATTCCCTGAAATTTCTGCTAAAGAGTAATTTAACTTGGGTTTTTGCATTCCTTGCTATCATAATAATTTAGGTCAGGCAAGAACCAACAATATCATTTGCCTAAAAAACCCTTGTGATGAGTATTACAAAGTCCTTGGATTTGTAGGAGGTATTTTGTAAAAAGCACAGTGAACAAGGGGCCCAATCCAAGCCACTGAAGTCAATTATTAGCCGAGTATTTCCATTTATTTTAGCCTGGATGGAGCCCCACAAGGTCTCTTTTTAATTAGAGCAGCTAATTCACCCCACCCCCAAAACCACTGTTCCATGACATCACACCATGCAGCAGCAAATATGCATTTCCCGGGGCCAGAATAAACCAACTCAGTCCTGCCATAGCCCCTCCCAGGGCCTGCAGAGTTCTTAGAAATGCCCTGTTGGTTTAAAACGCTGAAAATAATAAATCCAAAGGCACAGGAACAACGTGGTTCTGGCTTTTGGGCAGAAGGCAGCAAATGCTCTGGGTGAAAATTGGTGGTGTAACCTCAAGTGTTGTTGAGCATGGGCCAAACACAGGCACCTTAATGCTGACACGTTTTACACCAAAATTAATTGAATTTCCTGGCCAAAGAAATATTCCTTTTCCCTTCATCTTAAATATTCTACAGATATAATTTTTTTTAATAATATGATAATCTTTACCTCCATATAATAAATATGCAAAAGGCCTAAAGCAACAGGTTGGGGAACATTAAAGTCCAAGACAACAAATATATGGGTGTTTATATGTAAGCTGCATATACATATATATACTTATATATGTGTCCCCTCCAAGGAGTTATTTTCTCCATAAGGCTTTAAACTGCCATTTTCACTTAAAGGAGTTGAGATTTTATGGCCACCAGATGTCATAAAAGCATCTACATTCCCACTAGCAGGAGCTGCCTCCATTCGGGAGCTGCTTCCATCCCTCTCTTCACGCGAGCTCTGCTTTTCGACAGCTCTTTGTGGACAAGGAAAACTCTGGAGTTAATGGAATGTCATTCAGGCTGGTGAGAGAAACAAGGAGATGGACGTGTCTTAAAACAGCTGAAGTTTGCCAGGAGACAGCTGTCCCCAAAAGCCTGGCACGGCGGAGCTGGGGCTGACAGCAGGAGCAGGAGCTGAGCCTGCTCTGATGGGATTTTTCGGGGCAGAGCTCTGTGATGGTTTTGCTCCTCTTGAGCTCCCCAGCTGGTGATGGCCCTGCAGGTCAGGCCATGTGTCTGGCTGATCCCACCAATCCACCCCTGCCATGGGTCACCCTCAGCTTGGTGCTGGATCCTCCTCGCTCTGACGGCACTGAGCTCCCTCCTGAGCATCTCCACCCTCCTCCCACCCTTCCCACGCACCAGGGAGGATTATTTGGGCAGAAAGGCTCTGTCTGACACCCCCAGCACAGGCAGAGCAAAAGCCTCGTGGCCAATTCACGCTCCTCCCCTCGGATTAGATTTGCAGGGATGTGCAAGAAAAACAATGAAGTGCAACTGCTGATGTATTTCACTTTACAGAGACCACGATATTGTAACAAAATTACCTAAACAAACAAACAACCAACCCCATAAATCAACAAATACATTAAACCCTGCCCATATAAGAATTTTAAAGTGCTTTTCATATGACAAATGTATGCACCTAAAGGACTTCTGTATCTAGAAAAAAACACATGACAAATATAAATATTACATATCAACTATTTGGACAGCCACACAGAAAAATGCCTTTTAAGAAGAGTGTTAACCACCAATCTAAAGTGCCAAATTTTTCAATCAAATTTAAAATATTATCATCCTAATTAATCCTCCAAACTTACCAGAGCACAGTGGTCCCAAGGCACATCCCTCCCGCCCCTGCTCTCTGCTCCTGTTGCTTTTACCTTTTTGCATATTTTACATGTATTTATAATTCAAAAGCAGCCTTTGCTGCACAGTAAGCCCTAAAAGGTTCTGTGTCTCATAAACCACATGGATGTAGTGGATAAATCCCAGGATCTCTTTCCTTCACCTGGTGCCAGCCCCTCATACACAGTGAAAGGGAACCAGAACAACATACCTGAATGTCAAGCGGTGGAACGAGAAGAATCACAACTTACCTATTGCTGCATCAGCTCATCATTACCACTTTAAATAGTACATCTCCCCCCAAAATTCCTGAGGATAATTAAAAGGAGGAAATGCTCTCAGGAAGCAGGTGTCTCTCCCATTGCTACCAAATAATTCAGCATGGCACGTAATGTCTTCACAGAAGGGCGTGAGTATCTGTCAGGCAGAAATTCTGCTCCAAGACAAAGGCTCTGTGAGATGCCCAATATGGAACGACATCAAAGGCTCTGAACCCCGAGGAGGTCGAGCTGAGACCAAAGAAGTGACACTAAGCATCATATCTCAAAGATCCTCTTGATTATTTAACACAATGGGGAAAATTAGGCTTAATTCCAATTCTGGCTTCTCAGCCTCCACACAACAAACCCAAGGGAAACACTTGGGAGCTGAAATTGTTTGATTAATAAGCCATTGGCACGTGGGGTCTGATTTCTCTTCCCAGAAGCTGTAGGCTCCACATGTTTTGAGGAAGGAGGGTTGTGTAACACCACTGAAATGCTCATCCCCTTCCCACAGCCCTCTGGGTGGAGCCAGGTAGGAACTCTAAATTTCAGATATCAGGTGCAAAACAAGGGTACACGGGTAAGAAACACTTTTGCAAAGGTGAGTCAAAAGTTAACAGGAAAACTTCCGATCAGCTTGGGCTTCCTGGGTGCAGGCGCTCAGTGGGAATGTATTTCCCAGCCGCAGGGGACACTGGGGACAGAAATGGCTTTTGGAGCAGAGTCCCCAGGCCATGCATTTTGGTTTCCCTCGTGCTGGAGCCACTCAAATGTCACACCCAGGGCCCACGTTTGTTCTGAGCTCAGCAGGAGATTTTCCTCACACACTCTTCCCTCCTCCAAGGGGGACAAAGCCAACACCTGGGTGAAGTTAAGGATGTTTGCCCTGTTGAGGGTTTTGCTTCCCCACCTCTCAAGGACAGCCCATGGCTCAGACCAAGCTGCTCCTGGGGGAGCTCCCTCGACTGTCACCTCCCGTCCCACCACACCGAGGCTGAACCCAGCCCAGGGACCTTCTCCTCCTCCTCCTCCTCCTTCTTCAAGGAGCTGCTCCAGAAACACTGTCCCCATCTGACCTGTAATAATTCCCTCGATGCTGGCAATAAATCCGGTGCAACTGCTGGAGAACCTGTTCCCACGAGGGGGGATAAGGAGGGTTTCCAGAGCTGCCTGGTCTCCCTTTCCTTCGGGAGAATCTGGCTGAAGATTGAAATAGAAAATAACTACAATTTGACCCACTAATTCTCTGATTCTCTTCTTTCCTTCTGCCCCTTTGCATCCTCTTTCATTATCACATTTAAATTCTGTACCCCAAAAGAGCTCCCTCCAACTAGGTGTAAATTCCTATTCCCGTGAATTTCTCTACAGTTTGGGACAGTGTATTTGCTGCACATCAACAGCTCCAGCATGTCTCTTAATCCTGTGCTCCTTCAGTCAAAGCACAGATCAGGAGCAGGGTTTGGTGGGTTCCAGAAGGACAGGTCAAAACTCAAAGGCAGTATTTCTCCATCAGAAAAGGAAGGAAGGGAAACAATTCAGTGTGACAAAACCTGCTCGAAGTCAGCAATTATTCATTAGAAGAAACTTCAGTGCAACGTAAATAAATATGTTAAGACGTCTTCTAGATATGAAACACTTTTCTGTTCTTCATTTATCATTTTGTTGTATGAGAATTGATTGTCTTTACATTATACCGGCCCATCTGTTCAAACAAAAATTACCATTAAATTAAAAATCAGCATTCAGAAATTCAGTGTTAGTAGCCATATTATGAATGCAAGAAAACTGTGCATGCGTTTCCAGTCAGCCCTGTTTCTCTCAGAGGACTTTTCTATTTACTATGCATCCAGATTTTGCTTTAAAAATGGTATTTGTTATTGACAAAGCAGAGGGAAGGAGTTGTTTTTCCAGTAGCTTGAATGCTAAAAATAAAGTCAGAGATTATAATCTCATGAGACACAGTTAGAGGAAACGAGGAAATTCTTTTGCATAACACAACAGCTTTTCCTTTCCCTTTCCAAGCCTCCCTCCACAACCCCTTTATTTTATTGGACTCTGTGCAGTGGGAGGGAAAGACCACACTTTAAATTTTCCTGCAATAGCAGAAACAGCAGCTTTAACTTCGACCCAGCAGAGCAAAACAAAAAGAAGATAAATCTTGGGATTTCAAAGAGTTTGCTCAAAATAAAGTCTAAAAGCACCTGAAGTGGAAGGTACTGCACCAGTGTGGAGCAGAGCAACACTGCCAGAGCCGAGGCTGCTTTCCAGGGAAAAACCAAATCCCACCTTACCTGGGCTGAGCAGGAATTTAACCATGGGATCTGAATCTCCACAGGAAAGTAGCATCATACTCAAAAACTCCTCCAGCCCCAGCACTGAATATAAAACTATCATTTCAGTAATTTATAAAAGTAGAGGAGCAGAGACAAGGCTTAAGGGAATAAAGGGGAAAAGCCATAAATGAAGTGTTGTGGCAGTAGAAGCAAGAGATCCCTTGTGAGGAGCAGGAAAGCCAATGGTACTTGGGATAAAAACCAAAGTACAGACAAGTGGCTAAAGCCAGATTCCCAGTTCTGTGGATTTAATCACACCAGTTATTCTGGGAAGGTCACACTCCAAACAAGGTAAACTTTCTCTGTCACTCTGTCACAAGAAAAGGGTAAAAATTAAAATTAAGAGCCCAGCTCTGAACCTGGAGTGCAATTCTGGATACAACTGCAAAAGGCTTTGCCTTTTTCCTGTGCAGCTGCAACGCTGTTCACCTGGAGAAGAGAAGGCTCCAGGGACACCTGAGAGCCCCTTGCAGGGCCTGAAGGGGCTCCAGGAGAGCTG
>JAWWMP010000023.1:1202656-1214979 GCA_035047865.1 Dendrocincla tyrannina
GCTGCCCCTGGATCCCTGGGAGTGTCCAAGGCCAGGTTGGACGGGGCTTGGAGCACCCTGGGCTGGTGGGAGGGGGTTGAAACAAAACGTCTCCTTCCAACCCAAATCATTCCATGGCTCTATGATACAGGGGCAGGTCATGCCATGGTGATCTCCTGGATCCTTGCTTGGGGCCGGGGCAGGCAATGAACACAGTGAAGGGGAAGGGACAGGCAGTGCTTTGGTAGGAAATACTGAACAAGGTGCTCCCGAGTGCTGTCACTGCAGCACACGGAACCTCTGGCTGTGCCCCAGAGCACAGACACCTCTGCTCCCCAGCAAACCACCACTGCCAGCCCCAGCTAAGGCCAGCTTTCCTTATTCCTGGAGCCAGGAGCAAGCGGCACAAACAGGCTGTGCTCCTTTGCAGAAAGCTCTTCCCTTCCCAGCCCTCTGCCATGACCACCAGGAAAAGGAACAATGGGACAACGAGGAAATAACAACCCGGAGCTGATGCTGAAAAGGAGAGGAGAACACGTTGATTACAACCCTACACAAAGGAGCCTCTTTGCCAAGGCTTGTTGCAAAAACAATCACTGCAGAAATTCAGCTCCAATTCCCTCGCAATCCACGCTGACCTTTGCCACCACCTCTGGCATGCAGAGATGGCATCTGGGTTAAGAAAGTGGCCCTGCTTGTTAAAGCAGCACTTCCTCCAGGTTAAAAGCTCGATTTAAACTCCTCTTGCCAGTGCCCTGGTGTGACTGACTGGCCTTTGGGAACTTCACGTTGATCTCAGTTGAATTATGAGACAAATTATTCAGCTGGAGTTATGAGCCCTGTTATTATGCTGGAAGAAAAGCGGTGCCTGTAGGAACTCGTGTGAAGGGATCCAGCTCTGCCAGGGCCAGAAAAACAGTCACAGATCCCAGCACAATTCCCCTGAGAGGGCAACCACTGTACCATTGTATTTAGCACTGTAAACACTGGAGGAGGCATTACACTTTATGCCATTCTCCTTCTCAAGCACTCCTAAAATTTCCCAGTCATCAGCTTGGCTTATTTCCCCTCCTTCTCCATTTATAAAAGATAAAATCAAGAGAATCAGGATCCAAAAAAACTCCATGTGGGTGAAAACAACAATAAACGCCTTGTTCCCTCTCGGCAAGCCAGGCAGACGCTGCACGGTGCTGATCCGTCTCCTCCAGGACACGTGTGCCAGTGCAGCTCCTAAAGATTCAAGAAAAGGTGATGAGTCAGTTCCTGTATCTTGATCAAATTCATCTGGAACTGCAACAGCAGCAAAATGCAGTTTTATCTCCAAGAGAGGGAGAGAAATAGAGGGCACAGATTAGACACAAAGGACAGAAACAGCACATTCCAAACCCCGAGATTCTCATTAAGCCACAAGGAAAGAAAACCAGTGACAAATGTGCTCTGCTCTGAGGCAGATAATGGAAAAGGTAAAGAAAATGTACATTATGCACAGGACGTTATAATCCTTTACAGCACAAAGTTTGCACTCTTTGGGTAAAAGAATAAACCACAATTCTTACCGAATATCTGAGCTCTGCCTCATCCCCACGGCCCTGGGAGCACGTTCTCTGCACTCGGATCCTTCAAACTGCAGAAAATACAATGGGAATGGAAAAGAAAAGTGGCTTAGACCGTGAAATATAAGTATGACACTATTAAAGAATATTATGATACTTCACAGTGTAAAAAGAATAAAAAGTGGAGCCACTGGGTCGTGCAAGTTCTTCTTTGCTGAGATAAAGCCGGAGTGTGGCATTACCTGACGGAGGGGAAGGAAAGCTCTTGCTTCAGTAGTTTTTCTAATTTGCTCAAGTCCTCAGAAGATACTGGGAAGCTGAAAACCTCTCACCGGAATTTCCAGAGGCAGAGGAGAGTCTCGGGGAGGTGAAACCTGCCGTGGGTGCCCCCCAGGCAGCCAGGACATCACCCAGGCACCCTGACACGGGGTAAGCCCCCACGGGCACATGTGGGACTGTGGGACAGCAGAGAACTTTGGATGCCAAGAGAGAGAGGAGATGCCACAGTACCCAGGGAACGTCCAGACCCCTGAGCACGAGTCTGATCTTGTCTCACAACATGGGAAACAGATGCACGGGGCTGAACAAGAAGGGCATGAATGGCAATCCACCACCTACGACAGGAACGGGCTCTGTGAATCCCAGAAAGCGTTCACCAAACACCCTCTTCCAAAAGAAATCACAATCACAGCAATGCTTGAAGACGTTCAAGGCCCTGGGAGTCACCTTGAATTAGCCAGTCAGAAAATAAAAGCTTTGTTTTGGCCTGAAGCATTTTAAAGTGACTCTGTTTGATCGTGAGGGATTTTTTTTCCCCCCTCGGTGTTCATCCCTGCTTTTCTAAAGGCACCTCAAAAGAATGGTGTCCCAGAAGTTACAAACATTGCTCTACCTCCATCAGTGTTTTAAAGGGTGAAAGGAAAGCAGAGGTGCCATCCAAGGAGGGATGCCATGACCCATTCCCAGGCTGCTGTGGGACCTCCCTGCGTGGTCCCTTCTGCAGATCAGGGTACAAACATCTGCCTCTGCTGGGCACAGATCACTTATTTATATAAAAATCACCCAAAAAACAACCAGCCCACAAGGGGTCCTAGAACAGCCAGGCCCCCAAAACCCCATCAGACTTCCAGTACATTCTCAGGGGCAAGAAGGAGAAAGCCCTGGGGAAACAGCGAAGGCCACATATTAAAAATGAAATTTGGATTATAAACCTTTCAGAAATAGATAAAAGAATATCCTAATACATAATATTAATAGATAAAAAGGTAACTTTAATAGATAAAATAATTGGCATATCCCCTCACCTAAACAAAAAAATAACAACTTAAAGAAACAAAATGTTTCCCTTTCTAACTGCTTCTAAAAACTATTTGAAGCTCCCAGCTCAAGTAAACCAGACTGTTAACAGGCAGTGAAGGGCTGGAATGCTTAAAGCTGAAAGGATCTAAACAAGATAAATAGGAGGCATAAGGGAATGGCACAGCAGCTCGTTAGGAATGGTTCACAGAACAATCTTATCAGGGTAAAAACGTTCCCCCTCCGTCTTAGGAAAGCACTCATTTAATAAGGAAATTAATGCAGAGCCCTGACTAAATGAAGCCTGGAGCCTTTCGGTGGGGATGGAACAGACTTGTTGCATGTTTGATTTCCAATTTATGTCCCAGACAAGCCTGGAAATAACAGAACTTGGAGTCACAGGGAAAACACTCTGCTCTCCTCGTGTCCCTGGTACGAGCCGTGTGTTCCTGCCGTGGCTCCCATTCCTGTGCCAGAACCTTCGGCTGCCCCAGCTGGCACAGCCCCTTTGTGCCCGATCCTCTGCCCAGTCAGGGTGGATCTCAGGAAAGGCTCTTCCCCCAGAGGGTGGTGGGCACTGCCCAGGCTCCCCAGGGCAGTGGGCACTGCCCCAAGGCTGCCAGAGCTGCAGGAGGGTTTGGATGATGCTCTGGGGCACAGGGTGGGATTGTTGGGGTGTCTGTGCAGGGCCAGGGGATGGACTGGATGGTCCTTGTGGGTCCCTCCCAGCTCAGCATATCCTGTAATTCTGGGGTCTTTACTGGCATTGCCACTGTTTTCTGCCACAAAGGCTCATGGTGGGACGTTTGGGACTCTGCAGGGCCAGGAGTTGGGCTCGATGACCCCCCTTCCAGCTCAGAATATTCTATGAAAGGCCTCGACTGGCTTTGTTTACTTTGAGAAAAAAGTGGAATTTTGCAGTGTGCCATTTTGGGGCTCTAAAGCACTTTTTAACTATCTACCATCCTTTTTTATTTTCTTTATTTTCATTTTTTCCCCCTGAACTGAAACACCTGCACCCACTTTAAATTGAAAACTCAATCATTTCATTTCCTTTTTTAAATAAGGGTTTTTGCAGGAGCGATGGGAGAGATTCCAAGGGGTTAGTGAGTTGGGTTTTCATTTAGATAAGCTGCCCCTGGCCAGAGAGGTTTTGGAAGCTTATCCCCACCATCACCTCAGCTCCACAGCCAGGGCTGGAATGGCTCATAAAGAGCATCAGCAAGTCTAAATCTTGTATTGCCAGGGCATGGGAAGCAGGGAAAATTATCTGCCATGTCAGAACCTTCAAACATGCAGTAATTCCATAACCATTAAGTTCCTCCAGAGCATTTATCAAAACAGATAGTATTGCATTTCATCCCCCAAAACCTGTGGGGAAAGCAAAGCAGGCTGCCCAGAGCCCAAGGAATAACAAGTTCAAAAAAATAAACATGTTATTCTTCTCTCCTAAAAGTTGTTAATCCCATTTTAATCCAAAATTGCTTTACCAATAATATTTCCCCAACCTCTCTCCTTCAGTGAAAGCTGCTGCATTTAACAAACATCACAGACTTTGATCCAGAATTAATTAACAAAAAAGTGATAGGAAACAGCATAACTCAGTCACTGCACTTTATGAACAACCCATAATGGAGCCAAAATCCATAGCTCCATGTTTATTAGCATTAAAAAGAAGAATGATACATTTATTACACTAATTCTCTATTTAGGGCTTACTTGAGGAACTTCCCCAGCTCTCAAACAGTATTCAGCCCTGGTTTGTAAGGACAGAGCACCATAAAGGGGTAAAAGTTAAGAAGTAAAATAAACCCCCCTGAAGGTCTCCACCTTCTTCTTTCTTTATAGCTAAGGGATGTTCTTAGAGGGCTTTTCCAACCTTAATAATTCTGGGATTCTCTTCTAAGCCTAATTTTTTTTCTGTTCTCAGAGAGATATGTTGCTACGTGTGTTGATAACTGAGAAATTAATGTGATATCTAACCTTGTCAGAATTCAATCACATCTGCTCCTCTGCTGTTAGTCCTCAGGTACCTCCCAGTCCCTCCTGGACGTGTGTGACCTGAGCCCCAGATGTTCCAGGGACAGGAGCTGGAGGGACACTGCAGATGAAGGTGGTGGGAGCACAGCTCAGCATCCAGGGGACCCACCAGTGCCTGTTTGCAGTTCAGGGAGCCCCGCGTGCTCCAGGCCCCCCCAGGCCAGCAGGGTTTGGCCAGCTGGGTGGACAACCTGCCTGATGAAAAGATAACGAGCAATATTCATTTCCTGGGGCATGCAAACCACAGGCCTGAACAGTTCCAGGTGTCACTGCATTTCCAAGCTCTTTGGGAATGGTCGGTTCAGAAAAGGGTAACAATTCTGGCAAAATGGCAAAATTCTGTTCCACTCCCAAAAACTATGAGTTTGGTGGCTGGGTGTGGCCAATGAAACTGAAATAAATCACTAAAAGCATAAATGCCTTTTCAGTGGATTTTTGCCCAGGCCACCATGACATTAATCAAAGCCTAACTCTGAATGACATTATCAATTGACAACTATTACTGTTATTTTAATATGAAGGAAAGACATTTTCTTATTTATGGGGATTTACTGCTAATATCTCACTTTAGGAGATCACAGGAGTTCTGGGAGTTAAATTTGCATTCCGAGTTGGGCTTTGATTGTCATTAGTTCTGGACAGTCAGGACTCCTCTAATATAGTTTTATCCATCCAAAAATGCCCAGAATTTTCCTCAGCCACAACTCACTGTAGAGCTGGCCCTTGCAAAGCTGCTGCAGAATGTCCCTAATCACAGGATTACCAGTGGGCACCTAATCAGCTGCAGGAATATCAATGCAGTGAGGGGGAATCCAGCTGTGGCCATTCAGGAATCATTTAAATAAAAATTGTGCCGATTTTACTTAAAGAGCCTTTAACAGCACTACAGAGCTGAGATGGAAATTGTTTCATTTCCAGGCACATCGTGTTCAATGGACAAAATTAACTGGGAAAATAGTGAGGATTAAGGAACAATCCAAGCACCTGGAACACTAACAGCTCATAAAAATCAATTATTCTATAACCCCTGATTAATATAATCTAGTTCAACCTTTGGTATCCCTTCACTCTAATAGCTCAGAGAACCCCTGAGAAAAAACCAGGAGAAAATAGTTCTCCTTAAGTGTACAACCAAAATTCATCCAAGTACATGAAGCTGAGAGCTCTGCTGAGGAAATTCCAGACACCTGGAACTTCACAGCCCTGATTCGTATGCTGGGAAATTACAGTAACCCTTCTTAGAGCAGAAAACTTCTTCTTTCTTTGAGCAGCAGTTTTTGTCCCCTTGCACTTCCACCCCTGGTTCCCCCACGTCCCCTCATCCCAAACAATGCACCAAATGTGTCGTGTTAGAGTGCTAAAATCCATTCCCAAATCTGCCTCGCTGTGCCCAGTCCAATGCTCAGAGGAGGAAGGTAAAAATGAATACACAGTCCCCTGGTTGGAAAGAAACTGGTGAGGCAGACAATAAACACATAATAAATCCCAAAGCTGTTTGACAAGCTGGAAGAAAGTAAATTAATGGTCTGTAAAAGGTACACATTTATTCCTGGATTATCATCAGTCTTCTGGATCGTGGCACAAAGATTATGGAGAACAGACAGATGCAATCTGGGGAGGCCCTTGGTGTTTCACCCCGTGGTTTGTCCCGCTCCTGGCTTTTTTGGCTGGATATCAGTCCAGGCCATGGCCCTGCACAGACACCCCACCAATCCCCCCGTCCAAACACTCCCTGAAGAAGTGGCTTCCCAAGGCTCCCGTGGCCAGAGGAGTAGTAAAGTTACAAACACCAAAGGTTTCCTGCTACGTGAGTAAACAGAGAGTAACCAACACTAACTCCTGGCTTTTCCTCCACGTTCAAACCCACAGTTCTCTCTCACAGAAGGTCTCTCTGCTCAGTTAAATCCCTGCAATTACATTTTTGTGGTTTTATTTTCTGGTGCGAGTCATTACTCCTAAGCCACTCATTTGGAAAGTCTCAGCTCTGGTTCCATCATAAGCAGTTAATGGGAGGTGACATTTTAATGCCATTATTTACCATTTATTCCCAATCCAATGACATGTCTCTGTCTATTCTTTTTTTTTTTTTGCAAGATGAGCAGTTACTGGGGGGAAAAAAGCTGCAAATGCAGGAAAGACTGACTTGAGAGGGCAAAGAAATTCCTCCATTCATTGCTCTTAATTTAACCTGACACAAATTAGAGGCAGAGCTCCAGTTACTGCACCTCCTGGGCTAAGTCAGGGAGCGAAACCTCTGCCTGCAATCCCAAAGTTCCAAAGAAATATATAAATTTAAACTAAACATGGCAATGTTTTCACCAGGAGGAGTCAGCTGCCTTCATTGGGAGAAACAAATGCTTTTATTTCTCCTGCTTTCCCCTGGCCTCTGAAGCCCATTTTCCCCGATAATGCTCCTCTGTGGGATGATTGAACTGGGAAAATAATTTAAACTTTTTTCCCAGCTTTGTCCTGCCCCTCTTTGAAAGTGGCAACCCTTAAAACAAAACCTTTCAGCAAAGCCTCAAAGGAGGAGACGGGGAAGGCCAGATTTAAATTTTTTCTGAAAGACAGAGATTCTGAAGTATTGATTTTGGATAGTTTTGTCCTTCATCCCAGGCTTTTTGTCACGGACATCAAACAGGTTGGCTGTGCCTTTTGCTCCTGTTAACTGGAGTCTGGGCAAATTCCTGTCATCTTCTGAAAGCTGCAGAGTGAGAAGGAAAATCAAAATAAAAACTTCCTCCAGAACCTCGTGTCCTGACCATTAATTATGTTATACACAGCCAAGTCTGACTGAGAGATGCAAGAGTTAATAGGAGAGGATTCATAACATGTACAGGATGGAAAAATGCTTCAATTTGTTCAATCTGTCAGAAAATACAAGTCAATCAATATTTATTTCAGTAAGTATTTCATGAAGGGAAAATATTCAAAATAAACCAAATCTTGAAATATTTTCACTGCAAATATTTTTCCCCCCCTCCGTTAATAGAAAGAATTCAGACCTGAACACAAACATTCTGAGTCACACTTTGGTTCTCTATGTGTATTTTTAAAGCCTGTTTGAATTAATATTAATGATGATGAATTTAAAATTTAGTCCCTTTCTTTTAAACAATGGCAATCACCTTCTAAAGGAAAGATGTTTCTGATTTATGACCAGGAAACCGAGAAGCAAAGCATTTCTTGTTGGTCCCTGCAGGCAGCGTGGGGAGTGGTGACACTGCCCACAGGACCTGTAGCTCTCCAAATTCATTCCATGCCCCACAGGATCTTAGTCTGTTGAGTTTGGGTCTCAAAGCATAAACATTTTTCAAAATAATTCAAAATCTGTGCAAATACCTGCAAGCAGCAACTCCTTAAAGCCAACCAAGCATCCACCCATCCCTTCCACACCAGCCCCTGGAAAGGAATATCTACAAATCTGCTCCATCCTTTCACACTTGCAGCAAAATATGAAAGGAAATGGCACAAAGGAAGTTGCAAAAGCTCAGCAACCTGCAAATTCTGCTTTTATAGAATCATGGAATGGTTGGGGTTGGAGGGGGGCACCTTCCACCAGCCCAGGCTGCTCCAAGCCCCGTCCAGCCTGGCCTTGGACACCTCCAGGGATGGGGGTGCTGCAAAATCCCACCATTGCCTTTCTACTGCAGCAATTTTGAAAAGGCCTCTCTTGCTTCCAAGCCCAAATACAGAAGGAACAAAACCAGAGCAGAAAATCAGCCCAGGAGCTGATGGACACCACGTGGCTGCCAGCACTGCCGTGCACCAGCTCATCCAAGGGATGCTGCTGTACGGGCAGCAAGTGCTTGGAAAGCTGGCAGGATGCACCAAAATACCTTGAATCCATCCCAGCTGGCACCAGAGAGGGGAGAATAAACCACCGGATCAATGGAAGCAATGCAGGACTGGACTGGAGCGAGAGCACAGTCATGATTTCACCGTGGAGACGAGGACAGCAGGGCTGGGGGTGCTCTCAGGGCAGTGCCCAGAGGATCCATTCCTCCTCCCAATGAAGCACCAATCTGGAAGCTCACACAGCCTGAAGAAGAGCAAAGCAATTCTAGAAACTCAGTTTAAACAAGCTAAAATCTGTCCTGTGAGCGGTGCCAGTTTCTACTTACACATTCCTGTTCTGCACAAAGGCAAATAAGAGCAAAATCTGGCCCCAGAATTGCCAACAGCTCTCTGAATACTAATTTAGGCTTTTAAAATATCCAAGTACATACAAAAGCACAGCTCGGATTTGAAAAACAACCAGAATTGGCTTTATAACGTCTGCACTCTCTTTTCTCTCCCTCCTCCAGGCAGACCACGGGCCTCCATATGGCCAATGCTTCATCACCAGAGGAATAACTCAATTTTACCTGTGCTGGTGCCAGGACTCCCACCCAGACACACCCTCTGGCACAGATCACGCTGTGGGTTGCAGTGCCCTCCATCCAGAAGCTTCTCAGATATCAGCAGAGTTTCCCTGGGAAGCAGCTCCTGCCTTCGGGAGAAGTTTGAAAAACTGCACGTTTTGCCATATCTTGGAAGAGGCTTTTTTAGAGTCATTCCAGGATGACTAAGAGAGCCAAAATATTCAGGGACATCTCTGCAGAGCCGGAGTTGCCATGGAGAAGGCAGTGGCCGGCAGGTTGGAGCACTGCAGATGGCGAGAGCAGCACGTGCTGTCCCTGCCAGTCCTGCTCCCGGGGCAGGGCTGCTGTGGGAACGCTGCTGGACACAGGGACAGAGAGCCACGGAATCACACAATACCCTGAGCTGCACGGGACCCACAGGCATCAGCACTCCAACCCTGGCCCTGCACAGGACACCCCAAAAATCCCACCATGTGCCTGAGAGCATTGGTCAAACAAGATCCGAATACCTGGACTTAGATGTCCACCAAAACACCACCAGAATTCCGGCAGCTCCCAATCCATTTAACGTTGGCAACGTGACAATCTGCCTTAGGACAGAACAGGAATATCCCTGGAGATGTGACCCCTGAGCTCCTGATGTGTATAAACTTCATCTGGAAGTTTGAGCAGGATGGAACTGGGGGCCTCAAACAGGCTCAGAGTGGTTGGACCACTCCATCACTGAAGTAATTTTACACCTGCAGATCTGCTCATTCCCATGATTTATTTCACAACCAGTAGATAACATTCTGCTGTCCATGAGTAGAGCACAGAATCTCACTAAGAACTTGGGATCACAATATTTCCCACAGTCAAAATATGAACTGGGACATTCACATATTAAAACTCTAAAATGCAGAATTTTGATGGGCAAGCCTCATTTTTCAGGGGAAACTGTTCCAAAGGAAAGGTTTGGTTTACGGGCTTCTAATTTTATTTTTATTATTATGCACAGGTCTTATCCCTTAGCACTTTGTATCAGCAGTTATTTTAATTAAACTTGCCAAAGACTCGTTTCATGATTTTCATTAAATTCAGTTCTTTCAGTGAACCAGGGTCAGCTGATGCTTTTAAAAAATTGATGAGCACCTCTTGGAGATTTGCACCCCAGGCAGAAGCCCCGCAGCAGCCTTGGCATTGTTCAGGGCTAACACAAACATCACAAAAATTCATTAGCTCATTACAGCACCCAAAATGTCCAGGAATTTATAGCCCAGGATAGTAACCTACAAGGCAGTTAACCAGCAATTAATTACTTGAAAATACATTCACCTGACCACTTGAGAATGGGTTGACTGCTTATTTTGAATATTAAACAAAGAATAATGCTTTGAGAAGTAGCGTGAGGCAAACCCTTTTAAACAGACACCAGTTCCTTGGTACTGGTGTTTACTGGTTTTTGCTTTTACTCAAGACAAAAATCAGTCCTGCCCTTGGATTGCAGCGCTGCCCAGAAACTCAGTGTCAGAGCAGTGACACTGTGCAGTGCGCAGTGCAAACAAAATCCCAGCCCTGGGCCACCAAAATGCCCAGAGGGGTGTTTGCAGAGAGACCTTCGTGGCTGGACTTTTCCTCCTGTGTCTTGTTTGGTGTCCCTGGGTTTGCACACATTACTGCTCGTGGATGAAACACAATGACTTCAGAAGTAAGATAAGTTTTAGGGCCATTTGAAAGCTCTGGAACATGTGCGTGGTGCACATTAACAAATGTATCATATTTTCCCATTACAGCTCTTCTCTCCCTGCTTATTTTGCATTTAATTTTCCTCAGTGAACCCAGTGGGGCCAGAATGTTCAATCTCTGCAGTGAGCAAATGTCCTACTGACTAAAGAATACACTTTTAGACGACCTGGTTCTCTCTAGACTAGTCCCTCTGTGGGCAAACAAACCCCAGGGCAATTCAGATTCCACCTGGGCTGGGATATGAAGCCCTGAGGAAGGAGCAGGAGGATTCTCCCTGACCTCCAGAGCCCAGGAATGCTGCGGCTGTGCCGGGCGGGTGGAGGGGACACATAAATTCTCTCTTCAGGCCACTTGGCAGAACTAATCTCTTTTAATCTGCTCTCTTTATGGCACCTCTCTGGGCTGCCAAAGCCCCGATTTATTGACTGTCAGGAAAGTCCACAAGGCCGATATCTTTCTTCAGGAGTTCACTTTCTTCAGCGGTGTCGAGTGGCAAGGAAGGGAATTTAAAGGCAGCATTTCCCTTGCTCAGACTTGCAGTGTTACATCAACAGTATTATTCTAAAGCAATAAGAAATGTACATGTCCTCGGGAAATTAATGAAAAATTAGGACACTGCTTTTTTTCAAGTGATGCTCATCCTCCCGTAAGCAAAGGTGAGCATGGCGTGGGAAATTATATCTGGAAGTGCATCCTTTTCCTAGGGAGGTGCTTGACCCCCAAGGCCAGTGATCCCATGGCTGAGCCAAGAGCCTGTCTTTACTTCATTTTCTAAAAAATTAAAATTATTCCCATGTGAGCCCATTCAGCATTGTCCCCTAATGCAGGGTGAAACAGAGACACCATCCCAGGGCTTTGGGGCAGTTTCACTGATTCGTCCCAGGGCTCTGGCTTGATTGATCCCTCCCCAGTGTGCTCTCCAGGGAAGAATCATGGGCTTTTCATGGAGCAGTTACATTTAGAGGCTGAAAAGAGAAGAGGCCCTAGAAGATTCAGAGGATGAAAATAATTACCTTAGATTCTGAAAAACCATTTCTTTTTTTTCCTTAAATCTCCCCAGGGTGTCTCGAGATAGTTAAGGAAAATATTATTTATAAAAGATTAGTACTTAAATGCCCTCAGTAAGATATTCATTAGCATATGTTGAAGAGAAATAGTTAAATATTAACTGATTTGGTGCAAACAAATAAAAAACCCAACTACCCTGATTTGAAGGGAGACTATAAGAAAGATGGAGAGGGAATTTCTACAAGAGCATGGAGAGACAGGACAAGGGGGAATGGCTTCAAACTGACAGAGGGCAGGGTTAGATGGGATATTGGGAAGAAATCCTTCCCTGGGAGGGTGGGCAGGCCCTGGCACAGGG
>JAWWMP010000023.1:1216708-1231433 GCA_035047865.1 Dendrocincla tyrannina
GGGCACCCTGTGCCAGGGCCTGCCCACCCTCCCAGGGAAGGATTTCTTCCCAATATCCCATCTAACCCTGCCCTCTGGCAGTTTGAAGCCATTCCCCCTTGTCCTGTCTCTCCATGCTCTTGTGAAAATTCCCTCTCCATCTTTCTTGAATCCTGGCGTATGATTCTGCATCCTCTCCTTCACAGCTGCTGTTGGGAGCAGAGCCCCTTCCTCCCGCAGGAGCCAGGGTGCAGCAGTGGTGGTTGGGCTTGAAAACAGGAGCTGATACTGCAGATCCCATCAGCGCTCCTCAAGCGTGTTTCTCACTGGAGCATTTCTCTCTATTTTTACTGGGGGACAAAATATTGCAGGAACGGGTCATTTCAGGGCAGCACAGCAGCCAGAAAGATGAAACACTGTCTAAACACCACAATTCTGAACCTGCCTTCAAAAAAATCTCCTGTTTCTCAGCTTGGATGCCACAGTGCAGAGAGGCTGCTCTTCCCTGCCACAGCTCCAAGGCAAACAGTGTCACTGTGCCAGGTGCTGGCCCTTTTCCTGCCTTCCAGCATCTCTGCTCATCTGAGCCGAGCGAGTCTGGTGGGCAGCACCCCCCAAACAAAAGGGAAAGGGGAAAAAAGTGTCCTCCTTGCACTGAGTCCCTTCAAAGCAAACTGAAACCTCTTCTGCACCCGAGGGGTGCTGCCTGACAGGCGTCCAGAAACCTCCCAAACACCCAGTGATGGCAGAGCTTCCCCAGGAAGCAGCTTTCCTTCAGCAATCAGACACTCGGAGCAGGAATGAGCAAAGTCTAATGGGCAGTTAAAGGAATTAGCCCCAGTCTCCCTGGCGTGTTTTACAGTTCGTGGCCCTGATTTACAGAACTTAAATCTTCAGCAAATAGATTTGCCCTGTTCCTCTCACGGCACGGATTCGCTCCCTCCCTGCAGCTCCCCTGCCAGGACCAGCAGAAGGGAGGGAGCTGCCAGCACAGTGCTCATTGCTCTTGAGAAGCTCCTGGGAACAAGCAGGACTCTGCTGAACACCTCATTTTGGAATTTGCTGAATATAAGCAGAAATGGCTCAGAGAAGGGGAACAACAACTTTCAAGAGTCCCCGTGTAGCCCATGCTGAGCACCACAAAAAACACTAATCATTGAAGTGGGACTTAGAGTTATCATATTTAGTTCTACTGGTGGCTCTCCAGAGGGAATAACAGAAAGTCCTCCCCTTGCCTAATGAAACTGATATTTTTCTTACATCTATGCATTCAGACATGTTTGGTTTTGGTGATGTATTTAGGGGTTTGTGTCCTTACCTCTCTTAGTACATTAAAATTCCAGCAATTTGCACTGCCTGTTTGAAATGTCACCACTTTTTTTTAGCCTAAAACGCAGTTTGGTGCTGTGAAGATCTAAAATAATATCTCAAAATATAAATGATATTTATCTAAGGGGTGAATATTATAATCACTTGACAAGTGATGGAATTACTAAAACCAGTCCTGTCTTGATATAAGGTCAAGAATTTAAACAACCTTGTTAGCAAGGGATTAGGAAACATCTCTCTCTCTCCGGTTGCTGTGGAAGTGCTTTAGAGAAGCCCATTTTTCCCCCTGGAATTAGGAGGAGCCGTTCCACATTAGCTGTTTTTCTTTCTGACTGCATTAAAATAAACATCCAATGGAAGGAGCTTTCCCCCATCTCTTTCAAAAGGCTGCCACCATATGGGGGATTGGGTTTAATACAAGGCTCAGGTTTGGGGTTTGCAAAGAGATCGCCCTGGAGCATCAGCCGAGTCGCTGTGAGGAGGTGGCACTGCAGGAGCTGTCCGTGGTACCAGCCGGGAACTGACCCGGCATCCCTCTGTGCCACGCAGGGCTGCGATCACTTCCCTTTACAAACCGGCACTTACTGCAAACCGCGCATTTTATCCGTTCGTGCCGTAAACTCGTCCGTGCGCTTTGAGCTGTATCATATAAATTCTGCTGCATTGTGGCCAAAACTCCCAACTTACCCCCTATGTAGCTGGAAGGTTCCTTGTCACTGACTTACATTTCCTTGTTTTGCCACCTGCCCCAGTGGAGAGTGTCCCTGCCCAGGGCAGGAGAGCGGAATTGGAGGAGCTTTAAGGTCCCTTCCAACCCAGCCATTCCATCATTCTGTTATTCTATGGATGTATGTGCTCACCTGTCCATCAGAGCACACAGGGGTTTGCTGAATCCAGAGCAATGTCACTGCATGGACAAGCCATGGGTGAGCACGGAAAGCTCTTACACTGCAGCCCTGTAGGGATGAACATGAACCAAAGGAACACACAATTTATTGCTGGATTTCTATTGGAATTACAAATTAAAATAAAGCAAAATAAGAGATGGTAAAATGAGGTAAAATTCTTGCATCAGAATTTCTCCACAAGATCCAACACTATTCTACACTGGGGCACAGCAGATCACAGCAGCTGAAGAACTAACCCAAAAACACTACATAAATTCGGTAAATAAAAGTAATTCCTCATCTCAGTGGAACTGATCATGCAGAGATTCTTCTTATCAAGCTACAAACACTATCTGAAGATCAGCTTCCCATCTAATTTGAGTGTGTGTTCAATAAGACACTGCAGTGCCTGCACAGGGAGGTTAAACAGAGCTAAAGCTCACAAATAATACTAATCTCAAACTTCATTCATGTGGATGTGGAAATGCCACAACCTTTGCCTTGTCCAGATATCTCCAGAGCATTGCTGAAGCCCCAAACTGGAGCTGTCCCCCTGAGACAGGGAATTTCCAGGCTTATTTGCCTCCAGAGCATCCATCGTGTCTGCACAGAGCAAACATCAGGGCTCTGGGCTCCTCTATGCCAGTGGGAAAGTCTTTTTTCCTGGATCTTTGTTGGCAATGAAGTAATTTAGCTCTAACTAGGGGTCCCTCTAGCTTTAAACTCCTTAGATAGGAGGAGCTGTTTATCTGATGAGATAAATAAGCATGTCCTGTACACTTCAGTTGATCTCTACTGATCCCCACAGCTGAGAATATGGCCCCATTCTGCCTCGGGTACTTCCTGCCTCCCTGTCACCTAAACCTGGCTGTGTCTGTCCATAACAGGGCAGCACAAACAGGTGACCTGCTTGACCCCCGCCAGTATCAGGTAGGGTGTCCCCACACGGCCCAGAGCCTGGAATTTTTACATTATTCCCATAGTGCCACTGGATCTTTCCACAACAATATTCCAATGCAAGATTTTATTTGCCTCATAAATTCAAAGTTTCCTTTAACAGTTGATATGGACCTTGCGAGAACTCCTACCTTAGAATACAGAAGACAATAAAAGCAACAAATTAAATGTATTCAGCCCATTTTACCTTGGTCTGGCTTTACCAGCATCCTTGAAAGCCTGACAGTATTGAAATGCACCCTCCAGTGCAGCCAGAGTGGGGAAAGAAGCAGAGAAAACAAGTCAAAGAGCCACAAGGAACTCCCTGAGTCGCACAGCCCCACAGCTCCATCCCCAACTCCAGCAGCAGGGAAGCAGAACGCTGACACCCTTGGGCTGCACAATATCATGAGAGTGTGCGTGGCCTCATCTGTACAAACCTTCCCCAGAGAGCAGCGACCACCTGTCTTGGGCCAAGGAAACTGGAAAGGGCAAAAGGAGAAGTTATTAGACTGAGAACTTTATCCGTAGCAGCACCAGGTTTGGAGGGACCCTGTGAACAATTGCCAGCCACATCCCCCTTCCACAGCCCCCGGACCTGGAAAACTTCCTGGCCAGTGTGGATCACTGGGAAGCAACTGCAGCCTAAATGAGGTTTCATCTTTGGTGAGTGTTTATTTCACTCCCCATAAAGTAAAAGGCAGCACAGTTTAGAAATAATGTATTCACAGCCCTGACTATTATGGGCAAGCCATTATTTTTATTGCTGGCTGTGTAAAGGATATTTCATATTTAGGGAACGCCGGTGTTCCGAAATAAATAAGGAGGTGGATGCTGCAGAAACACCTTGGTGCAAAATACACACCCGATTCTGTGCTGAGCACTGGAGGAATACACTGTACCTGCTCACAGAAGCTTTATAACTGGGAAATAATCGTTCATCTGCATAGGCAATTACTGCAGTTGTGTATGCAATTACCACAACTGGCCAATTACAGCCACTGTTTTTCCAATAAGCTCAAAGAAAAAAAATAAAATACCCATTTCTCTTTGCTGTAATGAAAATGTGATTTGCATACACAGAAAGAAAAATTGTGTTTTCTGGGATATGAAATTAGACCACCTTGGGGTATTTTGCTTTTCTTGAATGAAGTATAAGCATTTCTGAGATATTAAAAAAGGTTGGAGCTGTTGGATAGGTGGAGACTTCACAGTGGTTGCTTCTCTCAGGCCACTGTAATTACTGTGCAGTATCCCACTGTCATCAGAGACCAATTTTATATTTGCAATTAATAGGACATTATCTTGGGGCCAGATTCCTTAAAGCTTTCTTTTTCTCTCTAATAACTTCAATTCCCATTAGGATTCCCATTTATTTCATTTCTCAGAAATGTGCAAATAAAAGAATTCTAAATTCTGATCTGGAATTCTATTTCCAGAATTATCAGCATCTGCTCTCTAATAACTGCACAGGTGGGAGGAAATCCCTTAATCTCCTCATTACCAATTTTGACTTGTGAAATGAGGGATCCGAAAGTGCAGCAACAACCAGAAAAATATATAAACAGTGCCCTGGATTTTTGAAGCATCCATAGCATTTTCAGGATTTTCAGGTCTAGTTTTCTCAGTTTAAAGTTTTGCTTATTTTCTTCACTGCTGCCACATAAAACTCTGATTTTCCCTGTGCTGCACAACGAGCAGTGGGAATCTGGCCATCAGCAGAGAGGTATTCCAGGGAAATATTTATAAGCCCCTCATCAGATTTGTTCTCCCCCTCCACCCTCACACTGAGGTGGGGCACGGGACAAGGGCAGCTGGATGCTGCAGTGCCACCCCAGCATTAGAAATCCCTTGATTTTGGGCTAAAACCATCCCCAGCTGAAGCTCAACAGGCCAGAGCAGGTGGAAGTGAAGTGTTCAGACGTGGCCAAGCACCTGAACACCCATAAAGAATTTCCATCAGAGGGTGCTGAAACATGTCCAGGTCAAGATGCCACATCTTCGAGTGCTACAGAAATGGAATTCTATCTCTAACCCCATCTTAAATTCTACATGCTAGGAAAGAAAATTAATTTTGTCTGCTGTGACATGAGCATTCACCTGGAGGAACCAGAGCCTGCTCTCACTTGAGTGAAACAGCAACAAAACCAACCCAGCACTTGCTTTGCTTTTTCCTTCCTCAGAAGGAGAGGGAGAAAAAATACCATCTAAGGCAAGAGCCGGGTGTATGTGCCCCCTATTTGTCAGCTAAATTCCAATCCCTGGGGCATTAGACCATCCAAAGAAGAAAATACAGATTCTCAATGTTGCATCCACACTTGTGGTTAAGAAATTAAGGAAAGTAGTTTAGCTTTGACAGATACTTATGGGCTTTTGCACTTTTTAGACAAATGTTAATTAAAATGGCTTCAAAAGCTGACTCCTGCAGAAACTAGAAAAGCTCCTGTACCTGTTACTTCAGGTCAAGAATTAAACGCCATTGTAGAATAAAGACTGAAAAAATTAACTCATGGTGGTTGTTCATTTGCAGCCTCTTTAAAAGCAGCCCCGGCCCTGGGTCAGCCTGGGCATGGCCTGCACAGTGTCTTTATTTGCTGTTATTTTAATGCAGCATTATCTTCAATATTTTTTGGTTTAGATGTGTTTTCTATTTCCAGTGGCCATTATGTAACAGCACACGCTGAAATGAAACACAAGCCAAGAGCAAACCCAGGGCTGATATCAAAGCTCAGTTATTTCCAGTTCCAAAGTGTCAGCAGATCCCTCACATGAGCTCTGCTCTGGAGGCACTGTTTATTCAAACCAGGAATTAGACCTTGGGAGAAAGTTTTCTGCTAGGAAAGATGTTTCTCTTGGTTTAAAACAACTTTCCCTTTATTCTGAAATAATTAAAACGGGGGGATAGAGCGACTTCCACTTACTGTGAGAAAACTGGAGCTCTTGGTCACCACATCTCCCCTGAGTTATGGTTGTGGAATTTATGAGCACTCCGAGGTCAGTTTTGCACGGCAGCCGTGCTCGAGAGGTTTCAAAAGCACCTTTTATGAGCAGGGAGAGTCTCCCT
The DNA here is from genome assembly GCA_035047865.1 of Dendrocincla tyrannina. NCBI lineage: Eukaryota > Metazoa > Chordata > Aves > Passeriformes > Dendrocolaptidae > Dendrocincla > Dendrocincla tyrannina. The sequence continues at coordinate 1,222,904 of JAWWMP010000023.1, forward strand.
GTGCCCTCCTCCCACAGTGGGGCTGGTGCTTGTCACGCCAGCAGCGGCTCCTGCGCCATGTGCCAGCTCTTCACTGAGATCCCCAGTGGGGCTGCATCTTCCTTCACCTGAGGAACAGGAACAAACTCCACACAAGAGAGTTAATATCATTTCACTTGGTCTGCCCAAGGTCCTGAGGAGTAAAACTCAGTTTCTATACAAGAACAGGGGGTAAGATTGGATATATTTTTGAAAACAATCATTTCTCTTCACGATAATCTTCATTCTTGTCTCCAGTCACATTTTGTTTCATGTGTAAATGTGTGCGCAACCAAGTATAGGACTGAGATTTCACAGCTAAACAGAAAATGTTATAAATAAAGACTTTAACCGAATAAACAAATGCAGAAAGAAAGTGCTTTAATTTGTATTTGCCAATTCTGGAAACAATTGCTGCGGGATGGATGTCTGGCTCTTCTGTCAGGGAGAGTTTGCTATTAATTTCTCAGCCTGAGAACAATTCTCCACTTAGCAAACAGCTCTGGGGTATTAGACGTGTAACATCAGTTTTACACTCCAACATCCAGACAAGACCAGCAGGATCATCGCCTGTTTGCTCAGAAGCAGCTGGAAATACCGGGTAAACCTCTCCCAGTGCCAACAACCAACCGTTAGGAACATCTAATCACCTGGAATTAATTAAGGCTTTAATGCACAATATTACCCTCCTTTATTTTCACTTGCCCAACCCTCCTCTCCCTTTCTTCCTTCAAATCACCAGCTGCTTTCACCCAAACATTTGAGTCCCACACCAAGTCTGTGTTTGAACCACTCAAACAGATTGGTAAGCTGTGCTTTAATTGGTTCCTCAATGTCAAGGTACCTCAAAGGCAGAAGCTCTAGAAACCATTTAGAGCTCTGGGACAAAAAGAAGTGGTTCTTATTTTCATTTTAAATTCACTTTGCGAGCAGCAATATGGAAGGGAGATATTTAATTAAATAACAGTGCTTCTCTAGACATTAAACCTTTTGCTTTGAGCAAATTAACAGGATAGAGTTATGATTAAAACCTCTTCAAAACAGAGCATTTGGGCTTTCCACTGTCCACGAGCAATTACAAGAATGTAACTTTGTGGTTTCAAACAGCACAACCCTTTGATATCCAACCTAATCTCCAATTTTAGTGTTCCTCTCCCAGAAAAAGTATCAGTATTTTTTCCCCTTTCAAAGTGTTAATCTTCAAAGAAGATTCAAAGATGACACTTACAGATGTGCTTAAATACATAACTAAAAATATGTTTCCATTTAAATTTGCATTATTTATTAAAGTTTCAAAATAGGTTCATGCACAGATGAACCAACGCACTGATTCACGCATCAGTCTTGGCCTCTTAGAAGAGCAGCTGAAGCCCAGTTAATCCTTCAAATCACCTCGTTCTGGGATGGGGGAGACACCCAGCAGCACCTTCAATTCCCCCCTGTTTAATTAGGGCTCTGCTGGCCAGCAGACACCCGGTTTGCCTCCAGGGCTGTTCCCAAAGGAAGAGCCCAGCGAAGTGTAGGCTTTGATACCACCTGTTGTGTGCAGAGGGACAAGGTGCTGGTGAGGAGCCAAACGCTGGGCCACACATCTCATCTGGGATATCTGCTCTGCTCCCTGAGGACCAGGGGCCTGGCAAACCCAGCCTGATCCCCACCACCAGTGCTGCTCTTCCCACAACTCCTATTGCTCCAGACGCTTGGTGGTGAAAGTAAATCCAAAGTCACCTCATGGTGGGCTTAGACCCAGAGTGGTACAACTGGACTGACACACAAAATCAAATATTTCATAGAATCATCCAGGCTGGCAAAGCCCTGCCAGCCCAGGGAGCCCACCCTGTGCCCCAGCCCAGAGCTCTGAGTGCCACATCCCGTTATTCCCTGGACCCCTCCAGGGCTGGGCACTCCAACCCTCCCTGGGCAGCCCCTTCCAGGGTCTGACCACCCTTTTGGGGAAGAATTTCTACCAATGGATTTGCTGCTGCATCACCCTCCTTACATCAGGTTTAAAATCAACATTATTGTATTACTTGGTGTTGTGTTTGAGATTCTACATAAAATATTGTTCTAAAACACATCCTGGGGACAGTGACAGCGTCGCTGTCATCCCAGAGCAGGCCAGGGAATTCACATAACATGATTTGTCCACAAAATGTCCAGTGAAAAATAACGTTTATATTTGCCTTGTCAGAGCTAAGCCAAAGCCCTCAGAGCGTTCCCCACCATCACACTGACACTGCAGCAAGCACCAACACTGATCACTCCAAACACCGCTGCAGGTCAGTACATCACATCAGTTAGCAGTGCTTTCCCATCCTTGCTGGGATCACTCACACTCCCAATCCATCCAGAGGAACATTCCAGCTGCTGCTCCCCCGGAGCCAGGGCTGAGCCCCTCCCGTCTGCTGATTCTGCAGGAAAAGGAAGACTTATTGGATATTTGTACTGAGCTGCTGCCCACAGAGCCGAAGATAAATCAAAGTGGGAACAATGACTGGAGGAAAGAGGTCGTTGGAGAATGTCCAGGATGTGCCGAGAGGGAAAGGAGTCGGGCTGGGAATGCAAGAGGGACATTTTCAGGGAGAATGGCCCCATTGTCACAGTTATTGCTGGGGGGTGAGCACACCCTTGTGCTTCTCCTCAAGGCACTGCCAAGGAGGTTGTGCTGTGCCCAGCATGGCTGATGTGGGACAGGAGGGAGCAGAGCAGGGACAGCTCATGCCCATTCCTGTCCCTGATCCCTTTCAACCCTTTATAAGTTAAATATTGTCAGTAACTTAAGGAAAAGTAACTAAAGAAGCTGGGAAAAAAAAAAAAAAAAGAAAACAAACAAAACAAAACAAACAAAACCAACCCTGGTAGATCTTGCTCAGAAACAACTTGGAAAATCAAGAGTTCGGTATTAAATGTACAGCACTGAAGAGCTCAAATTTAAACACAAATCATGTGGAACATTTATGACTCCATGAACCCATCTCTGAGGATGAAACTTATTTCTGACTCCATTTCAGCAGCACTAAATAAAGTAACATTTAGTGTTAAACTAAACATTTGTAAAAGAGAATGAATTTAAATGCTATGCACTAAGAAATTAAGTTGACCATTCCCTTTTCTTGCCCTCTGCCTTCCAAGCTCTTTTATTGAAAACCAGATTTCCATTAATAAAACAAATTTATTTCACTCTGCCTGTTGAGCAAGAAAAGCTTTGTGAAACTCCCAGCTGTGGCTTTGAGATATTGCTGCTTCCCATTTCTCCTCCCTATTTTTTGCCAACTTCTCCCCTATTAACATGCATATTTGAATACTACTCTTAAGGTCAACATGGCTCAGTGTCACAGTGCTGAGCTTTTGTGAGCAGTGTTGCTATAGCCCAGTTGTGTATTTTTTCAGCATGTATTTTTGATCCTCAGAGCTCCTCTAGGTCATCACTGAGCACAGAAAATGGAGCTCAGGGCTGAGATTGATTGCCAAAGATAAAAATCACCAGGAAGAACTGAAGAGGCATCACATGAGTCTCAGGGGGCCACTGGAAGGGAGGCACAAAGCCATTTCTCACATTTCTGAGCTGTTACCTTGGCTGGCACGTGGCAGGTGCTGCTCTAATGACCCCAGCCAGCTCTCCATCCACCTCAGTGCCTGAAAGTGTTCATCCTGAGGTGTGGATGAACAGAAGAGAGACAAGGTGAGAAGTTTCTCGTAACTTCTGGTTATTGCTTCTATGCAGAGCAGTGCAAAGGAAACAAAACCTGATTATTTGCTGTACAGCCCAAAGTGGCAAAGGGGTTCACCCCCTTCCTGAATCTTCCTTCACCAGCTGTTCCATAAAAATTCTCGAGGCAAATCCCAACCAAAAATAGGAAAATTGCTTCTCCTACCACAGCACGAGGAAAACTCCAAGCCTGTGTTGTCCCATCCAACTGGTAGTGAAAACTTTAACATCGAAAACCAAGCCATGAAAGCAGGAGGAAAGGAAGAACCCTCTGAGCTTACTCAGGTCAGTATTTGCTCTCTTGGCTTACAAGGGTTATTGCCACCAAGACCCCACTCTCTGACAGCCAAGGCCACCCCAACCTGCAAGGCAAAGCAGAGACACAGACTGAAAGACCCTGCATGTTGTCCAACAGCCACGTGTTTGTACCAGAACTGTGAGCACCCCCACGGTGAGCAGGGTCCTGTAAATCTGATTGTCCATCCAGCCGAGCAGCTTTGTGGTTATTTTTCCTGGGTTTGAAGGCAGATACTGAGCAGTGTTTGTTGAGCCCGACCACCTCGTGATCTTTACTGACAAAATCACTCATTTGTGACATTTGTAGAACAACCATCTCCCAGGAAACTCCTCACAAACAGAGATGACAAAACACTCAAAGTTGTTAATTTGCTTTTTTATGTCAGTGCATTGCTGCTTCTCTCCCTCTTTTAAATTAGCACTTTCCCCAGCACACTCAGAGTGCTTCGGCAGTGCTGCTTAACTCAGCTAAACCCAAAGCCTCCTCTTGGTTCGCTGTGATTTGCAGCTCCACAATACATATGCAAATGAAATTAGTGCTGGCAAAAATAATTACAGTTGCTCATGGGAGGATTAATAACTAAAGTCTGCCCTGCTTATGTTGAGGTTTAATTCTGTTGCAGGCACTAAATGAAGAAGTTAATTCTGCACTCAGGATTGTGTGTGGCACGTGAATGCAGAGGTAATTAGTTAATTGGGAGGGAAATGGAGATACACCCACGTGCCCTGGAAAGGTATAAAGAGAATCATGGAATGGTTGGGGTTGGGAGGGGCCTTAAAGACCATCTAGTTCCAGCCCTGTTCTATGTGCAGGGACACCTTCCACTAGAGCAGGTTACTCAGAGCCCCATCCAGGATATCACAATAAACAAATAAATAAATATATCACCAAAGAGCGATCATTAGCTGGTGGATGATCCATAATTCCATAATGCTTTTTTCTGGATACACAAAAGCCCCTGCCATTCATTATTTGGAAGTGAATAGCACTGACTTATTACTACAAGGTGTCATAATGTAGTATAAACTGTCCCCTCAGGCTACAAGTGTTCAATAAAAGAACACCCACCTTTTTACACAACGTTTGTGGGAACAAATCCAGTTTAGAGTGTGCTGTAAACGCCTCCCTCATCAGGGGATCACTCGCTCTGCTCTGGCTGGGTGTGAGATGCTGAAAGGGCTTAAACAGTGTTAAAATCCCGGAAAGACTTTTGCCCTCTGTAGCAAAGTGTGCAAAGGAACTGCTGCTGCCCAAAACTCAGCTCTCCTTCCTAATCTGGCTGGGGTGCTGAAGTCCTTCCATCACATCCTTCCCTCATCAGCACCCCCATCCTATTCCATCCCATCCCACTCCCCACTGCAGTGGTGCAAACCCCTGTGAGTACCAGCCTGAAGGTGTCATTAACCTGCCAAAAAAGGGGGGAAAACCCACAGTATTTCAGGGTTATAAACCCCGTGCCAGCTGAAATCCCTTCTAAATGGTAACTTCATTCTGTGGCTGTTCCCAAGCCCTTATGAGCTGGATTAGCTCTGCAGAAGCTGGGGGACAACAGCTGTCTTTCATTTAGGATTAGCATAAAAATCAATCAGGCCCCCTTATGGAGCCAGCAAACTGCAACTGTGATTGCTCCAAGAAAAACAAAATTCAGGGGGAAAAGATGAAATTTTTATGGAGCCAAAGAACACATACCCAGGTTGGCTGGTACCTGTTGGAGTCCTGTGCTTGCATTTGGGTGAAATCCACAGCTTAGTGCTTATGCTGGAGCTGAAATGAGGCAAAGCTGCTGTTACCTAATTCACTTGTAACTTGATTTTAAATGGCTGTGCACTTTTAAACACGTCCAGCTCACCAGTGTTTCACCAAGATCATATTTACCACATCAAGCTGCTTTTGTGCTGCTGGTTTTTATGTGATATTCCTCTGGAAAAGCACACTTTGTCAGTGTCTGGGACATCTCATTAAAGCCCACAGAAAGGGGGCTCAGAAACCTCCTGAATAAAGCATTTCAAATCACTGATTTGTGCTTTTCTTTATGGTCAATGTCATGGTTGAAATAAAGGGGAAAAATCATCAATAATCCAGTAATAACTAAATTTATTACTATGTAAAGCAGCCAATTGGAGAAATTTATACAGGCAGATTGCAGTGTCAAAGGACTACAGGAAAATACTACATTGTTATATGAAACCATGTATTTTTATCTTAAAAATGCTGAGGGTCTCTAAATGGCTGCAGTGTTCTCTGGCTGCATTCGTGCTATTTTATTGTAAAGCCACAGAAATCAGAGCGTTTCCTTTGAAATGGAGGGAAAACCCGTCAGTGAAGGTCACAAAATCACAGCCAACATGACACTTCTTTAAAATTGTTTTAAACTTGCACTGACTGCTACAAGTCACCCAAGGTTTCTACACTTAGAGCTGCCAAAAATTACATGAAAGTCTGCTAAGATGTTTTATGTCACACCTCCAGAGTGTCAGATGCCATTTGAACATTACCCCACAGGAAAAGCAAGAGAAAATCCCTTCCCATAATATTTAACTTCCCACTTTCCCCCATAGGTAATTTTAAAATAATTGATAACTCCCAGGACTGGAGTTTTATTATTGTAACACCAGTAGTACCTTAGATCACCACAGAAAAAGCCATTTTAATATCAAACCCAGTGTGTCCTACAGGATTTCTTACCTGCTGCCACAGACACTGTTGTGAATTTAGGGGGGTGTGTGTGTCAGTCACACAGAGATGTTCGTGGATTTCCACAGGAAACAAAACACTACAGAATTTACTTAATTCATAACCATTAAAATGGGTTCTTATTTAGTTCTTGTACAGCTGCCTTAGTCATACTGGGATAGCTGGGACCAATTCATGCCCCACGTTCAGATAATCAGCTGTTTACTCTCTGAAAGACCTATTGCACTTAAACCAACCAAAACTTCATATTAACTCCCTTTCCTGCCTTCAGCTTTTCTTAAAACTGATTAAATTGAGCATTTCTCCTTCTGCCTTTCTCATTTAAATACCTCTTAAACGGCACTTTTGTGTAATAACCAACACGAAGAACTCACCTCAGGTACTCACACTGACCACCGTCAATGAAGTTGTGCCTTGCTTACAACGAGCACTCTTAAGTTGCTTCAGGATCAGACTTTCACCCCAAAAACCCCCAGGACAAATTGTGATATAAATACATACAACAGCCTCAAAAGGAAAAGAAAATAAAAATATTCACCGTGCAATCTTAAATTAAGTAACTCTTAATCAAACAGGGGCATCTGCAGAAGCGTGGTCAGTCTCCCCAAAACCCTCACTGAAACAGTGTTCAAACCTCAGCTTCGGGCCCCTCCAGTGCAGAACTGCCACTGCACAGATGTTCTCTCATCAGCCTCTGAGGCCAAAAATAACTCGGGCAACAGACAAGTGCTTAAGCACATGGGTGGCACAGATGCAAACTCATTAAATTTTAAAAGTGATTTGAATCAGACACTAAAACTCCTGTCTGCAGTTAATTCCACTTGCTGAAATATGGCCACAGAAATGGGGAGACGGACTTTGATTTTTTTTTATTTTTTCTAGGCAGGCTGACTAATTGCTCCAAGAAGAGTAAATCCGGGATGATGGTAATTACCCATGCACTAAATGAGTTTTGTAGGAACTCCACGTGTGCTCTTTGCTCTCTAATTGGCGCGTGGCACTGAGAGCAGCACAAGGAACACGTCTCCCCACCAGAAAGCACAAAGCTCCAGCTGAGTGCTCCAGAACAGGAGCCTGGTGGTCACTATTCCTGCTCCAGAACAGGAGCCTGGTGGTCACTATTCCTGCTCCAAAACGGGAGCCCAGTGGTCACTATTCCTGCTCCTTGTCCAGGGCTGCAGGGCTGATCACCCCCTCGTGCTGCTCAGACCCCACAAAGGCTTTGTGCCTCAAAGATGGGAATGTCCTTAGGACTGGTGGGGAGCCCCTTCCTGAGCTGTGAAGGGTTTGTGTTGCCCTCCTGCTTCTGAGACATCTGTAAAACCATAGGGAGGTCATGAATAAGCAAAGAAAACTGTTTCCACCTCCCATATTTGTCAGCTCTATCATCAGATTTCCTGAGAGCAACAGGTAAAGGTGATGGCTCTGACAGTGCTCATGTGGAAAAATCATTTTCCTTTGGAATTATGGCTCTATCGTACCCCCCATGAGCTCCCTGCTCTGTATGGATGCCCAGGGGAGGAGAACTTGAGTCAGAACCCAGCAGATCATCTGCAACCGTTTGTAATTCGGGGGCTGGGGCCCCTCTGCTCTGGAGCCAGCCTGGAGAGCTGGGGGGGTTCACCTGGAGAAGGGAGGGATCCGGGGACATCTGAGAGCCCCGTCCAGTGCCTAAAGGGGCTCCAGGAGAGCTGGAGAGGGACTGGGGACAAGGCCTGGAGGGACAGGACAAGGGGGAATGGCTTCAAACTGCCAGAGGGCAGGGCTGGATGGGATATTGGGAAGGAATTGTTGGCTGGGAGGGTGGGCAG